>CM075851.1:8886650-9229150 GCA_037975125.1 Latrodectus hesperus | reverse complement strand
ATTTTTAACGGTATCACAAATAAGGAAATCAGTTAGAAAATTTCCTATTTTGATACTTATATTGAGATTTGATTTTGACCAGTTAAAAATATAAACTTTTTGTATAAAGAGTAACGAGAAAATAAATTTTCTGCCAGCATCAATGAAATGAAATTTTTTATATCTTTAACAATTAAAAACTGTCAGATTAAATTAATTAATTTTTTTCTTTTTACCGGTGAGTATTAACACTATTATTTACCGAAAAGAAAGATTGAATAAGCAATTTTGAGCAGAAAATTTTTTAAAGAAAAGGCTTTATTTTTATTTACTATAGGTTTTAAAAATAATAAGTTGATCAGCAAATATTTTTATATAATAATAAAAATTATTTTATAATCATTATCGATAAAATGTTTAATAAAAATAGAAACACCTGTTCAACATATTTAAAAATAAAATTTTTTTATTATGAATATGATTATTTAATATAAACAGAAACAGAATAAATTATTTTAATATAATTTTTCGTAAACTATAAGAGTTAAATTTATTTTATTTACAACAAAAAACAAATTATTTTAAAGAATAAAAATCCTCCACCATTTTTTCAAGTAAACAATAATAATTGGTGTCATTATCGATAACTTATCTTTTTTTTTCTTATATTTTCAAAAATTAAAAACAACCATTCAAAATTATTAACAAAATTTTGGTGATTACTAATAATCCTCACAAATAATTGAAATTAATTATTTTCAAACAATAATAAACAGAATAACTTTGATTAGTTCAACTAGTTAGTAGGTTATGAAACTATATTTTTTGTAATTACAACAATTTTGAAAATAAAAAAGGCTTTAGGTATTTCTTTTATGTACTAAATAATAAAATTAAATTTCCAGAAATATAAATAAAATCAAAATTTTAACTCTAGAAAGTTTAAGTTTGTCAAATCAAATTAATAATAAAACTTTGTGTATTATTAATTATCACAATCCCTATTTATTGCAAATAATAAATGTTTAAGTAATTTTAATCAGAACAGTTTGTTAACAAGATATTAGATACAAATTATTTAGTCAGCGACATTTTAAAATTAATAAAAATGACTTGCTGTTATTAGATACGATCATAAATTAGAATGTTTATAAATACATTTATAAATTAATTTTAATAAAGTGAGATATCGCCACATTGCAAAGAAACACTAGCGCTATTCAAAATTATACCACGCATTCAGTGAACTTAAGTTAATACTCATTAAATGGTACATCTTTGCATTGCAGTAAATGTTTCGAGCATTTAAATGTGTATATAATATTCATTAGGAAATACAAGTCATAAAATTAGAACATGCCCTATTTATCATTCACGAAGTTTGACAAAAGAAGACGACATGCAAAAAGGAGGAGTTCGGGAACCTCCATTATGTTTCGAAACGAGCTTCACAATCGGAATCGAAACGAAATCCCTAATTCCTCATGATCTTTCAATTTGACGGAGAGGGAAACAAATCCTCAATCTGTTTAGAGAACACATACTTTGTCATAAATCTCACATTAATTACCCATCTTCTCTTTCCCCCGTGAGTAATGGTTTTCCAAGCAATTCCAGCGTTGATTGCTTATGAAAAGCTGCGGAAGTATGAGCAATTAATACCAGACCCCCCACCCCCACGTCCCCATTCATCCGCCTTCAAAATTTATTCTGTTAAGGAGATCTTTTAAACGGCGAATCACTTAATTAATAAGTCCTGGTTATTCCGCTTAAAATATTCATACAATGAAATTGGAATTTCATCTCTGAATAAAGGGTGAAATAATATTATTTCGCCCTTTAAATCTGGGAGAAAAAGTTTCCACGTGCAAAATTAAATAGAGCTTCATTCATTACGCTGCATAAAAACATAATAGCGTGATTTATTTAAAGAGATTTAATGAATTCTCCTCTTTCTTTTGTTTTTTGTTAATGGTTTTGAAATGAAATAATGTGATCAAATGAGATGTTTATTATCGTTTTAAAGTGTTGTGCGCGCGGAAAAAGTTATCCGAAATTAATCTAGTTTGTGTTTGAAGATTCATGATATATATATATATATATATATATATATATATATATATATATATATATATATATATATATATGTATATTGAAAATATTCACACATATATTTGATATTACTTTTTATTTTCTTAAAATTTTAATCTTAACATTAATATGAGAGATTCTCACAGAAATTTCAAATGAATTAGAGTAGTTTAGTTTATTTTTGTAATAAAGTTTGTGATCAAAAATGACAAAAATAAATTCTAGTATATCCCATATAAAATTTTAAATTATTTTTAAAAAATTACTGCTTTTGAACAATTTGATCAAATACAATATATATATATATATATATATATATATATATATATATATATATATATATATATATATATATATATATATATATATATATATATATATATATGTTTATATATATATATATATATGTTTATATATATATATATATATTAGTATATGTGTATACAGTAGTATATATTAGTATGTGTGTGTATTTGTTATAAGAAAATATATCAAGATAATATTAATAATTATTAATAAATTATTTTAATAACTATTAAAACTTTAACTTATTAATGCAATGAACTATAAATCATCTTTCTTATTCTCATATTCAATATGTTGAGAAATGTTTTTTTTCTCACAGATGTATGTATATAATATATATATATATGTATATATATATATATATATATATATATATATATATATATATATATATATATATATATATATATATATATATATATATATATATATATATATATATATATATATATATATATATATATATATATATATATATATATATATATATATATATATATATGTATGTATGTATGTATATATATATATATATATATATATATATATATATATATATATATATATATATATATATATGTTTCTCGCCAAGACTATTTACTATTTTCAACGAACAAAAATATTTAACCAAAAGCATGACCTCTGTTGGGGAAAATTATAGAGTTACTTCTACATAGTTGACTTGATTTGTTTTCCTGTATCTCTGTTGCACATGATCAGTATTAGTGACATCGGTTTTATTCATAAATCTTAATAAATGATTATATTAGACATTTTATGGTAATTGTGAAACCAAATCACAAGTCACAGTTAGAAAGATATGTATAACATAAATTTGCTCATAATATGGAATATATTTTAAACGAATTTCATTTAATTTAAGATTTAATAAACGTACAAAAATAGCACTTCAAAATGGAGACGGTTTGTAAGAAATCCACCACTGATTTTATTTTTAAACAATTCATGTCATTTGAGGCAGTATTGATGAGCAATAAAATGAACTGTACGGTACGTACTTTGATCTTAATAATGTCAAAACGTTTATTTTAGACAACACTGTCTTCTGTAATTTCATTCACGTCAGTTCATTTTTAATTAAACACTAAAACAAAATTGAACAAAGTAACTTCAACCAAAGTGATGTGTTTACAACCAAAAAGCAGATTTTCTAAGCAGCTGTCCGTTTGCTGAATTGCCGGAACTTGTTTGGTCTGGGTCAGAGATTCTGCAGAGTGTAATCCGAAACAGTTTTACTTCTTTGACGGATGTTGTGCACTCCCAACTCTTTTAACTGCCAAAATTTTATTTTGAGGCACTCTTTTCGAAAGATCAAACAAATATACTTGCGCCTTCATTTAAAACGTTTGAAGATTTTTCAGCCGAACAACAGTAGGCCTTTATTAGTTTCTTACGTATTTTTAAAGCAATACAACACAATCAAATGATACATATATATGAGTGCAAATACATTTATGGGTATGTAATATATGTATTAATATATTAAAAATATTTTTCCTGCTTTTACCTTTTACCTTTTTAAAAATGTTTATATATATATATATATATATATATATATATATATATATATATATATATATATATATATATATATATATATATATATATATATATAATCATTAAATTATATATATTATATATATCATAAATAAAGTTTTGAAAAATATTATTTAAAACTATATATATATTCCTGACATTTTTAATGATATAATTTCGTAAGTAAAAGTGAGCAAGCCATTTTTTTGCGGATTTTATGTTTCGCTACATTTGTTTAATAAATTTAAATTCAATGTCTCTCATATAGTTGATAGTTCATACGAAATAATGCTCATTTTATAAATGTTTGTATTATATTGATGCATATATATTTTCTGAATATAAAATTTAATATCGTTTTATAAGGTTTAATTAAGAAATAGTAAAATATATTAATTTTTTTAGTCAGGAAATTATACTGTATTTATATCCATGAATAATTTTTTTAATATTTTGTCTTATTGCTTTAATTAATTAATATTTTAGTTCTCTCCTATGCACTTTTTATTATTTTTAATAATTTAATTAAAATTATTAAGAAATATATTTTATTTATGAAATTATTTCTATATGTATTGCTTAATATAACTAGATCACAAAATCTTTAAAATTTATTTATCGAAGATAATTTAATGCCATCTACATAATTTTCTTTCAATTATACAATTTTTTGTTATAATCCTGGAAAAAATTTCGTATGAGAGCTTTTTCTTGTAATGCTTGTGAACAAGATTTCATTTGACCTTTGTAGGACGTTTTTTGTAGACAAAGCTGATCAGCATTGAATCTATTGACTGGAAAGGTGCATACTTATTATAAGAGGTTATGTCAGGTGTATCAGGGGGATATTTCAGCACCTCCCACTGTTTTAACAAAACTCACCCAATTACAGAAATATGACGGATTTATTTATTGAGCAATAATACATTATAAAATAGTGTTCACTAAACTTTTCGATAGAGTAAAATATTATTAATTGATACACGTGCATAGTATTTTTTATATGAGTGATTTTAGTTTTGAGTCATCAGAAAGGACTCTTATTTCGAATTTCAATGTATTTGAACTACCTCCTCCAAATTAAATATAGAAGATTCCTCCAATTAAATATAAAAGATATTTAACCTCCTTAAAATTAAATATAAAAAACAAACTACGCAACTTGTTTTCAATAGCTACTTTATCTTACACAGTATCCTTACTTGTGTCAATAAATGCGATATAACTCAATTATGAAGCATTAAAAATTGACTACAAACCTTATTTATGCTAACATTAACTACGAAATTTAATATTAATATGAATTTATGTAAAATTATTCTTGCATTGCACAAATTGCAGTAGAATTGCTATTGCTTTCTACCCTGACCTCGAATGAAATGTTCTAAATAGTGTTTAAAAATTTACAAATAAGATTCAAAGATTTACACTTATTTTAAAATAATAAACAAATATAAAATCCGTTATTATATATTAATTTTAAATTTAAAAAATTTATATTTTTTCAATATAATTCTTGATTATTATTTCATATAATTACAATGTACAGCATTATAGCCAGCTTCCATTTTATGACAAAACTTATTCACACATAAATTTAAAAAATTAAAGTAGTTACAATTCGTATATTATAAAATTTTGAATCATGCACAGTTTAATTATAGTAGGTCTAAACTCAAATTAAAATTTTAAATAAAAGAAAATCGAACAAATGGTGACTGATTTGATTTGTTAGAATTTGCTTATGAAAGTAAATTTTTGCATTCATCGACAAATTCTGAGTTTCTTAAGTGATATTTTAATCAAAATCTTTATTTTAATAAAAATTTTTTGAAGTAACTCAGACAATTCAAAGTCAAAACTAAAAATTATATTCTTCATCATAACAACTTAATAATTCAAATAATATATTTAAACCCTTTTAACAACCAATATAATGATGAAATTAATGATTAAAAATAATAAAAAAAACAATGAAATAAATTTTTGAAGAAATAAATAACTAAATTCCTTAAAACGCTTTCAAGTTTACTTGTTGCTTATGAATTTCAATTAATAATCTAAAATTAATGATACAATTTTAAAAATAAAATAATTTTTCAGTATAAAATATAAATTTTTTATTCATAATTTTGATAAATGTAAAAAGAGTCAGATCCTATCCTATTTATTTAATTTTACCTTGCACAAAAGATTAAATAAAAGTATCAAGCATAAATTTTTGATGTTTTAATAGAAATAAAATTAAAAATAGTCAGCCATTTCATTTTTCAGTTAAAACTAAATAATGTCTTTATAAATAATTTTTCTCCATTGTAATTTTTTTTACAATTTTAAATTATAATGTAGAAAATGACAGTAATGAATCAAAGGGATGCCTTCATCAAAATCCGAATTTTTATCCTACATGATATTATATTATATTATATTATATATATATATATATATATATATATATATATATATACACACATACATATATATATATATATATATATATATATAATGCCTATTTGTTTGTAATTACAGCCATAAGTATTAATATATGATACATAATGCGTATGTATTTGAATAATACTTATATTTTAACGGTGATTTGTAATCTTATGTATAAAAATATTATTATTAATTTATGAAACAGAAAATGTATTTCGTTTTTTAAAAACTTTATAGTAGAGTGCATTTCACTTTATAATAGTTTTTTTGTATTTTAAATAACGAATATTAAAAAATGTTTTAATTAAAGATACTGATTAGCTAGCAAAGAAAATGTATTTATAATCTTACAATAATTTTAAAAACCAGTAAAAATATTTTGTTCTGTAAGCCTTTTAACGACACATAAAATAATGAAAAGTGTGTAATCATTTAAATAAATACATTTATCTTATATAGATTTATATTTTTCTGAGACTTTTAATGATTTTTTTCTAGTAATAGCTTTAATTTTTTAATCCTCCTTTTTCTTCCGTGTTATTTGGTGAATTTAAATGGTTTTTAGAAAAATGAATTAGTTTTATTTTTCTTCTTTTTGTTTCACTCCATTAAGTTGACATTTTTAATTAATAAATTATTTAAAAGTAATTATGTATTTAATGACTTTCAAATAGCAGTTGAAGTTTTTAAATTATCTTTCTAATCTTCAACGTGGAAGATAATGCCATTAATTGATTTAGGTAATGAAATTACATGTGTTTTCTAAATAAAATATTTTTTTATTTTAATATGAAAATATGTTTTTTATCATAAATTCAGAAGGATATTTTTTAGAAAATTCAAGCTTTTCTATGTTATGTTCTTTGAAACATAGTTCAGTAGAACTAAAAGAATCTCCTTCTCATAATGTAAAATTTACTTAAATTGCATATTAAAATTAATTTTCACTACTACATATTATTAATACATAAAATCATAAAAATATATTTTTGTAAAATCACTAAATTTTATTTCATTAATGTTGCAGTGATTATATTTCAAATTTTAAAAATATTAAAACAGCTAAAAATTCTCAAATATAAACTTATCTATTTAATTGCTAAAAAGAGTTTTTTAAAAATCATAAATATCCTTTTCAAGAATTTTTTTATTAGTAGAATTGGAAATTTTTAATAGAATAGTTCTACTTGCCAAATTAATTAACTTCAGTTTTAGAATTTTATTAAATTTTGATACTACAGCTGTATATAATATATAACTATATATTAAGAACGAATTTCACTTATAATAAGAATTAATATCACAAAAAACCATGCGTAAATAATATAAAAATGTTGATCATAAAAAAAGTATATATATATATATATATATTTTTTTTTACCATTTTTCTCAATTTCTTGTATTATGAAGTTGATTGATTTGACCAATCAAGCGCAAAAATATTAATACTTTCAAATATTTGCATAACCAATCTATTTATTTCTCTAAATTGTATTCACATGACGTTTAATTATTATTCTCAAGTTATAAATATGCATATTTATAACGAAAAAAAAATTGAATATACACTTTCTCTATAACTGTGTAATTGTATCAAAACAGTTATTCTTATTAATTGAAATTTATTTTTTTCTTATAAATCTTAATTTGCAATAAACTATTGAAAGTACATTTAATTTTCTTATCCTACTTAATATCTCTTGGGATTTAATTGCAGCGTTACCAAAATTAATGCGACTGAATAAAGACGAATAAAATGGATATTATATGAAGTTTAAATTCGTTTTTGATTAAGGAAAACCCCCCTCTTTTAAAAAGAAATTTCGTTTGCATTTCTTATTAATTTTTATCGTATTGTTTTATAATCTTATTTATCAGGAAACGACTGTTAAAATTTCATCGTATATTTTATAAACAGAATTAATTTTAAATCGGTTTTATGGTAATAATTATTAAAGAATTCGAAAACCGTTATTTGTAAAATAAGTTATTAAATATGTTTATTGAAGAAATTAAATTATTGTTTTCATACAACATAATTGCGTCATTTTCGATTTTTGTTACTTAAAATATACTGTTGCAAATAATTGATTCACTGATTACCAACAAATAAACAAATAAAATTCAACGCCAGATTGAATTTTTAAAAGAAATGTTAAGTAATTTATAATATCACAAGTTTATAATTTAAAATTTAAGCATTACTCTTTTTCTATTAATTTTACTCGTGATCAATATTAATTTGAAAAATAAGCTATACAGAAAATAACAATTTGTTCTCTTTAAAAATAAAAATAATAAATTAGCTAATTAAATTCATAACACTTTTATCTATGTTAATTAAACAATTTACAGTCACAATTCTTGAAACTTTATTTTAAAAAGTCTAAATGTGTTTTTAAATTATTGAATAAAGTTTTTGGTGGGTAATTGGCTGAATACATATAGTTAGTAAAATTATTTAATATAATAAAATTATTTTCAACAAGTCAAATGCATTTATTTATAAGTTTTATACATCTGAAATTTAAGAAAATCAATGAAATTTATACTCTATAGTATTACAAGCTTTATTTACATAGAAATGTGTGAAACATAAATCGAAGTTTTTTTTGTATTGTATATTTAAATATTATTAACTTTATACAATGTGTAAAAAATATTAAATTTAACCACTTTTTAATGCATATATGAATATTTATTTATTATTTAAAAACAACTATTTATTTTATGTTAAATTAAATTTTCCTATTCTCCATATCATGTTTTAGTTTATAACTAACAAAAAACAATGTTTTTAATTCCATTATATAATTTGAAATATTTTATTCATTTATTTGAAAAGAAAATCTAGATTTCTAATTTCCTGTATCATTTACATGACAAAAGTATTCAAATACCAATCATGGATCTGTTATATGAAATTTATTCTATACTTTGAGTGGAAACTTTTAGCTACACCAGAAAATAATAAAATTAATTCCATTCATTAAATTAATTTGTATTTAAAAATAAAATTTACCGAATCAAGTATTATTTATATCGAAATACTGATAGAATTTATTTCTTAAAAAAACATCTTTTATTTAATAAATTAAAAAAAATAATATTTTGTAGTTTAAAAATGCACAATATTTTTCAAATAAATAAAATTATTATTTATTCGAGAATATGCTGATTCAAAATAATAATAAAAGTTACATGATTATTATATATAGTACGAATGCCACGAAAAATACATTAATATTTATATTCTAAAGGATAAATATGATTTCTTTTTTGATTTAATTTTAGAAAATATTATTTGATTTATTTTACTCAGTTCTTAAAGTGAGAAATTATACATATTTAAAATGATTCTTCGTATCGTTATATGGATGTTGCATGCTAAAACAATATTAGCTATAAAATTTCAATTTATTCTTCATATTTATTTTCATTTATTTTTGTTTGCAGATTTTTACTTTTTGGATTTATTGAACAATATTTTCGCTTGCACAAAATAAATAGCCATGAATATTTTATATCGTAACCTTTTATACTTTGTTTTAAATAAATTTATGTTTACATTCAAAGTTGAAGCATTATTTACTACTGTTGAAATATAAAAAGTTGCATTCTTTAATACAAATTTTATTCATAATTTTACACAGATTGTTTAACAGTTTGACGCTTATTCCAAGGAAAAATATTTTTTACTTTGAATTATTCACTGTGATATAATTTGCTCTGCTTTTCCAGATAAAAAACTGAAATATATTTTAATATGCTAATTATTGTCTTTTTAATGAACTTATTTCAAAATGGTCATTATTTCTAAATTTAAGTGATTAAAGCACAAGTATTATTTCCTTATATTATTTCTAGTTAATTTAATTTTACTTTGATATGTGCGAGATGCAGTTTTTATTTATTATTTTAAGTCGGGAAATATTTTTTATATTATTTTATACTAAAATTTCCTTATATATTTAAAATTTTCGAAAAATATATCGAAAATATTCTTTTGAATTAAATAATTGTTAATTTTAGAAATAATACGATAAATTAGAAACATTAATCCATTATATTTTTGTGAGTAATTTTATTTTGGTTCTTTGTTTTTGAGATGCAATTTTAAATAATTTTTTAAACTTTTTTTTGAATGGATTACAACTTAAGAATATCATTGTAATTTCCTTGTTTATTTAAAAACTAATATCAGGAAGGTCGAAGGAAAATCTTAAATTATGATCTCAATTAGTTTTGAAGATTGAAAGCAAAAGTGTTAAAATACCTTTTAATCTTTTACATTTATAAATATAGATTTGTTTTTATGAACATATTTCATTTATTTTTTTATTAGTATTTTTAAAAATTGTGTGTGTGTTGTTGTTGACTGTCTATATCAATGATAACTTCCAAAATTGAAAGAAGCAATTTTTTTTCCATATTTCTCTTGTATTTATCAAAATGCAGACAATATACGTAAATGTAGAGAATAGAAATTTTTATATCTTACATGATAAGAATAAATGACATTTAAGGTTAAAATATAAATGAGAAAACGAGTTACTTGATACTATGTATAACAATGAAACATTTGATAGTATTTTTATTTATTATTATTTTTTTTGACATTTTTATTATAATAATTTATTTGCAAATCTACATTTGTTTCATTCAAAATCGATTTTAATCACAATTACAGGTTTCTGAATTTTAACTATTTTAAAATTTTATTTTATTATAATAATATATGAAACCATATGATAAATGGCAAAAATGAGCATAAATAAATATTTTATGCTTATATATTAACCAGGTACTATATATATAAATATGTGTGTATTTTTAATTAGTTACGTAAAAAAGAAATTAAATGTAAAATATTATTTTAATAATAATAATGTAAATTAATAATTATTGCAGCCATATGTGTATATATACTTATTTCATTCCCATTATAGAAACAATTAAAATATGGTATGAACACCAACTAATATTATTCAATGACAATAAATAAGGAAAATGTTTTAATATAGCATCCTTTATTAGAACAGTTTGATAACAAGTAAAAGCACGCGTCAAAAAACAAGAAAAAAACATATCAATAGCATTTTATTCTATTGTGTATAATAAAATAAAAAAGTAATATAATAAAACTGCTAAGTTTCAACTGTATAAATTGGTTCAAATAGTTGACTCATTTAATTTTAGGAGCGAATAAATAAAGCTTATTAAAGGAAGTATCTTTTTATAATCCTAGTATAAAATGATAACATATTTTTATTCTAAAAAAAGTTTTCAAGAGTCAAAAATAGCTTTTGAATTAATAATTGCTCAAATATGGAATTAAATATTTATTAAAAACATACAGCAAACTAGATTATTAAATTTCCGCGTGTAAGTGAAATTTATTTTACTGAAGAATAATTTTCCAGTATTTTAAAAAGATGCTGTATTTTACTTATTGTATTTTATTTATTTGCTTTTAATTTTAGTTCTTTTAAGTGCTATTTGTTTCCAAAAGATTAAATAAAATAAATGAATATTGTTTTTCTAATTATTCATTTTATTTTAAGTTGTTCAAGCCTTATTAATGCTATAAATATTTAAAAACTTAACACATTAAATTTATTAATTCCAAACAATTTAAGAATACATACGTGTGTTTCCGTTAATATTAAATAAAAGTGAAAGTTATATACAAAATAAAGAATTTATTAAACGAAAATTATGAGTGAAGTAAAGAAGTTATAAAGAAAAAAATATCATTGAGTACTTAGCATCGAAGTTTACAATAATAATTTATGCGAATGAATTTTTATTTATTATAAAGAATAGACTGACAAGCTAACTTCAGTTTTAATATTATATAGGTACATTACATATATTATTAAAAATACATACATAAATATTAACTTAAATATTGAAATAATTCTTAATCTGATTTAAAAAACATAATTTTTCAATAGAAAAATTACTTTAAACATTTTAATTAATTTGAATTTCAACTTATATCCAAATTATAGATATAAAATTTAAGTTTAGAATTTTATGCATTTATAACAGAAGGATAAAAACAAAAAAAATCGAATTCGATACAAAAAGAGGGATTTAAATCAAAGTTAAAAACATCAAAGTTGTTAAAATGTTAGCCTACAATTTCAATCAATCGATTTAAATATTGCAGATTTCAAAACTCTTTTAAACATTTTAGTCAGAACAATAGAAATAAAAACTAATCATTCAGCTAGTCGTAAGTTGCTACTTAGTTTTATTATCTGCAGAACGTTACGCCTGAATTTTCTGGAATAAATTTTAGACGTGAAATAAATTTTTCACGTAAATGATTTCCATTTTGCAGCATCAAGCACAACGCAAATAATTCGAAAGTGCAACAATGAAAATATACAGAAATCAATTTCTAACACACAACTGTTGGAACATTCATATCGAAATAATATGACATTATATTATTGCACTATAAAATGTCGTAATATTAAATTTAACATAAAATTTCGAAAAAATCTTAAAATTTCATAAGTGATCTTTGTTAAGAAAATTTTTCTACGCCCATGAAGCAGTCTTCTTTTTGTGAAAAACCTTAAAGTAAAAATAAATAATACAGCGGGGAAAACTTACTAAACGAAATTAATATTTTAAATTAATAAAATCCAGAGTCTTTCACGATAACAGATTCGAAACTTTAGTTAAAAGGGGAACAAATTAAATAAAATCCTTTATTTTTCAAATGTAAAATGTTTGCAGCATTTCGTAATATAAATAAAAAATAGTAATTTATGCATTTCTTTCGTTTGATCAAAATATTCATTTCTTTGCAATCTAAGAGGACTTTTAAATGTTCCTCTATTTAAAAAACAATTTTTTAGTTAGAATAAATAATAAATGAAAAAAATTAAAAACATAAACTCAATTTAATGGTTGGTATAGTATAATGCCAACAATATATACGATGCACAAATAATTATTAGTGAAATTTTAAAGAACTTAAAATTTTAGTTACTGAGTCATGAATTTATTTAAATCAGAATCTAAAGAAAAACTTATTATTTTTGTTTTGATTTGTGGTTGTAATGCCAAAAATTACAGTATTATACAAAATAGAATTGCATGAGATACATAGGTAGATTGGATTTTAAAAGCAATAGCGAATTTATTTTTGTTACAAAATAATTTAAACTTCTGAATTTATAAATCTATAATCCTTATTTCTGAAGTAATTCATAAGTTCAATGAACTTCAAAAATAGCAGTAGATAATATTCGAAATTCGGTATATGAAGGATCGAAGGAGTAAAATAATCTTGTCATTTTTAAAATAATTTATTAAAATCATTTAAGTATTCTGAGGAAGTGTCAGATTTTGTTAGATGTCTGGTAAGAACCAATGGATCTAAAACAAAAATTTCGAAAAATGCTACTTTAATGCTAAAGGCAAAATTTAATTTTACGCTACACTGTTTCAAAAATAAATTATATAAAACACTACTACTTTAATAAGATTTAGCACAGAAGAAAATTTGTAATTTTGTTTATTTTTATCATATTTAATAAAATAAAGTAAAATGGAATATTCTAGAACACAGAACAGTTTAACATATAAAAACAATTTTAGAGAAATAACTACTACTTTCCAATGTTTCCACTACAAGAAAAGAGAAATTAATTACAATATTTAATCATAGATTTTAAATGGAAAAAAATTCATTCGGTAGTTATGAAAAAAAGATGATTTCTTTTTCATTTAATATAATTACCATAAACGATCGTGTTTAATATTAATCATAGCAAAATAAAGACGCACCAAAAGATTCAATCTAGTACCACCCCCACCCCACCACACTTAAAAGCGCTTTAGAAATAAACAAATACCGTTAAATTAATAGAATTGCAAAATATATCTAATGCAATAAATACCTCTTAATTACATCACTTAATTTCGAAAAGGAAAATGCTTATTTCGTTTCGGAGTATTAATACTTATAGTTATTTCATCCCGATCGACTTTCCCTAATGAAATTTAACCAAGCATGTCGTATTTGATTTGTTAATGTTGTTTCTTGTGTGGGGAAACAAGTTATTACACTGCTTTGAGAAAATATTTAACTTAACCATCTCGATTTTCCACTCGTTTTATTGATCGATTCTCGCTTGGCGACAATGCTTGGCGCCATTCTCATCTTCTGTGATGTTCTCTATGGCAAACCTAATTCTTTTCCGTTTGTTTTCAATGTAGCCTCGAGCCCGGACCACGGCGGAAACCCGGACCTGTCCGCCAATCCACCGCCTGCTTCATCGCCTCATTTCAGGCCTACGATGCAAAGCCCTGGTCCACCTTACCAAAGTAAGTTTTTAAAAAAAACGTTAATTATATTTTTTAATTTCCATATTCCTTAATAACTGTGTTATTTTCTTTCGTTTTTAGTTTTATATCGTGAAATTATGTATCCCCGTATACCGTCGTTCGCCCGCATATGCTGGCAGCGCCATCTATATTCCGATGTTTTGACTGGCGCGAAGTTGTTGGAATGAAATGAATTAATGCGCATTTTTGAATTTTAGTTTTGATTTTACTGCAAGGCGCGTCGGACTTGTTTGAGTTTCGTTTTTGCATGTCGGTGGGAAGAACCGCGGGAGTGTTGAATTTCTTCCTCTTTGCAAATGCAATCGCCGCCTCTGCACACGTTGCATTTCTAATACCACGGTATCTCAGTTTTTTTCCCCTACGGTATTCAATTAAAATGATAATTATTAATTTAAAATTATGAATGTTTTCTTAGAAATCATTTTATATTAAAAGCAAACTTTTTAAGTTAGCGTTTCACAATATTTTTTTGTTGATAATTTTTTTTTTTGAATTTTCCTCTGTACTAGTTTAATAATCCATTTTTGATTAAAAAATTACATTTATCATATTTTTTAATACATAAATGGAATGAACTTTTAATGATTAATTGTTACATATTTTGAAAGCAAAATAAACATCTCCCTTTGGATCGCATTGTGAAATAATCAATAACAAATTTCTTAAGAGCAAGCAAAGACCAGTTATCTTTTCTGAAATAAACTGTATTTACAGGAATAATTATCATCTACTTCTGAAATTTTAATATACAAGACATCTAAATTCGAGGATGAATATCACCCCTCCATTTAAATCAACATTTTTTGACGCAGATAGCCAATAATGCTAACATTCTTCTAACTTCTTTGGCATTCAGGATTAAATTAAATGAGGATACAAAACCCTTTTTGATATATAATTAAATCATGGAATAAAAATCACGTAAAAATATAAAATGAAAGACAAAAATATAAAATAGAATTTTTCCTTTTTGGACATTATTAATGTAAAGCCTAAATATTATTTTAGGAAAAGCCTTACGCATAACCTTACAATTGGCGTGCTCCACGACGAGTTCCAAATCACATTTTTTACTAACTGTTTTAAAATCACCTTCTTGAAAACAGTTATTATTATAGAATATTAAAAAATGTATAAAGTTTTATATTTCTGCTTAAAATATACTTAATTGAGAATAATTATATATTTCACTATTAAAGATATTTAGATTTGGAAAACTTTTCATCACTGAATAAAAAAATTTCCAAATAGGGTCACGTTATTAAATATCGTATAATTTACTGTAATATTTATTATACTTAAACATTTGTATTAAATGAAATGTTCGTATTAAATGTTGTTTTAATAATTTTCATTTAAAATCGAAATTGTTTGCCATTAACATACAAAAGTATAACTTATGTAACTTCAAATAATTTCATTCTATACATATAGATTATTCGTCTATAAGGTATTTGTTTTTTTTTCCTGAAAAACTTGTCTCGTGTGTCAACTGCTAAGATGACTTCGCTGTTTAATTTATGATTTTTTACCCAAGAGCATATTACTATTTTAAACTTTCCATAAGAAATCAAATAAACCAGTTACATGAAATTCTTACTTAATAATATTTTTTCTCGTATTTAATCATGGTTAAAACGTATTTTTTAAATCTACCGATATATACATTTTTAAGAAAACATATAAAACTTACATTTAGAAAACCCTTCTGTTTCGATTTGTTCCTTTAATTTAGAAAACAGTTTAAACAAAAAAAAAAGGAAGCTGATATATTTTTTTATTTTTGTTTTTCAAAAATAAAGTATTTTTACTAGAATTTATGAAAAGCAACTGTTTTATTTTCGAAATATTTACTAATTCCAGATTGGTAAAGAGAAATTTTCATCAAACGATGAACACTTGAATTTCCAGAAAAAAAAAACATTTATATTTTCTTTAACTATAGTTAATAATCTTGCTATCTAATTATTTTATAACTGTTTCAAATATTTCAAAATATCATTTCTTCAAACCTTCATCAATTTAAAAATTTTTTTTTCAAAGTTATAGATATAAAATATTAATCTGTTCCTGCCATATATATATATATATATATATATATATATATATATATATATATATATATATATATATATATATATATATATATATATAATTTGATGTTATCTTTTTAATTAAAATTGCGTCAATTAACAATTTCGAATTGAAAATAATATTTAATTGCAATTTATTTTCATCTAGGAATACCTATTCAATAATAATCAAATCAATAATTATAAGATAAAAGGATTTTACAATCGTTGCATTAAGAAATTCACATTTAAAATATGAATTTAATTTCAGTTTTGATATTAAGTAAAAACGAATGTGTCACATGATTCTTCAGTGAAAAACTCCTTAATAAAATCAAAAAGTTTGATATATGTGCTATTGAAATTGAACTTTAATATTAATATTTTATCTATAAATTTAATTATAAAAATAAAATGATATGTCAGTTCTTCACGCTTTAAAATGCTTTTATACTTTGCTTTTGTTATTTTACGTTAGTGAAAAATGGTAAAATTTTTGATACATTAAATAAAATATCCGCATTATAAATATTTCTTAATTAATCTATTTCTGCTTTAATAATTATTTCAGGATAAATTGTTTCATTATTACGTATATTTTAAGTAGTCTCTTTTTATTTTTTTAAAAGTCATGATGATTCATGTATTTTAAAAATAATTTTTATTTCGATGCGAAAGCTTCACAATTTAATTTTTTTGGAAGAAGGGTTAATAACAATGAAGTAATAATGTTTTCTTGTAGCAATCTAAGATAAGCAGAAAGTTTGTAAACACTATTTATATTTTGTAATTTTAGTAATTGGAACATATATTCGGATGATTTGTAGTGATTCAATCTGTGTTTTTTTGTAAAAGTTATAGATTGAAAAAAATTTTGAAAATTTGCATTTTTATTTAGGTTTTTAGATTTTTTTAAAAAAAAACTTTGCAAATTTTACTAAATAAAACTTTAAAATAACTCATAAAAAAGCAAAATGTGATTTTGCCCATTACTATCTGAAAAACAGAAATACTGATCAAATATGACAATCGATATAGTTCATATTTACCTATCTGATTTCCCATTTGCCTAATAAAGTATTTGATATGTCAGTTATCTTTCATATTTAAAGTTTAATGATTCGCCAAACAATGATTTTAATAGGCTTGTGGCGTTGATTAATAAATAACTCATGTATTTATTAAGAGTGCAAAAGTTTTTCTACAGATTTATGGGAACTTTCTTTTTCCTTTCAGATAGATTTCCTTGTCTTAAGGCAGACTTCTTGTATTATTAATTGTTGCTAATTTTTTAAATCGAATTTAAATTTTTAATCGTCTGCTTTGACCAATTTCGCGTAAAGTTGAATCGAACCCCACTTCCTTGGCAGCCAAATCATCTGATTGCTCTGCATGTTCCTTTTTTCTTTTGGCGATTTGCAAAAGACATTGGACTAAATTTGGAAAATGTCAAGAATTGGTGACCTTTAACCCATGAATGCAACCATAGGAAACGACATGTTTGCTATACTTGGCATAAAATCGCTTACGCATTTCATTATCTCCGTTCATACATGGTACTCCATTTACAATGACCGCAAAACTTTTTCGAATTACCTAAATAATCATGGCTACTAATTTAGATATCAATCTTTATTTTCTGAATTATTAAACATCAAAATGCGTCCGCTATTTCATTGACAAATTTTCAAAGAATGAAAATTTTTCAAATAAAATCTCGATTGTTCTTCAGCGTAGAATTTCACTTTCGGCTTTCTCTCAAGATCTTAATGTTTTCATTATTAATTAAACAATTAAGATTATTTTAAAATTTATAATATCATTATAAATTTTAAATTAATCTTTATTGTTTTACTATTATTTTAATGTTTTGATTATTTAAATACTTATATAGCAAATGATCTTTTAATAATTCATTATCAACGAAACTCAAACAATAGGGGACCATTTTTTTAAAATCTGCCCGTAAGTTATTATTGATACTTAAGCGTTTTGTTATATGGGAACTTTTTCATATTTTTAAATTCATATATAAAACTTAAATTTATCATTTCATTAATCAATTTTATAATTTTTATTCAAATTAATTTAATTTGTTTTTTATAATAATTGTTGTGCTAGAGCTTTTTATGATGGCGAAATGTAGTAAGCTATGACTTTCTTAATTTAGGACTTTCATTTCAATATATGTGGGTTCGATACTCCATTTCAATGTGTATGTTCGTAGTGGTTTGCAATGAGCTTTTAACTTTGAAAGCAAGTCTAATTAGCCACCTTGAGGGAAAAAAAGAATAATCATTCAGCTGCTAAATTGAGTTTATTTCCAAAAAATTCTTCGACTTCATTATAGGAGAATTTTTTAGCTGTAAAAAAAGTGCTTAATTTTTATACTTAAAATAAATTTTACCTTAGTATATCAAATCTGAAAGTAACTCTAAGTTGAGCTCTACCAGTTACATAGAAGCAGGCAAGGGGATTTTTCATGATTTTGAAGCAGGGACTAAGCAGAAAACACCCAATACTTGCACTGCCACCCCAGAGGTATCATTTCACTTGGAGGACATTGCGACCACGCCTAGTTTTAATGTGCCCCAGCCGCCTTTAGTGTACATGACGAATCTTCGGTTAAGAGGGGATTCGAACTCACTACCTTCCGAATGACGCCTCTAACCAACCAGTCCATCGCGGCCTCAGTCCTTTTGTAGTACTAATAATTTTCTAATGCAAAACGCATGTATATTGTTTTTGCTGTTTACTAATGACACTTGGACAAGCCAAGCTCGCTATGCTATGCGAATTAAGTCGATTGGGAGCATCTTTCGTTTTAATCAGAGCACCCTGAAGGTGAAAGTACGGCTTTGCTCTACACACAAGCCATAGGGACCCGTTTATAGGGTAGACAACCATTCACACTTCATTCATACAAGGAAAGGACAAAGACAGGATAGATAGAGAGAAGAAGCACATCCATGCCCGAACCGGGATTCGAACCTAGGAACTCCTTATCCGTAGTCAGGCACGCTGACCACTGGACAAATTGGTCGGCACGCATGTATATAAATTAAATAAGAAGTTCCTTATCAGTAGTTAAATATTATATTTTAACACTAGCATAAAATAATTAAGATCATTCCTTCATTTCAGTTCACTGAAATAAAATATTTTTATCGATGTCAATGAAATCCTGTGTGTCCGCTGAATTGTTGCCTGTTATTGCAGTAAGAGCTGCAAAGAATTGAAGGAAACTTATATCACATGGTACTTGGCTGAGTTAAAAAAAAAAAAATAATAATTTAAAGTTACGATTCACACACATTTATCATCTTTAATTAAAATGTTTTTAATTAATTTAAACCCCATAATTAATGCTGATTTTAATTCAGTAAAATTGCTTTTGCCGTAATGTAATCGAATTTAACGAAGTAGCTTACCATTCTGGAACTTTTATAGTCTCAAGAACGTTTGGATTTTTTTTCTTTTTAAAATAGTCATTTTTAATCACTGCGAGAAAAGAAAGGTGCTTAAGTATCTCGCATTTTTTTACTATATTCCCCAAAGTGCTAAGTGAAGCATCATTTGCCGCGGGCAGTGGTTGGGAGGGTGTTCAGCCGTACCTTCCTTCACTGGGTTGCCGTGGGTTGGAGACGTGTCCACGTTAATATGTGACGTTTAAAGTCCTTCCGCTGGAGTGGCGTGGATGTGGAGAGGAGGGTGCCAGCTCAGGTGCGACCTCCTCACCTGAGCGTGGTTCAAAATAACGAGGCGCTAGATGATGGGCGAACATTCTAAATCCGCTAACATAAAAGTACAGTTTATCGCCTGCACCGCTACGTATGTATGTGTGTATATTCCCGAAGTTTAATTGGAAATACTATTAATGTTGAGTACTATTTAACACAATTTTTAAGAAGTATTATTTTCCCCTATTCAAGTGAACTATTTACTCTTTCCCATATGCGTCGCTGATCAGAAATGTATTGAAACGTGGATAAAAGAAAAGTTACGACTCTTAAATTTTTTAATAATTTTAAAATTAAAAAGAATTCTTAAGAATTGAGCATCTTATTCGATTTTATTTTAGCTGGTATGCCCATAAGACTTCGTTTCGTTGCACAAAATAGCATTTTAAATAAAAGTTTAGTAAATAATAAATGACAGTTTTGTAAGTATATCGCAATTTGCCCCTGAAAACTGTAAACACATTTTTTTAAAAGATTGCTGAATAATCAACCGCTATTTTTATTCTTAAATGATGGATTTCTAATAATTAACCTGTAATAATTACTAAAAGAATGAATATTTAATCAAAAAATAGTATAATTTATGCAATAATTATAGATAGTATAATTTAAAAACATGTAAAATCAGCAGTTTTTTATATTTTCTGGGACTATTGAGATATTTTTTGATGAAGCCTATTTTGTTTTCACCTCTGGTCGGTCAAGAAAATAGATACGGGCATTGTAGGCCTTTTACTTCATATGAGCTGTTGCGTCACTGAGTTTGTAAGCCATTACTTAAAAAAATATTTTGTATTTCAGGGGACCTTAACAGTTCAAATAAAATGAACTATTTACTCATAATTATAAACTAATGATATGATTAAAAATTTAATGATATATGTTATAATGAGTGTCGAGACTAACACAAAACTAAAATTATTTATATAAAAAGTTATTTTAAATCAAAATTATATTTATTTCCTTCCTTATCAGCATGTTCCTCAGATGCCATGACTTTTAAAGTTCAATTATTGGTTAAGCTAATGAATTATCGTGCAGTACTAAAGATATATTTAATAGTAAAATAAATCAGTTAAAATTATATATACATACATATAGTTTTAATAGTATATAAAAATATTATTTCGAAAACTAATTCTCTGTATAAATACGAGAATTAGACACAAACGATAATACCATTTAAGAAAGTACTGAATTTTATGTGAATGTTCTTGCAAATTAGTTATGTGGTTATGCATATTTTTAATAAACTATTATTTATGATTTCAACAGTTTAAATCATATTTTTGTTAATATATATAAGTTATTAAAAATTTAAAAAGTTTATATTGAAGATAATTTTGATTCAAATAAAAAAATAATTCGAATAGTTTTGTTTCATTGTATCGTATTCTAAAAATTAATCAGTATGTTAATTCAGCATGAATTTTATAAACTACTTTAATTATAATTAGTTAAACTTAATTTAGTAAATGCTAAATGAATATACTTTTAACTAAACATAAAAATATTATGCCACCTTAAGTGTTTTCACAAAAAAAGAGTGTTATATTGTTATGTTTAACTGGTTAAATTTATTTACCTGAGAGAGAAATAATCAGTGATATGCAGAGACATTTTATATTTATTTTATATAATTATTTATAAAATATTTCATTTCTTTTCTTTTTTATTTATAGCTGTACAAAATTCTATTGGTATGCGACGAAAAAATGCAATGTAGAGTATAAAACAAACTAATAAAATATAAATATAAAATTATTATTTTTAATAAGTAATTTATTTTAAAAATAATATTCCGCTTATAAGAAAAAACTTTCTATAGGAAATTCATTAGAAAAAAAAATTTATTCTGTGTATTTACTTGTTTATCTGCTAAAATATTTTATAAAAAATTGGAGTCAATTTTTCAGAACACTGTTATTTCCTCGAATAACAATTCCTACAAGTGCCTTCATTAATTTTAAAAACAGGAACTCATCATTTGTTAACATTTCTTTCCCTCCAAGTTTTGAGTTTCCGAGGAGTAATAAAAATACAAATTTAAATCTTGGCGATATTTTCTAAAATAATTTTTTGAAATATATTTTATCCACTTGGCGATTGCGTGATCGTTTTACACAAATAGCAACCCTACTTTTCTGAATTGGCTCGTGCCAAGCGAACGACTTACTTAATCTGTGGGCAGAGAAGGGGGGGGGTGCAAGCGAAAACGAGGTAACTTGATGAATTACTAAAAGTATCTCATTAATAAAAATGAATCTGGCTCTAGCTCAGAGTATTCGCCATTCCGCTTGACAATTTTAAAAGGAAGCGATGAGAGATAAGAAATTGCCCGATGATTAAACGATTTTAAAACGACGCTGCCACTAATTACAGGCAAACGCTGCGCACAAATTATTTTATTTGAAGTTAAAGATGATAACTCAGTTTAGATTATAACACTTTGTGGTATTGTTATTGCAATGTTTAAATTATTAATGTGTTAGCTGGGGCTGCGGATGTAATTTAATTATTATTAAAGCCGAAAGGAATTAAGTATTTCTTAATTAATTGGCGGAGGGACACTTTCTCTTTTTCTTAATTATGGGCGAAGGATATTTTATTGTTATTTAGATAATTTAACTGTTTCAAAATAACATCTGAAAAATCGAATTCAAGTCTTACTAATTTTTTTCGTGGTTTTTAATGTTTTCTTTTTTTTCCATTTTAATTAATTTCTATTTTCAGGCAAAGATGATCTTTGGAACAGATTAATTTCAAGATTAATTTTTATAAAATTTTTAAACTGTTTATGTAACAGAAAAGAAATGTGATTAAATTCCTGATTTACACTATCTGGTATATTTACAATAGTATGGACTTAATTAAATTGTGATTTTATGTTAATTCTTAAAATTAGAATGAAAATGCCTAACGATTAAATGTGAAATATTAATTGCTGAAATAGTTTGAAGTTTTTAACTGGGACTGAGTTCGTGAGAAATAAAGTTAAATTGTTGCGTTTCGATGTTATCCAAGATTTGTAATGACTATCGTTATTAAATGAGTGTTAGCAGTAATTAGCTAAGTTTTGTGATAAATAGTTATAGATTAATAATAATTTATATAAACTTTTGTGTGTGTGTGTGTGTGTGTGTGTGAGAGAGAGAGAGAGAGAATTTAATATTATAATTAATTATATTCGGGCTGTTAAGAAAAGTTATGTTGAATTATTAACTGTGAGCTATGATTAACTAATGATTTTTTAAATTCATTTTTTTATAAAATAAATTATTTTTATTATTGAATTTCACACCTATTTGTTTGGGCATCGATTTTAAAGCAAATTAAATTTACTTCTTTCTCTTTAACAAATGAATTAAAGTATTAATATTTTTCATTTTTTTAAAACAAACAGTTTTTTGAGGAAATCCTTCCTTTATTGTTGTAATTAATGTACTGTGGGTGATCGGTTAACGAACATTTCGAACTGCAAACAAATTGGACAACGAACACTTTCATCAAGGATTTTTGTGTTCGGACAACGAACACGAATAACGGATGTGTTCGGATAACGAACATTTCGAACTGCGAACAAATTGGACAACGAACACTTTCATCAAGGATTTTTGTGTTCGGACAACGAACACGGATAACGGATGTGTTCGGATAACGAACTAAAACGAATTCTAATGAATTTTTCTCTGCTTTCGGAGCATATTGTGCAGGGTTATCAAACCAAACGGACCAAAAAAAGTTTTTCATCTCTCTTGAACAATATTGCTTGCTTGATTATATACTCAAAATTCTATACTGGAAAGAAAATTTATCCAATGGAATATTTATAGCCAAAGTAGACCATTCGTTTCTGCTTTGAATTCATCAAAAAACCGAAACTGATATCATTTTGAGGGATTTGTGATTTCATTTTGGAAGGATGCCACAGCAATGGTCTTAGAATGGATTCCAAACCAATCTGATGTCAGAAGGGTTGAGGATCTTTACAATGACAACACTTTTAATCACTTCCGGAAAATCCTGAAAAAGAAAAGCAATCGACATAAGACATGTTCTTTAATTCCCCTTAAACAAAAAATGAAAAACACTATGCATTATTTTTAATGAATCCATTAAGAAATTATACATCCTTTTTTAATTTAATTTTTAAGGTAGTCTAAAACGAATTAAGCCATTTCCCGAAAAAATCTATGATAACTCAATGTTCGGTTAAAGAACTATTCGGATAACAATCAGAGTCGTTTAACAGATTATATTCGTTAACCGATCACCTATTGTATTATTTTCAGTTCAGTTAAAAAAAGTTTTCGTATTTATTTTATTTAAAGGTTTTAAAACCATATTTAAATTTTTTTTCCTTTTTTTTAAACATGGATATGGTTTGGTTCGTTTAAGTTTCTGTAGTACATTCCTGGTTATCTGTTTCTGTCGACTTGAGATCGCTAAGCGCAACTAGCAACCCCAACCTTTTGAACTGTCGAGATCGACCTTATATCATCCATGCTAAAATTAATTCTAAATTCCCTCACTAGATGGCTCCTTGTATCTTTAGGCGGAACATAGTAAACAATCTGAAAGATTCACGATTTCGTTTTGGCAAAATATGCTTAATATTCAAATATGTTAATCCGTGTTGCTACAGTCATAATTAAAAAAAAAATTCTCATGCATATTGTGGTGGCTCATTTATGGTTTTTAAATAGCAAGAAACAGGAAAACCCAAAACATGAAAGTTTCATTTGTTTTAAATGAATTTTTAAATTAACGTTAGTTGTTAAAAGATAAGTAGCAGTTCTTAACAAAACACTGAATTGATTTTTATAAATTAACAAAAACTTCTCGTCATCGAAATTAAGTTTTATAAATTTTTTAAAATTATATATCCTCCAAAATTATTTGTAGTAGTGTTGAATACATGTAGTTTTTTGAGAAACGAAAATGTATTTAGAATTATTAAACTGATTTTTATCCTTTATATTTGAATAATGTATAAAAAATTTTATAAAAATTAATTCTTATTTTTTTCTTAATTATCGAAGAGTATCATTCTTAAAATTATTTACAATAATAATTTAATTATCATTGGAATATTCAAAATTGAATTTAATTATAAATTAAAAGTTAAATTTATTCTTAACAAAAAATAAAATTATCATAAAATTCACCAATATTTTATGATACATTTTTATTACACACGAAGTTAAATTCAATAGTATTTTATCAAACAATCAAATTTTTTAAATCATCAAATATTCATAAAATAGCCAACAATTGAAAAGCTTTCTTTTTATTGAAACGATTCCATTACTAAGCATTTTAAAAAAAGAATAACGTAAATAATATAAATCTAGAGGGAATATATAACTAAAATTGAAGATGTTTCTGCTATGTAATAATGCTACTTTAATCCTTATCAAAAATATTTTGAAAAATTCTAAATTATTATTAAATGAAATCTTCTTAATTCACTTAATTAATTTCTTTCATGAAATATTTTTATTTTAATGATATTAAAACTAAGTTTTTTTTTAATTAAAAAAAAAAACAGTCTGTGAGGAATGTTGTAAGCGTATTGCTCGATTTTATTTGAATATATAACTCTTTCAATAATAGAAAATAATGTTTTTGCTGAAAGTTCTTTTCTAAAACATTTTTTGACTTGTTAATTTTATCAGTAAAATTGTGTTAACTTATATTTAAATTATATTTAAAAATAGCTTGCAAATTTTAGCAACTTTCGGGAGAAAACTGTGATATTAAAAATAAATTTATTTACTATTTGCTTAGCTCTGTTCAAACGCTATTTTGCATTACATAATATATTTTACTGATTAATTAAAAACGAATAGAATGAGATATAGAACGCTTAAAAATTTCCCTACAGTTACGGAGTTATATATTGGTGTCAAGAATCCTTATGTTCGTGTCTCAATACACTACTGATTGGTGGCATATTGGGAAACCCGAAAACACTGTCTAAAATTTGCAAAAAGAATGCTTTATCAAAAAACCAAAAGTAAACAATAATTTTTGGGAGGGGGAGGAAGAATAACGTTTGAAGAATTCCCTCTATTTATGAAAATATTTTGCGATGAAATCCGAACTCACTTCATTCGTGGCTCAATGATGGATTTCCTATCGACGGCGTGTTGGTAAAAGCGTAAACACGCATGCTCCGGTGGGCAAAAGGAATACTTTTTGTAAAATAGAAAAAAAGAGTGATCATAGTTATTTTTAAATTATAGGGAAATGTTGAAGGAAAGGAATATCTCATGCTATGCACTTTTTTTAAAATTTTA
Source organism: Latrodectus hesperus (assembly GCA_037975125.1). Classification (NCBI taxonomy): domain Eukaryota; kingdom Metazoa; phylum Arthropoda; class Arachnida; order Araneae; family Theridiidae; genus Latrodectus; species Latrodectus hesperus. The sequence continues at coordinate 9,202,300 of CM075851.1, read as the reverse complement.
TTTAAAGCAGTAGCTGGCGCGATTTTAAAAGAAAGAAAAGAACCGCACGCTTTTCTTGAAGATAGGAGAGTTTCAACGGGGATATATTACATCGCTTAAATTAATTATAGTGCGGCTTAAGCAACTTTACAAAGAATTCGAATTAGCTTTAATTAGGGTTTGAATTAGTTAAAAACACTGTAATCACAAAATTTCGAAGTGAAACATAGCTTTTATTTTAGACCAACATCCTGTCATTTTATTCCGTGCAGCTGGTCAAGTTCATTCCCTGACGGCGGGGAAACAGATTTTTATTTATTCGGAAGATAATTGCGTAATTTACTTTTTTTATCTTTTACTTTTAAAAAAATCTAATCATAGAAAGATACATTCCTTCAAAATGTATTAAAATTGAAAATTTGAAATGAAAAACATAATAATTCAAATCAGTTATCTGAATAATTTTATGAATATTTTGGACTTGTGAACAAAATATATGTAAATTCCAACACAAATATTGTTAAGTTGAATTTCTTATCGAATTTCGAAACTTTTTTTTTTTTAATGAAAATTTCTGTATGTTTGAGTTTCGTACTTTTAAACAAAAACGTTTGTGTATCTAATTTATTGCCAAATTAATTTTATTCCGGAAATAATGTAAAGGTTTTTAATTAAAATAGCTAATTTTTATGTTAATAAATATAAATGTATCATTTATTTATTTGTTATTTTTCAGTAGATGCAAAAAGAAAAAAATTGTTATTTTTCATTAATTCATTTATTTAATTCAGCTTAACATATACAGTGGAAATATTCACTAAGTAAGTGAAAATAAGTTTGAAAAGCGAAAATATTGTAATTATAAAAATATTAATGGTTAAAAAATAAATTTTAATCTTTATTAAATTTTCAGAAGCCAAATTTTTTAAACATATGCGCTTATTAACTCAATTTGAGCTTTTTCTGAAATAGTTAAAATATGTTTTGTTTTGTGCATAAAATCTTACTATAATATAAATTGTTAGAAACAATTATTTATTTTTAATATATCTAATGATCTATCATTCTATACTAAAAAGAATTGAACACGAAGTGCTTATGTGTAAAAGTAATGCATTTCATCCTTAATTTGTTTTATAATAAAAAATAAATATATCACATTTCTTCAGTAATATGTTTATTTAAAAATTATTAAAAGAACAATCGTTTTGTTGGATGATCAATTTTAATAGTTCGAATTTTCAACTGTATCAAAAATTATAGACTGATTATTTTTCAATTCAAATAATAACCGAATGGACTAGTATTTTGACATACTGTACCAGTCTAGACACCAAATAACTATATCAAAAGACAATGTTACACGTCTTAGTGCATTTTTTTCTAATATCAAACTGTATTTTAAGTGCAAAATAAGTAGTCAAATATATTTTAATTCGATACGGTGTTTCTTAGATTGAAAATTCATAAAGTATTTTTTTAAATATGTGTGATTGTGTTGTCACACAAATATATGCATTAATGTAAACTTTAAAATGAATTACTTTTTACTATTTACTGAAAATATTATTAAATCGTTTCTTTATAATAATAAAAAAATTTTTCCAACAATTAAGGTTCAACCATTGGTCAAATAAATATTCATGTTTTAGTTTATCGTCGTTTTAAAGACTTTGCGATGTAGGATGTAATTTCAATCCGGTAATGAGAACTTTTTAGTACTGAAATGCGTTTAAAAATAAGGATTAAAAAATTATTCATAAAGAGAGTACATCGGAAGTTCCGAATTTTCAGCTGTTAACCCTTTAACTGTGACATATATTTCAGAAAAATGGACCAAAAATGGAAAATTTTTTGACTGTCTAATTTTATTCTTTATATTACTATAAGAGTTAGAAAAATGCTTTTTTATTACAAAAATAAAGTTTCAAATACAATAACTACTATATTTATAATTTTTACACACACACATAAAACATTAATTAGACATACCTGTTATTCGTATTGAGCAAATTAAACGAAAATTTGAAGCTAAATATAACTAGTATCATATAAAAACACAACAATATGATTTTCAATACATAAATTTTACAAATCTTTTACAGTATGGTATACCTCAAAACAAGGCGCTGCTCAAAAGCCTATATATTGCACTTTTTACAATAAAATCTTGTCTCATGCCTTATTCTCTTCCCCTGTTCATCGGTTTTACGACAGCATATAAAACACTGCCTGGTTGGAGTAGATTTTTTCCCCCATTGATGGGATGTGTTCTGGAAAGTGTCGACCTGTGAGGCGCAGTAAGCTTACACTAGGACGCCCTGAGCCTGGTAGTTGAACACTTGGTTTATTTAGTTCAACAATTGATTTTCTGAAATTCATATTTTTAGCAACTCCTGCTGAAGTAATGCAAAATAAAGGAGTTATTTATATAACGCCTGGTGTAAGGTATGGAAAAATATTTTCTAGTAATATTTTTTACCTCCTTTTCTAGCAACATAGAAGTTTGTAAGATGTTGATCGACTTTAACATCACCTCCCATAGTGTTGTTGTAGTCATGGACTACCTTCAGAACCAAAGTTGGAATTGGTAAAAAACTAGGACCACTTGTGTCATAAACTAGGGAATTGAGTTTCCTAAAGCAAAAACGAACTCAGCTCGGACTTCACAAAATAGAAACGTCAATTTTTCTTGAATTCGGGCATCACAAATACTGCACGCAGTAATTGCCCGAACTGAATTTGGGCGACACTGGCAAGGGGTTAAACTTAATTACAAATTAAATAGTCGACATGATCAAAAACTCACAACTGTAAAATGTATCAAAAATTGACTGCGAACAAACTTTTATTCTCATAGATCATTATATGTATGTTGTTGTAGGATGATCAAGTACCAGGTTTTCTACCTCTCAAGGGGCGAAAGTGAGGGCATCTTTGGTCACTCTGGGGGTTAGCCATCGTAGCCCCGAAAGAGGGTCTTCAAAAATTTGCAGGCACGGATCAAGCAGAAGATCTCACAGACTTGGTCTACCACCCCCAGATGTATGATTTCACATGGAGGACATGGCGACCACGACATATATAATATGACTTTACTGCCATTAACGAACACAGTGGATTTTCGATTTGATTGGGATTCGAACTCACTACCTTTCGATAACAAGAACGAACGCCCGAACCAACTCACCCACCACTGTTTTGCACATCGTACGGCATTTTACAAATTTCTAAAGATTTTCAAAATAGCACACCTAATTGGCTGGACTGTTTAAAAATCCGTTAAATATAGAAACTAAATTTTATTATTAATAAGATTATCCACAAATTCCACTGTAAAAATTATTTTGAAAAGATGACGTAATTAATTCTTCATGTGGATTATTTTCAAATCTTAAGGAAATTATACTTGATAAGCCGCCCAACTTGTCTAGTGGTCAGCGTGCTGACTACGGATAAGGAGGTCCTGGGTTCGAATTCCAGTTCGGGCATGGATGTACTTTCTCTCTCTAACTATCCTGTCTTTGACCTTTCCGTGTATGAATGAGGTGTGAAGGGTTGCCTACCCTATAAACGGGTACCTATGGCATGTGTGTAGAGCAAAGTCATACTTTCACCTTCATGGTGCTCTGATTAAAACGAAAGACGCTCCCAATTGACTTAAATTCGCATAGCCAAGGCATAGCGAGCTTGGCTTGTCCAAGTGTCATTAGTAACAACAACAACAATACTTGATACGGTTAAAGTTTCAATAATGTTAAGCAATTTTCTGAGAAACCTGGAATATTTTTCTCCTTTTACCGATTTGTTGACACTTTATGAACTGTATTGCAAAGCTTTTACTCATTTTCTGAACATGTAAGCTACATCTTAAAATGTTAATTTAGCAATACAAAAAAATATTGCTTTTGAAAATAATTTGAAATCAAAACTTGTGTTTGTTAAACTATTTATACTGTTAAGGACAATCAATCAATCAATATATATATATATATATATATATATATATATATATATATATATATATATATATATATATATATATATATATATATATATATATATATATATATATATATATATATATATATATATATATATATACATATTATATATATATATATATATATATATATATATATATATATATATATATATATATATATATATATATATATATATAATTTTTCGAAAATTTAATGAATAGTTGAAACTGCTTATCTTTGGATACGAAGTGATTTTCATTGTGGTTTGAAATCCTCTGCTATTTACTTGTATAGAATGTGGCTTATGTAGGATACTACCGGGTTGTTCAAAGTCCAAAAAAGTTTTTAAGAATTCGCTGGCACTTGAGTTTTTAAGCCAGCCATTGGAAATGCGAGTACCAAGCTAATATAGAATTTAAAAAATATTTTGACTGTCGCTAATTACGCAACTGATTTTATATAAAAGTTTCTCTTCTTTATTTTCTATTCAGAGCTTGGAGTGATGTTGATCTTTTACTTTAGAAATAAAATTCATTATGTATTTCTCTATGTATAATGCTTCATTTTTTATGAAATCTAAATTTAATTTCATTGTTCTCTAGAATACAATAACAATGTACAATACCACATTTCATAATTAACTATTTGTAAGAGTAATGTAATTCACAAAGTTAATATTTCTTAATCACTTTCAAGCTATGTTTTAGTTATCTATAAAATTCAATTTAAGCTACTGGAGCAAATCACAACTTTTGTTTGGTGTGGGAGTATTTATTCCACTTAATTTAAATGATGAATTGACGTGTGATAAAAAAAAGTATATTATATTTTTTGTGTCATCCTAATCAAGTTAGAAAGGAGGAAACTTTCTCAGACTGGAAAAAGTGATTCAATGTGCGTGTTCGTTCCATGGCTTCTTCGAAGATCGAACAATGGTGCCAAACACATGTTCGGCCCCGAGTAAATTCGCAAACTAGGCGAAATTATTGCACTGCATGTCAAAAATATCTCCGCTACATCGGATAAGCTGCAAAAATGTAATGAGCTCCCAGCAGGTGGAACTCGTGCTCATTTACATCGCAGAAAAAGGCACTTTATTCATCGGACACAGAATGGCAACGTCGGATAGAGATCCGTCTCCATGGCGACCAGTCAGCTTTTTCTGACGTCACGCGCACTGGGATTTTTCGCCATCTTTAATGGGAGCAACAGAAAAGCGTGTTGCCCCATACATTTTCCGAAGGAAAAAAAAAAGAAAAACACCAAAAAGTTTAACCCCAACCGTAACGGATGATGATACTGCGTGCTATTATCGAGCTGCTTTTGTACGAAAACGACTTCTTCGTAAAATCCCATCGAAATAGCTGTAGGCAGCAGCTTGCTTTGAATTGTAGAACGTTTTTCCCTTGGAGATCCCTTCCCATACGCCTTTGCGCACCGTACTTGTTAACTTTGCAGTTTGGGAAAAAAAAACAAATATTTCTTGATATAGACTTTGAGAATAAACATAAGCTGTTTGATGGATGTGGCCGAACCGAGATGTACCTTAAGCTATTTCAAACTACTCCCTTTCTACCGAAGTTCATCTGAATGGTATGAGCACACATAAATATTAACTAGACTCTAAAATGAATAGATCGTATCGTAGATTTTTCACTTTCACCATCAGTGATTTTGTCTAGTATTATTTTCTCCGATTATACGAATTTTTTCTTTGTTAGTATTTGATTCATAGATGTTAATAAATAAAGACTCAAAATGATTTTAAAATTTGATTTTTTTACTGACTCTTAAACTCATACTGAATTATAGAAATGTTAATATTTTTACATCAGTTATTCCAGTGTTGTCAAATAATTGCAGGATAAATATTTAATATAAATCAGAAGTGTTATTTATTTAATTTATATGACTGTGTTGAATTATGAGACATGTTTATTTATGTATAACTACCGAAACAACAGGTGTGTTTATTTTTAGTTCTTGATGAGGAATATTTATTTTTGTCATTGTCGAATCATGAAACATTTTGTTTCTTTACTTCATTATCGAATCATATGTTTTGTTTTTATTATAGTCTAATCATTGAAAACTATGAAAAATTCAAAAAATTTTTTGGTCTGAATTCTAATTATTTCAAATTTATTTCAAACAAAAAATTTTCCTTCACATTCATAACTTAATTTTTAATAAGTTTTTAACATAAATACGAATATTTTAGGATTTTATTTTGATATAATAGTTTTTATTTATCAATTCGAATTAACATGGACAAGATTTAATGATCTTAACATTCACTATTGTGTCAAACAAGTGTTACTCACACAAAATGAATGCTAAAAGAAATATCAAAACTGCTTGTTGTTATAATAAACATCTTGTCTTTTCCTGTCTCAGTTAAAAAAAATTTTTTTTTAAAAACTATCATATTTACTTTATTGTTATCAACGTTTTTATAATAGTTGTAATTTGCAAAATAACTTTATGAAGATACTTTCTAGAAATGCTTAAATATGTGGATAATGAAATATAAATAATTTTTATGCAAATAAAATGAATTGGTAACTATTAAATAATCTTATAGATATAAAATTTCATTCCAAGTTTGAGTAAATTGTCAATATTTGATGAACTAAATGCTTTTTAAAGTCACATTAATTAAAAGTCTTAGAAGATAATTATTTCTTATGTAATACAGATTAAATTCTTATTCAAAAATTAACTTTAAGAACGAGAAAAATGTGAGCTGTTGTAGTACATTTTAAAAGAAAATTCAAATAAAACAAGTTCATATTTAAATTTTTTTTTCTATATTATACGTTCCTAACAATATATACTTTTAAAACAATTTTTATAATTTTATTTTATAACTAATAATTTTTGAAATACTATTCAAACTGTAAAAATCGCATTCTAACTCAAGCATAATCTATTTCAATAGCGCCACCTGGTGGATTGAACTCCGTAACGATGCTTCTGAATAAGTATGAGTTATTATTTTCGTAATTGCCATTGTGAAACTGTAATTTACCAGATAGTGTTGAATTTTATTTAGTTAAATTTTATCAGAGGATATATTTCAAATGAAATTTCAAAATTTTCATCCAAAGTAAAATGTTATCCAAAGCAAATCAGCGAAGTATTCGTAATCGATTTCAATAGTTTGCTTATTAGAGAGTAATTGCTCGCCAACATAAAATATTAATATTTAAGACCATTACTCAATGTCTTTAGATCTGTTTGTAATACTCCAGATCTGGGTTTTGTTCATTTGTAAATCACACCAGTTTGTGTAAAACTAATTTAAAACACCTAACCATTTCCCTGTCATTTATGACAATCTATTTGTCAGCCCTAAGTACCGCACTTTATGGACTTGAAAACAAAGCGGTTGCGAGGCCTTGATCGTTTGGACCATCCCTACACCTCAAATTCGCTGACGAATTGTATCGAGTTACATTTGTCCTCCACCATCAGTTGTGCAATGTTGAGTTCAATTTCTGCGTTGCGTGTGCGTGTGAGCAGGATGTTTGCTCGGTCTTGTGTTACGACACAAACTTTCCAGCTGGGAAGAAGGAATAAAAAAGGTTTGCTGAGAGAGGAATTTTTGCCAGAGAAGCCCCAACTAGCCCTCATATGTGCGTCATCGGTTTGGCCTCCTCCAGTGCAGCAGCGTACCTCGTTTTCCTTGCCTCCCTCCCTTTTTTGACTATCTGTTTATTCTGGGTTGGAGTGGCAGACGTTCTCTCTTTTATCGGACCTACACCAAAGAGCGATCTGGTAAATGGCGCTGGGTTTGTTTACCCGCATCTCTCCAAACGTTTCGTGTTCGAAAAGGCGGATTTTCGAGCGCTCGTTGTTTTGAAGTGAAGCCACCTGCAATTTCTCTGAGACACCCTTCTGCTGCTGCGCCTGTGTCGTGGGGGCCGCTCATAAAGTGCGCAAGTGGCCGCCATCGCGTAGGTGTATGTACTTTGCCCTTGCATTCAGAAGAAAATCCTACCCTGATGCACTCATGAGCTTGCGAGCAGAGTCACGTTCTAGCCGAACGATTTATTCCAAAACTGAAGCAAGATAAATGGCAACAGTTAAAAAAATATTCCGTATTTAGGTGGAAAGTCTTAAAATAAAGGCAAAATAACTCTCTTTCCATTAATTGGTTTATCGATGTATTACACGAACTGCGCAATTGCTGTACTAACCCCACGACTACACATGCATTCATTGACTACGTGAAATCCTGTTGTAAACTACAAAAAAATATTCCGTATTTAGTTTAAAAGTCTTAAAATAAAGGTAAAAAGAACTCTCTTTCCATTAATTGGTTTATCGATGTATTGCACGAACTACGCAGTTGCTGTACTAACCCCACGACTACACACGATTCATTGACTACGTGAAATCCTGTTGTAAACTACAAAAAATATTCCGTATTTAGTTGAAAAGTCTTAAAATAAAGGCAAAAGAACTCTCTTTCCATTAATTGGTTTATCGATGTATTACACGAACTGCGCAATTGCTGTACTAACCCCACGACTACACATGATTCATTGACTACGTGAAATCCTGTTGTAAACTACAAAAAAATATTCCGTATTTAGTTTAAAAGTCTTAAAATAAAGGTAAAAAGAACTCTCTTTCCATTAATTGGTTTATCGATGTATTGCACGAACTACGCAGTTGCTGTACTAACCCCACGACTACACAGATTCATTGACTACGTGAAATCCTGTTGTAAACTACAAAAAAATATTCCGTATTTAGTTTAAAAGTCTTAAAATAAAGGTAAAAAATTCCATTAATTGGTTTATATATGTATTGAATACACACGATTCACTGACTACGTGAAGTCCTGTCGTATACTACGATTCAATATTACAAGATAATATATAATTGTAATAATTTTCAGTGTGAAATTTTGTAAAAATAAAATCGAATTGTAACAATTCTTTTAGTTTCGCTTTATTTAAATGCGATAGATGGCGCTGACTGCTGAAATAGAATTTTAATGTTTATAATCAAAACGCACACGGATAGAAAAACTGAATTGATGAATTAAGATAATGATGCTCTTATACATTCTTTCTCGTTAAAACTGTATTGCCATCATTGCAGTATTAATTTTCATTGATTCACAATATTTAAATTATATAAACGTTAATTTTTTGAATACAAAAATAACTTCATTTCAAAACTCTAAAGTTTTGTTGATGTAATTATTTTATAAGAAGAAGCGTTTATATAGTAGGAATATGACAAAAACATTTTAGGTTTTCATTTATGATCAAAATTATCATGAGTTTAATTTATTTGAATTGGATTATTGTAATTTCTCTTCCAAAAATCATTTACGTTGTTTTGAATAAAATTATAACTTTAAAGTTAGCAATATGATTGTAACAATTTTTGAAAACAGATAATGCCAGTTATAAGGTAAGTAAAGCTGATGTTAAACTATGTTTTACTTTTCAAGTTTCTAAATAATTCTATTTTCTTATTTCTCATTTAGAATACTTTGAATAAATGTTAAAAGAAACATTTAAAATTGATAAATATGTTGCAATTTCTTGAAATTTTTAAAAGTCTGTTCATTGTTGGAATGAAAAATTTGTTTTTCCTATTAAATATGAAAATAATTTTTTGATATTTAATAGGAAAAATAAATAAATAGGAGAATTTCATGACACAGAATATGAATAATTTCCAAAATATTCTCTGAAAATCATGAAAGGCACGATTTTTCCCATCAAAATTGCTTCTGAATCAAGCAGCCAAATTAACAAGTGAATGGGGAGTTCTCTGGGCTTCATTTCATTAGTTCATGGGTTCGATTTTCACCTTGGGTTTCTAGTGATTCAAATTTCGCTTTAAATTGCAGGGCTTTACCGAATCAGCACTAGTATGGAAGAGTGATTATAGAGCGAAAACTGAGGCAAAAAAATCTGAATCAATGATTCTGCAAAATGATTGATTTCTGAAATTATCGAAATAAAATATTTTTGTCAAAAAAATTGACTAGTAAATAAAGTTAATTGTATTTTTTGTATCCCCCCCGTCCAATCGAATATCTGATAATAAAAAAATTAACGGTACAAATTTGAACTTTCTTCGGGAATTTGACAAAATTTTGGAATTTTGTGTTTTATTATAAACTAATACAATTTCTTAAACCAGGAAAAATTTAGAAATTTTTAACCTAATTTTATTTAGACATTTTTTTATGTTTTTTTATCATGCTTTTTTATTGGATTTAGGTCTGGGTATTATGCAGGCTTTTTTCGGAACTTATTTTCTTTTTCCATGTATAAATATTGTTCGATAGGATGAAACTGTGAAATGATTTTTGTGCTTTATGTTGTGTGTTTGTTATGCATTTGTGTTGGGTCATTGTGCATGACATTAGGTAACGCACACTTATAAAATTTATTTACTTGTAAAACATTTTCGTTTAATTCAAAATAACAGCAATTGCTTAATAAGTATAACTGAATATTAATAATAATTCCTGTAATAACTAACTACAATTTACAACGTATTAAAAGGATTACAAAAATTATGAAGGAATGAAAACAAAATATGCTTTAATACGACTATAAAAATTAAAATCGATGTATTTTATTTCCCTGAACATTGTCAACGATTTTCCTCTTAAGGTAAGACCGTGCAATAAAAGGTCTAAATGAATTTGCATTAAGTCATCAAAACACAAAATAAATATACTTTTTTTACTTATTATATACATTGATAAAACTAAATTACAATAATTTTCAGAAATTCACTTTATTTAATTATGGCAGGGGGCGCTGGCATACTCAAATAGAATTTTAATATTTATAATCAGAGTGAAGGAAGAATAGAATTGAAAAATCAGAAATTAATGAATGTACAAAATATTTGTGAATAAAATTTTTTTAAGTTGCCGTCACTAAAATATTAATTTTCATAGGTTCATAAACTTTAAATCTTATAAATATGTAACTGTGTGAACTGGAAAATCGTTTGATTGTATCATTTACAGCCATATTTTATGTCGTCCATGGTTTTAATTATTTCATAATGTCATTATTTCCTAAGATATATATATATATATATATATATACATATATATATATATATATATATATATATATATATATATATATATATATATATATATATATATATATATATATATATATATATATACAGAGAGAGAGAGAGAGAGAGTTACAAAGCAATGTGACAAAAAATACGAGTGTCAAAATTTTTACGTTTAATTCAATTAAAATCTTTATTTCCCTTTCAAGAAACCGTAAATAACTTACATTTTCTTAAATTCGCCGTTCAAAAACATCTTAAAAATCGAAAGGATGAATAATTCATGAAAAGAGAAATAAGCGAGAGAAATGCTTTAGATTTCAATTTAATAAAATAAATACATAATATTTAAATTTTTCATTTTTTTCTTAGCTGTGTGATAGATACATTTTATATTTGTTTCTAAGCATGATTTGCTTACGATGAAAGAGACAAATAATATAAGGATTTAATGGGGTTTCATAAGTAATGAATTACGTTTTAAATAAACCTAAATCTAAAAATAGTAGCAAAAGAATTTTCTTAAGAAAAAGGAAAGAATTTAATGCTTGGCATTACCATGAATCTAATCAATTTGCATGTTCATGCAATTTTAAAGAAGTAGAATTACCAAATATAGAATTGATATTCCGGTAATTTTATACTTTTCGCTGCTTTAGAATTAACTAAACTTTTATATATATTTTTATTAGTATTATTGGATATGGTATATTTTTACTTGTGCTTTATATATATATATATATATATATATATATATATATATATATATATATATATATATATATATATTCTGTTGTATTTAAAAAATTTTTTTAATTTTAGAAATTTCTTTTTTAGAAAGATACATGATTTTATTGATACACTTGTTATTAAAAATAATGCATAAGCTTAACATTTTTACTGACACTAATTTAAACTAGCATATTTTTCATACTGAATCTTAATTCGAAGTTATTGTCAGTTGTTATTAGTATGCATTTATTTATGTAAATCTTTTACATAATTATTTGGGTAAAATATAAATGTTAGTCTTAAATTGGTATTAAAATTTCTGTTAGTGAAAAGCGATAAGAATGTAGTTCATTATTTAGAAGATATATTTTTTAAATATTAGATATGAATTTTTATTTTCTTTCATTAAATTTTTTATTATTTTGGTTTTAATAAAGTGTATATTTAATTTATTTTTATTATTTAGTAAATTTACATTCATTTTTTTAAAAGGCTATCCTTTTTTAAACCTAGAAGTTCAAAAGAATTTATTGTAAATTTAGTTAAAAAGTAAAATTTTCAATTTCAGAAACTTTTCAGTGAAGGAAGATAAAATCTGTTAAATTAATATTTTCTTATGTGATCTTGAGATTTTAACTAAATTGATTCTATCTTGTTGTAAAATGACATTCTAATAGAAAATATAAATATATTAGTAAATTTGTTTTACAAAAAGTTTTTAAAGATTTTTAAGAATCTTTAACTTTACTTCATAATTTTAAAGTGTAAAACATAAAAATTATAATATAAAACCATAGATTCATTTAGTAATAAATTAAAAATAATTAAAATTATTTAAATCTAAATTTACTCTTAATTTTTATTTAAAATTAAACTCAAATTAAAGAAAAGATAAACTTTATTTAATTTCTATTCAGAAAGAATCAAAAGTATATTGTAAGCATATCACTGTATAAAATTTAAAGTTAATAATTCAGCCTCATTTAACATTTTAACACTTTTTCGATTGTTTACATGTTTTAAAAATTAAAATAAATGTTTGACTTTGTATTATTCATTTTTATGATTTTAGCGAGAGAAAAACATTCTTATAAAACTTTTATTTTAGACGAACAAAACTTTTATAAGAAGGTTTTTCTTGAAATATTTCATAATATTTTACTATCTTTTTAAAATTTTCAAAGATCAGAAACTGGAAGAAATAAAATGCAAAGAAATCGAAGAAAATAATTTTTTTTATAAACTCGCTTCATTGCTTAATTTAACATTATAACTATACTTTAAAAGTCAATTAAGTTATTGATATACTATATAATTTTCAAATTTTTATAAAATCAAATTAATCACGAAAACTTTTTTAGATTTTTTTGTGTTTTTTAACTAAAAATAACATGTCAATTTTATAAAAGAAAATCTTCTCTCTTAAATCAAAATTAATTGTTTCCCGAATAAAAGTTGTTTATTTTAAAAGCATATTTCAAATAAAATTCTTTCGGGCAGATTGTTTTTATTCAGGTTTATGTATTTTTACTTAAATCTTAAATATTATTAGAAAAAAAGTCATATCATCAGAAATTTAGAAAAAAAACGGATAAAAATATTCCAATCAAAATGATATTCTTTTTAATTAATTCTAATTATGTTCCTTTCGGTGGATACAAATCGAGGAAATTTTTCGATTCCTTCTACGAAATCGATTCAAATCATCTTCATCGAAAAGACACACAACTGTAACAGAGAAGCAGACGATCTTTTAATCTTTTACTTTTCGTTCTACGAAGATAAAAATAAAAGGACGCCGGGAAAGTGAGGCTGAGCAACTAGCTAGAAAACGAGCTGTAGTAATTAATTTTCGGAATTATGTGAATCCTTGTCTCAAGTTTAATCTTAATTATATATTTTCTTCTTCATTTTTCTTGAAAGCTTTCTTGACGAGAGGCTACTTCCATTATAAATCGGTTTCTCTCTTCCTCGCTCTACTCTTACGAGTCCATATTCGAATGCTTCGAAGCTGTAGAGGAGGGAATAAAAGTAAGAGTTTCCAATTTTTAGCTTTTACTTTTCTCGAAATTTAATCTTCCGGTCGAGTTGAATTCCATCTGTTGGGACTTTCTTTTTTTCTATTTCTTTCTCTCCATTAATTATTCGAGCAAGCGCACTTAAACTTGTTCGAAAGAATTTCCCTTTTCCAAATATTAGCTACTGCGGTTTGTTATTGTTCCGAACTCTCTTCCCGTATTTGTATTTCATTACGAACGCTATGCAGTTATCTTGTAAGAGATAATTCACATGGATATTCTCAACTTGAATGTTTCAACTAATTCGAAGCTGATTGGCGAAAGAATGAGAAATTATGGCGAGCTTCGTTTACGTGCAACTCTTCGATTATTGCTGCAGAGTCAAGTAATTCGTTCTTGTTCGTGTCACTTCTGAATAGAAATTGTTAATCCAGTTTTTTATTTTACGCCAACAAAAACTGCCAAAATATTTCAATTCAAATCGAAATATTATCGTTATATGCTTGCAAAAATAATTTTATTTTATATCATTTAAAGCAATTACAACTTTGAAATCTGTTTTTCGTGTCCTTAATCTATTTTCAAATTTATTATTACCGTTTAATAATTTAACCATTATTTTATTTATTCTATAAGTAAATTAAAAAAATAAACTAATTTAAAATTAATAGAATCTTTCATTTTCATTAAACGTAAATCAAATGGTGATTTGTCATCTTTATTATACAAACGCATGTCTCATCATTTGTGAGTTTAACAAGTCTCACTAAACAATGACATTTTATTGAAGTAAATATAACTTATTTATTTCAATAATTTCGGCATACATTAGTTTGAAAAAGTATCTTATTTTTGATTAAAGATTATTTTTTAAATAAAAAATTAATAACCATATTTTAAAATGTAGCATTACAGGGAAAAGTGTACCTATGTAAAAACATGATAATAAATCCTATTTAGCATCACATGTGAAGACTATTAAATGCAATTGTTATCTTAAGTTTATTAAATCCATTAACTTCTTTTGTGCCTAATATAAAATTCAACTATGCAAATTTTCTTAATCCATTTCTATATTCGAAGGAAACAATCTCATGATATGATTTACATTCTGTTTTATGTGCAATGAATGTTAGAGCACGCTTTTATTTATTAACCTTTCAGTGTAAATTTTGTTTGATGTCTTTCTCAGACATGTGTAAAAATATATAAATAAATCAACGTTAAAAAAGAATTTGTAAATGTTGAGAATCAAATATTTAATTTTAACTGTAACTGAGAAAGAGCAAATGAATTTCAATTTAGTTATTTACTTACACAATTATTTTTACTACCAAGCAGACATTTGAACAATCTACCCATTTTGTCTGGGTTACAAAAAAAAAAGCCATTTATTTTGCTGACACTAAATCAGCGAAATTGAAAGTAGAATTTCAACTTCCTTATTATCATAAAAATAAAATAAATAACCTGTATGAATTTATTTATGTTAGGTGATTATACAAAATATCAGCATTGTCTCATATTAAAAATGATTCCCGATGTTCTAATTACATCTTATAAATCAATAATTAATCGTACAAGGCAACCAAAATTAAACATTCTACTGCATCTGGCAACGGTTTCTTTGATCAAATTAAAATTAGAAACGACGTTAGTTGAATCAAAATTTCTTATTTCCGAAATACCTAATAAAGGAAAGAATAAAAAAAAACTTTAATTTAAATACGTGGCTACAAAGAAGGAAAGTGGGGGAAAGAATCCGAACTGTCGACTTGTAAGTAAGGAGTCAATATTTACCAGGTAATAGCCGACTAAAATAAATGTTTCGAATGGAACATTTTTATGTTGGCGGGAGAAAAATCTCCCCCGCGCCAAAACTATCGGTGAATGACTGTTGCCACACGAGACATGAATAATTCCTTGCGGAGGGAAAGGTAGAAAAAGAAGAAAAAGGACTCGGTTCCCAGCCACTTGTTGGGTAATCAATAAAAACGTTTTATGTCTTTGTTATCAAAATGTCTTCAATTTTATTTCATCTTACTGCTGGTAAATCGGTCACGTCGTTGTTGCCATATTTTTTATTTCTCAATTTATATTTTAATGCTCGTTCTTGTTTCTCTTCTCGTATTTCACCTTTCTCTCTTCTCTCTAGTACTTTCCATTTTTTTAGGCAATCCATCGATTTATTATTTTCATTTCTCTTAATTTATAATTTAATTTAAAATCTCATATAAAATACTATTCGGCATGCTATTTTTCATAATACTAATTAACATAATTTTGTTTAATTAATTATAATTTACACCTGAATCAAACTCAATATAAGTCGATGAAATTTGGGCCCAACTTTATATCTTGAACAAATTTAAAATTCTTGAACATTTCGGAATTTTAAATTTGTAAATGTAATATTATTCATTATTTTTGTTAGAAAGATTAACTTAAAGAAATATTTTGATAAACATTTCTCTTTGTTGCATGGGTTTTGCTTAATACTTTGAAATACTTTTCTTGTGTAAGCACAGACGTTTCTGTAGTAATATGAACGTTGTGTTATAGTGCTTTAAATTCTACTTAGAACGTGTTAATATCATTCCGTGAAAAGTTTTTAAAATATTTATTTTGTGCACTGACACAAATTACATATAAATCTATGTAATATTTATTATTCTCGTTCATAAGCATAAGTGTAAATTCACTGTTGTTGTTGTTACTATTGACTCTTGGACAAGCCAAGCTCGCTATGCGAATTTTAAGTCTGTTGGGTGCTTCTTTTGTTTAATCAGTGCACCACGAAGTTTTATATATACAAGAAGAATATAGAGTTGCGTATTTTCTTATCCCATAATTCACCATTAGTTTAATATCTCGAGCTGCGTTTCAATGAATGGAAAAGGTATACTTCAGTAAATACCAAACTGAATCAATTTCACATAAATTCATCATCATTTACTGAAACAGGTTGACGGTACGTATTTCGATGACTTCAAAATAAAAACACTCATTTAACTAAAAAGGAGGAAAACTTAAAATATATAAAGGGGTTTAATTTTAAGGAATCCTTTTATGAAAAAGCACGATTTTGAAACATCATACAAATTAGATGCCATTCCTAATGATATCTCTTTTTTAAGAGTAAAAAAAAAAAATAATCTTTTTTGATTCTTTAATGCGTCCATTGTAAATAATTTTCTTTTAACAATTTTGTTCGAGAAGAATTTTTCAGCTTTCAGTTATTCCAGCCGCTCATAAAAACTTTTCCAATCGAATTCATCAACTTGCAGGCAGTGTTCTTAATCCCAAAGGGGGTGGGGGAGTGGAAAGGAATCCCTCCCTTCTTCCGAATGCATTTTCTGGAAAAGTTTTCCTCGTCCAATTCCGCCAATTTCCGCTTGTAACCTTTTGTAAGCATTTAGTGAGAGCAATTACATTAATTGGCCATTTGCTCTGCAGAAGGATTCGGGAGACGGGCTAATTGCCCGCCGCTGCTTGCCCTGGCCCCGTCCGAGGGAAGATTAAACCAAGCGGATTCTGGAATATGCGTTCGGTCGTTAACTGCAACAAGAATGAGGTCTGCACCCGAACGTTCGTTTTCCCTGCCTTACCTCCAGGGGCTGGAACCGTGACCGAGAGCACCTGAACATGGAATTTCGAGTGTGGGTGCCTCCATGGAATGGAAACGTGAGCTGCTGCTACCTCCCGCTGAGCCCCCCCCCTTTTTTTTTGCTTGTTCTCTTTTTTTTTGATTTGTTATTTTTGTCCTCATTCTCCTTGAGTCAGTGATGCGAGTTGCATTAAAAAATGGCTGCAAGACTTGAAGGTAAAAAAAAAAAAAGAATCTTTTTCGAATTGGTCATGATAATATTCCATGCGAACGAAAGTGCTTTGAGAATGAAGAGCGATACCAAAAAACTTGCAGAAAATTCTTCGAACACTTTTTATATTTTTTTAATCCTACGTCGAGACAGCGGCTTTATCGGCCATTAGTCCTCTAACAGCCCAATAAAAATTAGCCTTATTGTGAAAGTTGTCGAGTAAACAGTTCAAAAGAGAAAGCGCAGGACAGCATGTCAAGTCCATAAAAGCTCCTGGAGGACGCAGGGTACAGTAGGGTGAGTTGACCACGCCGATACGGCTTAAGTGTCCCTGGAGAAAGTCATGTCCAGTCAAAATTCTGAAATTGGCTGTGAAAATGGAGCGTGGAAGGCACATGGGGAGTGGAGAGTTCAACAGGGAACCCCAAGCCTTGTCTTCAGTAGTTTCGCTATATGAATTATGAAGGTCTTTGAGGAGTTTGTTTTTGATTCAGTTGCAGATTTGTTGGTAGGATGGAATAAAATCAGGCTAACTCGCCCCTTAGAACGCCTTTTGGTAACCGAACGAGACACACTTTCGTCACTGCATCCCAATTGTGATCATGCCTGCTATCAAAACAAGAAAAGGTCCTTTTAAGGGCCCGAACGTGACTGCCACTTCTGCCCTTTTCTGGAATGCTGGTGGCCTGTCTAGTACTAGATACTGTGACTTTTGATTCTGCGCTGGGGTCTTTTAACACCCACCGTGTTATTGCCTTCCTTAATGTCTTCCGATGGATAGTTAGCCTATGTTGCAAAGGAGGTAACCCGGAAAACTCCCAAACACCCACCTTGATAGACGTGCAAGTAGAAGAGCAGCATTCCTCTCCCGATGTTTAATAATGACTTAAGCCAAACCCGGGACCTTACGCTCCGAAAGATGGTGTTTACCACTGGGCCCTGCTGAGCCCAACTCTTGGAGAGCTTGCAGATGAATAAAAGTTAAGCAAATGTAATACGTTTCCAATTATCGACTTTTTTCAGACCAAAACCACCAAACACACTGCGTCACAATTTTGAAAATCGATGTAACAGCTAGGTTGACACTTAAGATGGCATTCTCTCTCAAAATCCCACCAGCGACATGACATTCTACCTTATAGAACTTTTAACTGATATCAAGCTCCTCAGTATGATAGTCTTCGCTGGGGTCAGTTAGAAACTTGCGGCCACGAGAACAACGCTGTACTTTTCAATCAGCAGTACTTTTCAATTCAAGTTTTATTTTCTGACATTTTGTGCTTTCATTATCTTCAATTACTCATTGAAGCTATTAAAATTATTTAGTTTATATTATTACTGTAGGTTTCCGGCTGTTTCCGCCTACTTAATCTAATGATCGCAGTGAACCCTCTTCTAGTTTTGATGAGGTCACCACCTTCTCATCTGCTCACCCACCAAATGAAGGCATATTGGACCCTACAGAAGTTAGAATGCTTAGACCCTCTGAGTACAACTAAGTACTAAGCACTCCACCCAAGAGAATGGTGCTTTTCTCCATTGCTATCTCACTGGCAAATAGGATATAGAATAAAACATTTGACTTAACATAGCTAACATTTTTTCTTTAAGTTTATAATTTTTAATTTTGTTTAAATTATTTAAAGTGTTAAATGCTTACATTTCACCGTTTACGTCGCAAGAGCTGCGAATTCAACTTTGACGTGAGATTTAAGATGTTCTTGTAGATCTAACGATTAGTTTTTGAAATGATTCTCCAGTGGAAGTTGTTGTTATTTATGACACTTGGACAAGCCAAGCTTGCTAGCTGGCGGCTATGCGAATTTAAGTCTGTAGGGTGCTGCGTCTTTCATTTAACCAGAATATTACGAAAATGAAAGTAAGGCATTGCTCTAAACTCCTCCGATAGATGGCACCACCAGAGGATGCATTTCTCCATTTTGACATTGATTTGGATAGGGAGGAATTTTTCTCCAGACCATTACACCCATGGTAAATGCTCAACGACCGTCCAAAGGAATTTTGATTCCACAGACTTAACAATCACGTATATCGCATGTACTCGGTAGGTCTTTACCGGTAATGGGAATCGAACCCAGTCCTTTCGGACGGAAGTTTATGCTCTAACCACTAGGTTTCCAATGCACTTATCACGGCAGCACAGGTTTAGTACATATATATTATAACTGTTTTAAATAAAGAAACAAAAAACTACTGTAAATGCTAATGAAGTCGAATAAAACTGTACAGATCTTACACGAAGTGAAAGTGTAAAAAAAAAAAATTAATTAATAGAATAAACTTAGATTGATAGAGAAGAAGTAAACCATAGTTAGTTATATTTTGTTTATCTCTCTCTACGGTCATGCTTTTGCGTATATAGTCACCTGGACCTATAGTGAATTCTGAACTAATATTAACATCCACACGTGCATGGGAATCTAACTTAAAAACTATTCTTCGAAGCGTTAAACGTGCATATTCAGAGACAATTGAAATTAATGGGAAATCAAAATGAGTTGTTATAAATGTGCACTGGAAGGAATGCCTTCCTATTGCTGTAAAGGCCGATGTCGAAAAGTTTGAATGACATGAGATATCATGCCATCTTCCCTACACTCACTGTTCTCAATGCATGTGTTCGTAACAGGTGGCAGGTTGTTTTTATTGCTCTCACTTACCAATGTATCCAAGATCAAAGTTGAATCGGCATCTAAACAATAAGCGCTCTGGTTTACAGTTCAGTAACTCCCGAGTTCAACACCCACCTCAAGTACGAAAGTTTGTAGTTATTCGGAAGCCTTTTTAAATTGTGGGTCCTAAATGAAATTTTGCTTATAGCTCTTATGTCACTTTTGGTATGCAAGGATTAGCTTGATAGGAATCTACCGTTTATAAAGTTGGTTCCGAACCACTACAAATACGAAGCGGGAACCGAACAAGAACTCGAATTATTCAGTATATATATATATATATATATATATATATATATATATATATATATATATATATATATATATATATATATATATATATATATATATATATATATATATATAAAGTCACTAACAATTCCAGCCTAAACAACAATTCAGATAAATTAAACAAGTTAAAAAATTCGATGGTTAAATTTTTGTCGTCAAAGCAACTAACTTGTTTTTATTTTTGCTGTCTGAGAGAAATATATGTTTTTGAATTGATTAACGCTATAGTTATGTTATCACTTCAAAATATTTTTTTCATGCACGTTAAGCAATCGTTTTTTTTTTTCCAGTGTGTAAGGTGCAGAACATGATCCTTCATCGAAAGTAACCCCTCATTTAATTTCCCTTTTTTTTTTCCGGACCACTCTGTCACCCCATCTCTTCTTTCAGCAGAGAGAATTAATAACACGTTACTTGGAAGGGAATGTAATTGAAAAGTTCTCTCGAGCGAAAGGGCTACATGCAGCTGGAAAGAACATTCTCTGCAAGGTGGCATCCAGAAGAATGCGAGCGCCACCTGTCCGCCGTTGATCACGTCGCTGTTCCGCCCATGTGACCGGAATTCCTAATGACTGAGGTGGCGGGGGGGGCTCTCTATATGAATCCGATGTCCCGTTGCCGTGTCTGGGGAGGTACGCCCTTGCTTTTATCGCACCCTCGGAGGGTGTGGTCCACCCACCGCCTTGCTGCACCCTCTGGCCCATCGGATGGACTGGAACAAACGAATGCCGCCCACCCCCTCCCCATTTTTCTAAACTTAGAATGCTAACCACCCTCGAAGCATTCACGGGTCGTCATCTTCTTGGAACTCATCGGTGTCTGGGAAACCCAAACTGTCAACAACACCCCCCCCCACCTGGAAAGTTCGATGGTTTGGGCATCTGAAGGGATTTTGTGGGCCGAGTAATTAAATGTTCCTTAATTTACTAATGTTAATCAAGCAATCTGATGTACCGCTAAATGAACACCATTTGCCAAAAGAATGAAAAAAAATTATTAACTTATCATCAAATACCGATTTGCAATGGTTGACTTCGTTTCTTCGTTCAAAGTCGCGTATTATTGTTATTCATAAAAAATTTAAATATTTGCAAAGGAACATTAATATTTGTATTTGTGTTTATGTCACCATTGATTAGGTCTGCTCAATGTTATTGGCCTTGGATGCATGGGAAGTCATTTGGACATTTTTTCAATACCTGTTCTGGTGGTAGACAATAGGTTCTCCACTGTAGGCGTTTCCAAATATGTAGTGTCACCTAATCGTATGTCATGACGTGGATAAGAGCATTCCATGATGCCACCAGCATGAATGTTGAGACCGTCACCTGATCATGATTCAAAATGAATGTTGCTGTTTATGTTTAACTGCTTGATTTTTGACACCGCACTCTAGACTGCCTAAGATTCTTCTAAGACATTTTGACATCAGCCGCGTAATAACCTTCCGGGATTTTCATTAATAGCGGGCTACGTAAAGGTGTCGCAAGGGAGGAAACCTGAAAAACTCCCGAAGACCTACCGCAATAGACATGCATGCGAAGGTAGAATTGTAACATTCATCTTTCACTGTTAAATAGTATCTGGGTTTGAACCTGGGACCTTTCGCTCTAAAGAGGATTTATCCTACCACTACCAAATAATGACCCCTAGCCTTTTCATTGGGCAGAAATAGGCAACTGAAAACGTATTGGAATAGTTTATATAGGGCCTGTCGAGTCTTGGTGGCAATCAAACGTCATTCTTATGACCAAGTAATGCTCTCCGGCCATAAGCATGGCCGAAAGTTCAATATCTTTTCAGCCTTGAATCATTTACCCGAGTAGGCTAATTAAAAAGTGGGCTATTGCAGGATTCACTATCCTTTCGCTGGTGATGTGAGGTATGATAACTCAGGTGTCAATCTCGTCACTTGATTGTGTTTCTGAGTTACGAAGGGGAACGCTTATTTAGTAGCTGCTGCCAGCACGTTGATTTTTAGGTAAATCGTGCTGTGATTTTTCTTTATAATTTCTTCTCTTTTTAAACTTAATTTACTTCATTTTAAAAATAAAATAATAACAATTAGAGTCCTTTAGGTATTAGTTCTATCAGTTTGTCAGACAGAATGCCATTATTCAAATATGTGTCTGTAAAGATGGAAGTGGCAGATTTTAGTAAAAAGGGTTATATGAAAAAAATATCGTTAGATCATTCTTACATTAGCAACTGCGTTTGCATGAGCACATTAAATATTCATGTAGCTCATCTAGTGTAAGTATTCAGGTTCGAGTCTAAACGTAGGAATAAGATTGTTTTGGTCCTTAATTTGTCTGTGAACAAATGTCGATGTGGGTGCTTGAGAGTTTTTTTTATTTTAACTCCTTGTCGCATTCTTAAATGCGGTCCAATATCAATGAAGAACTTTTACGAAATATAGTACGTTGTGAGCACTTAAAAAAGACTTTCTATAGCCTAAGTTTTTTATACTATTAAATGTGTGGCATCAAATATTCGCTTAAAATATAAATCTCGTATTGCGAACTGATTAAATTGTATTTTATGTTTGGCTTTAAGTACATTTCTATATAAACCTGTGTATATCGTATATTTCCATTTTCCGCTGATTATATTTTAATTTAACCTATATCAATTCCAATTTAACCTATTTTGCTGTTTGTTGTATATGATAATAAAATTCACAAGGCTCGACCCAAGCATTTATTTTTGTCGACCGAGATCTTAGCCGAGCTTCAAAATTTTGAACTTCGGAATAAAGTGCAAATTTTTAAAACACATTATCCATTGTTATTTATTTATTTATTACATTACTTATATTCAGACTTGTATGCTTGATTCTTGAGATCCGCTTGTAAGTCTTCGACGATAATAGGACAAGCAGCACAATGACTGATGTACAACCACAGAAGGATAACGACGAAAACACCCAGGGCCACGGTGGGAATCGAATCCACACTCCTACGCTCTCAATTTATCCAATGGATAATCCTTGCTTTTGTTTTTAAAATTAAATAATAAATAATAATAATGCTGGCGTAAGCAAGACATTAATCTTAAGATTTAAAAGAGATAGCTTACAAATATTGCAATTATTATAATTTAAAATTCTATTAATTACAGAAATTTTAAAATATTTAAATTGTCTTTGCTGATTTAATTTGGCTGTTTTGTCATGTCTTTTTTTTTTTTTTTTTTTTTTTAACTGTTTTATTGTCCATGTGTCAATAGCTTGAATCCATGGAAAGCATATTCTCAAACCGATGCTTTGATCTTTATATAAGAAATCGTTTTATTAACAAAGAATGAACTTCGACGATTCGCCTTGTTTGCTACCGCTCGAAGAATGTGATTTGAAGGCAGGTATCAAATTCGTCGACAAGTCAGACTTACGACGCCATCTCAATACGTTGTCGTAATTAATCATGTGACAAGTAGATGAAACGTTATATGACGTCATGGATATTTTAAACCAATTAGAATTGTAATAAAGTAATGTAGGTGTTGTTGTTTTCCTATGACACTTGGACAAGCCAAGCTCGCTATGCCTTTGGCAGTGCGAATTAAGTCTTTCGATTGGATCAGAGCACCACGAAGTTGAAAATACGACTTTGCTCTTTTTAAAGTGCCTCGTCATTTTGAACCACGGTCAGGTGACGAGGCCACACCTGAGTTGGTACTCTCCTCTCCCCATCCACGCCACACCAGCGGAAGGACTTTGGACGTCACAGATTAACGTGGACACGTCACCAACCGACGGAGCTCCAGCAACCCAGTGAAGGAGAGTACACTGTGGTCACCCTCCCAACCACTGCTCGCGGCAAATGATGCTTCACTTTGCTGAGCTTACGGGAAGCGGCGTGAAGCTACTGAGCCATTGGAGCTCAGTAATGTAGTCTCAACTGGAATGAAAGAAACAACTATTTTATGGTTAATGAATATCCGAATAATAAAAAGTATTAAATGCATAAATAAGTACTCTTAATCCATTTTAGAAAATATAATTTTTACAGAAAGATGAATTTTGACTGCACGTAGTTGGAAAATCAATTAGTATGCGACATCTAGATTCGTTAATGTTTTTCATTCGTCTATATTGTTTCTTTGTTGTTTTTGATCACATTCTTCTGGCTGACAAAAGCACGGGATCGCCACAAATCATATCGAATGAAATAACTATTTTCTTGGTGTGAAAATCTTTACATTTTTTAGTGTCATTTTACAGGATTAAAGACTATTTTTACGTCATGATTTAACTCCGGATTCACTCCTCTCACTTCCTTCCTCCATGACCATTTATCCTCCGCGCCCCTCCTACTCCTCCCACGAGCGCTTTATTTATATTTTCATTTCTTCTGTCCCATTCACTTTCTAAATTGAATACTTCTTCATGGAAAGAAAAATATTGTGTGTTCAGTTCTCTGTTTGACTTTTATACCGGAAACTTTTTTTTTTCAACGAAATGCATTAGGCGGTAGCTGTTGATTTCTTTATTTTCGTTTTCTTAAAAATTTTAAAGACTTCATTTTTTTGTCTTGTATATTTTTAGAGTAATTAATTAAGCTATTTATTTAATCTTGCTTTTATAATTTTGATTCATTTTGTCATGCTTATCTTCAATAAGTATTTTTCAGTTCCTGTGTGTGTTAGGACTTAATTTTCTACCGTTTCCATATTTTAATCGACTTCCATTTTCCCCACTATTTCTGTTCGTTAAGACCATCTCCATTTCTTAACCAATCCTTGTATTTGCAAGGTTCTCCATGATTACAGCATTGTGGTTTATAGGATCATTAAATTCATTCAAGATTTATTCGTGAAAAACCCGTTGGATTTCTAGAGGTAAAATATCAAACACTACGCCTGAGCTTCGAAGGCTTGTTTTTTTAAACGTAGTTTATTTTAAATAGCTGTTTCGAATACTAATGGCAATCTTGGTAAGAAATCGATGCGAATCTGCTATTTTTCATAGCCATTTTCCTTTTTTTTCTCACTCTCTTTATCAACCCCTTTCTTCCAAGATTTTCACAGATCAGGAAACTGATTTAATTCATTCAATTAAGATTCAGTTGAAAACATCTATTTATAATCAATTATGAAATTGTGGGTTTTTTATCAGTAAAGTTTTTTTGTAATTTGATGTTTAAGGTTGATTGTTTAAGGTGAAAGTTTGTAGTTAGTTGGCAGTCCTTGATGTAATGTAGACTTTAGAAGCCTCAAGTCTACATTACATCAAGGACTGCCAACCAACTACAAACTTTCACCTTAAACAATCCTCAAATCAAACTGACTCACAATTTATAAAATTTTGCATTTCTAACAATTATAGAAAAAAGAAAATAATTGAACTTAGTAAATATCTTATTGGAAAAGACCTAAATATCTGTAAAGACCCATTCAATAGAACTTTTAACTATACCACAGATAACAGCTAAGATTCTGATTAAACATATTAAAACAACGTATCTTAATCCAGTACTTTTTTTTTACTATAATTTTATTATTGTTTTGTCTTTTGTTCTTTAATTGTATATATTCATTCAATTATCTGTAAATATTCTATTTCTTTTTGTATTTCATATAACATTTTCAATTTTGTACTGTGTTTATCTTGTCGTTTATTCAATGTAACAGAACGGTGATGCATTGATCTACTGCGTAGATCAATGCAGGCCTTTTGTGCCCCACCTTTTGTAATTTTTACCATATTCTAATACATTAAACCGGGTTACGGTTCTCGCGGGGTGCCCCTGGGTCCTCCTGGGGGTGTCTTTGCTCATTTTGACGTAGTGGGGATTTCAACCTGATAACCTTTGGTATAGTTCAGGGTCCCCTCTCGTCTATTTAATTCTGTAATTTGATGTTCTTTTAAGAGCTTTTCGAATGTTTTTGGCTTCCACTATAAATTGACCAAAATATTGACGCTTGGCTTCTTTCTACAAAGCAGTTTGATTTCTTTTCCGATTTCTACACGATGAGAACTTCCTGTTTTGCCATATTCATTTCTAAATTGGCCCATTTTCCATAAGGTTTACGCAGGTCAGGGAAGTATCAAATTTAGATTCAGTCGAAAAACCCCCTTGCCATGCCTGTTCTGAAGTATGATACACTTGCTGCTCGCATGTTCCTGAAATTTGATGTACTGAACGTAGCTTTCAGGTGGGCGAGAAATCGATGCTGGCGCACTACCTTCAGTGCTCATCGCAGTGCTGTTTGCTGGGCGGGGGGGGGGGTGATGTAGGCACACTGCGTATGATCGATGTTCCAGCTATTTCTTGTGGGGCTGGAACGGTTCTCGGAGACTTTCGGCGGTGTACTGCGGTGCGTCCACCCCTTTGGTGTCTCTCTTCCGGAATGGGCATGTCTGGATATCTTGTTTCCCCCGCTCTGCACCGAAATTACAGCGCGCCAAAAGAGAAAGGGTTGTTTAGGGTCCCTGTGCACGGCTCGGAACAAAAAGATTGAAATGAATGGCGCTTCGTGTGTCGAGGAGGTAGCCTAATGGGCCTTGGCGAGGCCTAATCTCACACTACCCCTAATAACATCATCATCATCATTTCGGGGCACACACGCACACACATCCGCTAACCATTCATCGATCGCCGGGTTGTCATGTGTGGATGTGTTTTGTAGGCTATGTGTGTGCCTAGGCATGGGTGCATGCATCCACCTCCTCCATCCATCCATCCATCCATCCTCAGCTACAATACCTGCCTTCGTTCTCTCGTTTAGGAAAGGACGGACCGACGGACTGTAGCGGAAAAGGCTTTTCCCACTCTAAGATTCTGGTGCCTCTCTCTCTCTTTCCAGTTAGCGGGCGATTTTGCCGTCTCCCTCCCGCCCACCCTCCGCCAGGCTCGTCTTTTCCATCAGCTCTCCACTTCCTTCTCGTGGGTGGAGAGCGAGGGACCGTCCGCACATTGGATCGCCGAACACATTCCACTAAAATGTTCTCATTTATAGCGAGATTTTATTGATTCTTCTACCATTTGCTCTGTGCCAGAAATACTTTTGATGTGTCATAAATTTTATGTGTGTCCATGAATGAACCTTTTTAGAAAAATAAATCCATCCAAACGTTTTAAAAAGTAACAAAGATAAACACAGAACACAATCAACAGCTTATACCAACATACTCGAAATATGTTTTTCGCAGATCAGCAAAATAATAAAATATTTTTTGTTTATTATGTAATAAGTCTAATTTATGGCTTAGAAGTAATAAAACCTTCAAATTTAATTTTGCTTTTATAATTTAATACTATATACAATAAGCATAAAAATCATAGACTCATATATTTGACATTCAAATCAAAATAGCTTTTTGAAAATTTGGGTAAAAAAAATATATATATACAAATTGTGTAAATAAACTGACTTTTCACGTTCGTCATTTCAGATAAATATTCAACGAACATGTAATCGAATCAATCCTATTTGGTTTGTGATTTTAAGATAGAATGAAAAATATTGTGTCTTTCTGGCGCTGCTTTTCTTGGATGTGTGGCATTTTGTGCAATTTGTAGCCGTTCCCTGCTGGGCCCAATCCTGAAGAGTTCCGCCGTCCTGCTTCCCTTATATCGTCGACGACGACCTGCAGAACAACAAGAAGAAGCCAACGGATGGATGAGAGAGAGGGGGATGTGGAGGGGGGTAGGCACAAACACAAGCGTTGCCATGGCGACCGTCCGAGTTGTTGCTACCTCCCGAGGATCTCGAAGCACGTGCGCCTTTGGGCTAGCGAAGCAACGACTCTTTTGCTGCTGCCTTCTCTCCAGCTCTGACCCACTTGGATCCCAACGGGGTGAGGGGAGGGGAGGCACACGAAAAGAGGAAGGGGGGACTAGAAAAGGCTTTCTATTACACCAAGGGACTCACGGTGTCGTCTTCTGCTGCTGTGCCATCCTCTGAGGCTAATACCTTCGTTCTCTTTTTCCTCCTCCATCCTCTTCTTCTTGTCCTTCGAGAGAAGAATCTAGTTGTCCCTCTCCAAGATGGCCGAAAGAAAACGACCCACCAAGATGTCGAAGCCTCCTTCCTGCTGGAGAATTCTACCTCGAAAGCAATTTCTGGGAGCTTTTTCCCTCCCCCTTCCGACGCTGAAGCTCGAAAATCTAGCAAGGAGAAGAAAAACGAGAACTTTGTGTGCGAGGAATCCATCCTAACGTCTCTGCTATGGCGGTCACAGATTATCGAACGGAGATGTCGAAACGTTTTAACGCTCAAAATGAACGCTGCTTTTGTTTGTTCGGAAATGGTGACTTAATCAGCAATACTGGATTAACTTCATCCTGGAAGATTAAGAGGAGCTCTTGGAATTTTGTAACGCTGTTCTTTCATCTCTGAAAGGCGAGGGCGAGCAGGAGAACTTTTAGCCTGAAGTATTTCCCTTTGATGCCAAGAAAGAATTCTTTCTCATATCTTTGTACTTAACAAATATCCATTCATAAATTTTTTTTATAAGCTGTCTTTCTTTTCACGACAAGTTTTTAATGCACTTTGAAGACAGGTTAAAGTCTATTTTCTCATTAAATTTTTTTGGAGTTTTATCATATCTCTGAATGTCAAAGCTATGGTCTAATTCTATAACAGTAACATTTATGTACGCACCAAATTGGGATGAAATAGAATTCAGTTTTATCAGATTATATACTTGAAGCATTTGATTGCAAAAATGACTGCATGGAATTATTTAAATGTTATCGAGGATTTTTTTACGGATTAAAAATGTAGACAAACTTATGTGTTAAAGTAGGATGTTAGTTTTTTTGTGCCTATGTTATTTGTTTAAATTTTTTTATTTTGTGAAATTTCTGACAAAAACTAGCGAATATATCATAAAATTATTAAGAATCAAGATATTTAAATTGATATAAATTTTTTTGCATATATCAATTTTTTTGCAATAAAAAAATTGGATTATTTACATTCAATATTAAATTGTAATTTTTTTTCAATATATTTGCCATTTTAATATTTCTTAAGAGGAAACTGCTTGATATCAGTGATGCCGTTAAGCTGAAATTATGGAATTAGTGTAAAATTATTTTATTACATATAACTTTACTTTTTTATTTATTTATTTTAATATAATTGTATAAGTTTGTATTATATGACCTATTCAAATACCAACACAGACCTTTTCATTTGACACTGTAAAACATTTTTCTCTGCATATGCATTATGTATGCAGTGAAACCCTATTCTGCTATTGGATTATGTCTGTGTAAAATTCATTTATACAAATTACAAAATATTATTTCGAGTATAAAATTGAATAAATATTCTAATTTTTGCTTTCATTTATGCAAAATATGAAAAATGCAAATCAGTTTATGACGAATAAAAAACAAGTTACTTTATTTAATCTTAATATTTGCTTTTCAAAACAATATAATGCATTTTGATAAGTTCTCACAACTGAAAACATAGCTATAATTATTTGTAACCAATTTAAAAAAAATTATTCATTTAAAGCATAACAAATAAACTATAATTTATTTTATTTTAAATGTTATATAGAATTGCTGTTTTTATATCGAAAAATAAAATTTTAGAAGTTCTTTATAACATGAAAAATAATATTAAAATATTCTGTAATTTTTAAAATTTTATATGTAAATACTATAAAATGTAAATATTATAAAGCTATTTTTTTCTATCATATATAAAAATGCTTGCTATCTTAATTAGTATTTGAATTCAATATTAATATGTGTACAAAATAATATTGACAGTTGACTTTTATTCAAATTTTAGATTTCTGCAATTCCATTCTTAATATTTAATCCAATAACTCCTTATATTGAATATTTTTACTTTTATAAAAATTATTCAGATATATAGAAGTATAAAATAATTGTCATGAAATGTAGTCATTCCTATTTTGTATGTCACTGTTTTAATATTTCGCTCATTTCACATGTTAATGATATAAATCGATGAAACTGAATAATTTACTTAAAAATTTCACTATTTTAGCATGATTATCATGAAACTATTCCATATTAATTTTAAACAGTAGAAATTTCTGTAATTTGTTTGGAATTTTTCAGTTTTAAATAAATACGATTTTAATAAACAATTTGGTGCTGCCATCTAGCGGAATGTTATTATACTAGGATTTATTCTTCTAAATTTAGGTTTTTTTTAAAATGTGAACTATATACAACTGAATTTTAATATTATTTTTATAAATAGTTATCCTTTTACTTATTGTTTTATTTATTAATTTTTAGGTACCATGGGCTCTGCGATGAATTATTCTGAACGTCCTTATGAAAATCAAATGGTAAATTAAATTTTATTTTCTTATTTCTATTTATAAGTTTACAAATAATTTAAAGATATTTATATTTAATTTAAAGTTAACTTCTTTTACTATTTTATTTTAATTTATCTTAAATAAAATATTATTTTATTAAATGTATTATGTACAGTATTAAAACATTTTTATTTGAAATTTATTTTGATTAAATAATACTTTAAAAAATATTCTATAAGAGACTCATAATTGCAAAATATAAATTTAATTTTATACTTCAAAAAGTCCTATTAAAAATTTTATAATGTTATACTTCTTTCTGTATTGTATAAAAATTATATTTATTTACAAGGGATGACAACTTTAAATTAATTTCTCGATGGTTAAAGTTGCCATAAAATATCATGTTCGTAATATTTTATAAAATCAAAGATTTGAAATAATCTTTTAAAGTAATCTTATTTCTAGGATATTTTTGTATGCAATTACAAATTTTTAAACTTTATATTTTAATTATGTGCTTAAGTAAAACTAACCTATACGGAAAACTATCAAAATTTATTCTCACATTTTTCATTCCCTTTTTTAACATTTTTTAACAAAAGGTATCTGTAATTTTTAAATTTATTTTTTCGCTTCCTATTATTTAGTGATTTCTACACTTTTTTAGTTAATAATAAATTTTATTCTTAAGTTGTATTCATATTTAAATGCAATTTATTTGTGTAAAGTGTCATTTAATACGCATTTAAAATAATCCTTTAAAAATGCTAAGTGCATGATATAAAAATAATATAAACTCATTGATCATTGAAAAATCTAAAATATGCTAATTATTTAACTAATTTTTATTTTATTTCATATTTTTTAAAAAGAATTTCACTTTCGTTGCCTTAATAAACAAGCTTACTGATGTTAAATGCTTATTTATTTATAAACAATTAAAAAATAAATAAATGAAATGCAAGAATAATTGATAGCGTAGCGGATTTTTTTACATATATTTTTATTTATTTATGTAGAGTGTGTTTTTTTGTTTGTTTATTTCTTTTTAATGTTTTTCCTAAAACATTCACTTATGACGTTTACCATTTGTTTAAAAGAAGTATCTTATTTTGGAAACTTTTTTCTCGTGTTTATTAATTCTATGAATACAAAAAAAAATACTTTATTAAATGCTAATTACAATTTTTATTAATTAATAATAGAATTTAATATTTGCTTATAAAATATTAAAGTTATTGCATTAATTATATGTTATTAACTGTCGTTAAATGACTTTAGATATTATAAAAAAAATTACTGCTACATTTTAAAAAAAATATATTTTTCGTTTTAAAATTAATATTTAAATATGTATATATTAGTTTTGATAATTTTTACTTTATAAAACTTTATAAAACTATTGTTTTTAATTGATATTTAGATAAATCATCGGATTAGTTTTTGCCCTAATTTTTATAGAGCCTGTATATCGTATTGATTTATGTAAATTTCTAATTTAAAAAAGGAAATTACTGTTATATTTTTATTTTGATGTTATTTTCATTGATGATAAGTGTTGTATATATTTATGGGCCATCTACAAAATGTTTGAAATATTTTGATTCATATTCCATTAAATAATGGAGATAGAGCTCATTGTATATTTATTTAAGTTCGGTATATATTTTCTTTATTGTCTTAACGTTCCGTATAAACGTGTATTAGATCCAATATTTTGGATGTCCAGATCATATAATACCACTAGAACTTTAATTTTGGGGATTTATAAAAGCATTTGTACACAAAGGAAAGTGTTAAATATTGTTGGTTTAAGGACCAGAATTACTGGCTAATGTGTTTGCCCATGCCTGACTTAAAATGAATTATTCTTCAAGCGACAAAAAACACAGTTTCAGAAATGCATTGCCATGGGCCACTGAGCTATTTTAAGTTCTCTAAGCATTAATATTATTGATTTAAATCAATTTTTAATCGTTAATCGATGTCTTGTATATAATTTGTGACTTACTTCTTACTCTGAAATTATACTTTCAGGCTTCACATTGCCAATCCAACAATTACCCTTCCTACCAGCCTCCGTCACCGTACAGGCCTCATCCTGTCTCACCGCCTGCTCACGCCCACCAGTACGGGGCGCATGGAGGTCACCAGATGCATGGAAGTATAGCTGCTGCTTACGGCTCTAGTCATCAACTTGGTCCTTACGGTTCAGGACCCGCTACTCATTACGCTACATTAAGTCCGGACCTATACGGAGGCAGGCCCTCCATGTATAACAGCAGCAGTGCAAGGGCCATGCAACAGATGAAAGCGGCATGGGGTGGAGATAACAACAGCAACAACAGTACTGACATCATGCAATATAGTCAACACTCGCCGAGGCCACTAATGCCACCGCCTAGTATGCATTCACCTCCCCATGGGGGAATGAGTGGTGCTACTCCGGGCCCCCCGCCTCACTACCGCCAAATACCTATTGTATCAACTCCAGCTGGACATTCTCCACATTCTTGGTCACAGTCACAGATACCAAGTCCAGGTGTGCTACATTCACCCAGAACAACACCGTCACCATTGCCAGCTCATTCTCGGTCACCCGTTGGGGGAGGACAGCCATTTAGTCCCCCTCCAACTGCCCCTTCCCCTCAGCAACCGCATCATCCGCCGCCATCTATGACACCACATCCTCCTCCATCGCATAAGACCACACCATCACCACCGTCTGGGACAACGACACCGGCTCCACCTAGTGGAGGAAGCCGACAACCCATGTGCAATAGCCCTTCAAATGGACAAGGCCCAACGAACTCTGACCCTTTGCAGTCATTACAGAAAATGGTGATGTTGGACTCCGAAACAGTTGAGTCTCCTATTACGAGAGCGAACTACGAGATGGCGGCTAACCAAGCCGCTGCAGGTGCGGCCAACGCACCTGTGGCAGGTCGTCCTGCTTCATACTTCTCTGTGGAGCAACTAGCAGGAAGTGATCCAGGCTCCCCATATCCAACGTATTATAATCTTGACCAGAATAGGTTGTGCACCCCTCCAAGAACGGCAATGTCCACACCAACAAGTTCAACATTCTCCTCGGCCCCGGACTCGACATCCAGTAACTCCCCCCGCAGTGACTCGCGGACAACCACGGCCAGCGCCGACTCATCAAACCACGTGGGTCATGTGAACGGGGAAGTAAATCCCCACGTGGTTAACCCTATTGTGGGAGCGCCGCCGCCGGAAAATCAGCCAGCAAACCAACAACCGCCAGCAGCACCACCTAGGAGACCGGAGTTTGAAAATTTCAATGTTTCCGATGTCAGAATGACAAATGGAAACCACCAGCCTGAAAGTACTGGGCTAAGAGATGAGCTAGGTGGTCCTGTTTCCAGTGATTCTGAAAATAAAGACACTCAGGACTTCTTGCAACATTTAGGAGGTGGAGTACCACCTTTGCCGGAACCCGATGGCACCGTGGATTTAAGGCGGAAGTCGCCAAAATCTCCTAGGGGTCGTAGGCGTGTCTTCGGTCATGATTTACAATGTGATCCTCTGATGGAGAACTCTATAGATATGCCTCGTAAACCTATGATGATGCCAGAAGACAGGAGGAATTCCACTTTGCCTGAATTTGAAATCACAAATGGGAAACCAGAGAATTGCGATGATATGTATCCTTCGGAAAGTGGTTACACACCCCGTCCTCCCCGGTACTACAGCCCAACCAATCGTTGGGGGAAGATGGGCTCCTTGGAAGACGGCTTTATGGGCATGCAGCCGAATAAGCCATATCCAGACGATTGTGTCCCAATGCCAAAACCATCTAAAAGAGGAAGGAAAAAGAAAATTTATGACCAAGATGGGATCGTTCCTGAATGGGACATGTACAATTCTGAAATGGTTCACAGACCACCTAGAGTTTCAAGAGGTGGCAGGGGAGGTCGAAGAGGGACACGAAGGCGAGGTGCCATCACTTCTTATCCCGCAAATAACGGTGAAATGCCTATGGACATGTATTCTCCGGATGCAATGTTATCTATGCGGAACCACCCACCAAATGGTATGGGTGACATTGGTGGACCCGCTCCAGACAAAGACCCCTGGGGTTCCCATGGTTACCACATGGGCCCTCCAAATACTGGGATGGGCACAGACTACAGCACTAAAGATAGTATGTCTGTCATTAAACCCCCTATGATGGACGCGCACGCTATGGACAATTCCTCCATGAACAATAACCTGACCCAGTCTCAGCCGCCACCTAACTACCCAAGTGATGTTCCTCCTGATGACCGGGCTCGAGGTCCTTTGCTGTTCACTGTCAACAAAGACGGCAGCACCGTGAAGTTGCAGGACAGCAACCAGATGAATAATTCGATGCAGTCGCAACAGGCTCAGTACTATGACCCTGTACTGGGTCAGATGGTCCCGCAACCCATCAAGAAGAAGCGAGGAAGACCTTTTGGTAGCAAGAACAAGCCCAAGCCGCCCGGTGAAGAGCGGCAGCCCCGACGACGTCGCAAGAAAGAAGTATTCTTCGGCCCCGAAGGCCCTCCACCCCCAATCATCAAGAGACGCATCATCAATGGTCCCTACGTCCACATCGTGGGCGTAAGGAACAAACCCCTAGTCGTCTCAGTCGTGAACAATCCTCCGCGGGACGAGAACAGTGAATCCAAATACTGGCAGCAGAAGCAGCAGCTGCAATTTGGGGGTGTCATCCGCCAGAACTTGGGCATGAGCACCGGTTCTGGCCTGCCACACATCTATGACACAATTACAAAGGACAGAAGCTGGTTGTGTTCCCTGTGTTGTAAGAACAGCCACTACCGTGGACTTGGCGACTTATTCGGTCCCTACTACCTGAATGGCGA
Source organism: Latrodectus hesperus (assembly GCA_037975125.1). NCBI lineage: Eukaryota > Metazoa > Arthropoda > Arachnida > Araneae > Theridiidae > Latrodectus > Latrodectus hesperus. Next base: position 9,166,571 of record CM075851.1, on the reverse strand, counting down.
TCAAAAGCCGTCCAATTTCTCAGCCCCGCCCTCCCCGGCGCCCTTGTCCACTTTCGGAAACGAATCCAGCGAGCTCGGTGACGACCTGGAGCAAGAGGACAGTCGAGAGGACATGATGGACGCTTCGACATCGTTCTCGGATGTCCCTGGAATCCGAAGGTCACCCTCCAAGAGGAAATCGGATCTCGTGGAGCAGATGTTCCGCGCTGCACTCCTAAGAAAGGCTAAGCAAGCGAACGTAAGTTTACCATCAATTGTGGCTGAACTCCCTCTCATAAAATAATTATAATCTTTATGATAATAATAAAATAATATCTCATAAAACAATAATAAAATCTTTATGAATGCCAACTCTTCATCGAGGATATCAAGTTACAGTTTTTATTTAAAATGTCTTCTCTTGATTACTACTACCAGATATTAATATTATCGTTATGAAAATGCCAATAATGCTACTACGTTATTCTTCTTAAAAAGCATATTTATATTATTGTAGGTCATTATTAATATTAATAACTCCCAATAATATAAAAAGTACATTTTAGAAAAGAAAAGTGAATCTGTATCCTCAACCGAAATTTGGCGTTGATAAATATTTTATTATTATTTGATTATTAAAATTATTTAATTATAACATCATTAATATTATTTTGTTAATTTTTTTGATGTTAAATTATTATTGAAAATACATTAGCTCTATATGAAGTAACGACTAACATTAATAGTAAAATAAAATTATTTTAATTTCTTATATTGTTTGAAAAAAAATTTCTGTTTTATTTTGAAATCTTTAAAAGCACTCAAGTAATTAATTAAGCACTTTCTATTATTAATAATAAATGGACTTATGAATTTTTTTAAAAAAATTGAATTCTAAAAATAAAAATAATAAAATTTTTATGATTAAGCTTTTGCTTGATGATTTCAAGAGTTACTTTTCTAAAAATATACTTTTTATTATTATTACTTTTAATAATTGAATTTTTGTTTTGATATTAAATTGTTATCCATAGTGCAACTCTTCATATGGCAGTACTTATAACTGTAATTTTATTTTTAATTTTTTAATTACTAAAACGTTATTTTCTAAAATATTTAGACTTTTTTTAACAAAAATAAATTATATATTTAATTATAACATTAATAATTTTTCTTTAATAATTTTATTTATTATTACTTATATTCAAACCTATTATAATTTTATTAAGTAATCAATTTAAATATAAAAAATTTATACAATTCAGTATATTAAGATTTTGTTTCATTTTCATTATTATTTCATTTAATAAAGCAAAATGTCAATTGATTCTGTACATAAACATTTTATTTTTAGCTTCATGTAAATTTGTTCCTCGTATATTAGTTTAGTTTTATGGATTAATTATCCCTGTATATATATATATATATATATATATATATATATATATATATATATATATATATATATACACCACACGCACACATACATAGATTGATAGATAATTGATACAATATCGTTCTATTAAGAGATTTTAATTTAAAGAAATAAAATAATATGGGAACGATCAAAAAATTGTAGCAACATTTATTCAGATTTTATTACAAAACAACTATATTAATCGCATAATCTGCAAAATCAAACACAGTGTAAAATTTTTAAAAAATTAAAATTAATAATATCATTGTTGCGGGCATTGATTGATGATTAATTGATGAATGTAACGTAACTGATATTTAAATTACAAAAATAAATTTTTGTTTTCCCCTTCTTAGTCGAATTAAAGCTTCAGTAATCATATCATTTTTACACATTAGTTGAGGATAATGTTTGCATTTTCATTATAAAGAAATTATATTTCGCATTTTTTGACTCCAGTTAAAGTTTTCATACCGTAAAGGACAAAAATTTCAGCCTCAAATTGTATAAGTGGATGTGACTGTTGAGCGATTTAAATGAGAAAACAATTTTGATCATATCGTTTGTCTGATGAATATTTTACAAAGCTACAGGAATTTATTTTTTCATTTTTAGACTAACCTTATTTGTCTGTAGAAAAGAAACAGGATACAAGATAACTGTTATCTTATAATAATCCAGTTAATATTCCCAGGTTATTTATAAATCTGTTATTCTTTTTTAGATCACAGAACTTTATTTGTAATCTAAGGGTATGTGTGAAAATATTTTTATCAAATGAATACTTTACGATTGCATTTGAATTTGTTTTCGTTTTTTAGACTAAAAAAGGCAGGCATCTCCTTATTTTCTAGAAATATGAAATCATTTTCATCGTATCAATTAAGTTATTATTATATTTTGCGTATTTCTTAATTTGTTTTCTTTTTTAACACAAAAAAAATCTTATTTTGTTTTTAAAGATATGAAACAATTTTTATCATGTGATTATCTAAATAATTTAAGATTAATTGAAATGTTCAGTTTACAGAGTGAATACTTCACAATAAATCTGAATAGGTTGTTTTCAGTTTTTTAGTTTCAAGAACTTCATTTCTGGCGATATGAAATAGTTGTTATCTTTTATATATGTAATAAACAATGAAATATCTGTTTGTTTTCTATTTCTTTTAGACTATGGAATCTTATTTGTTCCTTGAAATTAATTAATAAATAACAATTGAATAATAATTCCTTAATTGAGTTCCATAAAATTTTAAATACATCTCTGATTTTTTTATGGAATGACCTCTTATTTTTGCGCACTTCCTAAATATAGTGTTGAAAAAATTAAATTCGAAATCCTTTGTTGAAATAAAAAAGCTACTTCGTTTTGTAATTCATCTTTGAATCAAAAAAGATTCCTTGAAAAATCATGAAAAAAGAAACGTATTAACTTAATACTTTTTTAAAAGAAAACCTGTTATCTTCTACTCGATGAAAGCATAATTTTTCTCTTATATACCCCGTAGAACAACAAATCACATCCTTTTATTTCCTCTATTTCATTTTGTTTCCAGTTTATATATATATATATATATATATATATATATATATATATATATATATATATTTTAAATTAATGTTGGGATGAATTTTTATTAGGATGGGGGAAAAGAAATCAATTATTTTTGCAGGAACTTCTATACTTTATTTCACATGTTTCGAATTAAAGAGTTTATAACTGTTTTAGGGTTAATTTTTAGCTGTTAAGTGATGTCATGCCGACAAATTTTGAACATTTCTATGAATTTATTGACATTTTCTAAGCTGGACTTCTGTGTGCAAGATGAATTTTAACACAAAAAATCAAATTTGCACGTAATTGTCTGTTACAGTATGGTACCCATAAGCACTTTCACAATTTCAGCCGCTTATTTTGCCTTTTTGGCTTTATCAAAGAAAAAATGTAAAATACATCGGAACTTCAATTATTCGAATCAGTTGGGATCGCATTCGGATAATCGAAAATTCAGTGAATTGATTTTTTTTTCGGAAAAAGGATCCATTTTAATTGATTATTGTATGTTGGAAATCAGAGAAAAAACTCTGTATATTTTTAAAGAAAAAGAATTTAATGAAATGGTAACACTTTGAAACGTTAAGGTACTTATAGGTGCTGCTATGCATTAATACAGTCTGTATGCTCAGTGCTGTGAAGGATAGTCATTGCTTGCTGAACATGTCGGTCACAGTGAGCTGCCTTCATCCGTTTCGGGGCAGCCGAGTCGCGCATCCGCTTGTCAGTGACAATCTACATATGATCTCTCTCGGGCTCATCCATTTCAAAACCGGCAAAGGCTTCACTTGCTGATGACCCGGTGTCTGCTTCAACTTAGACGTTAAGGACATTTTCAATAAGTTGACCATCATTTGCAATTTGAAATTCAGAGTCCGATTCGTAATCCATTCTTCTATAAATCTTCAGCACTCGCTTCTGAGCATCCGAGAATCTTCAAAAATATGTTTCTCAAGGGACTCGTCACTCTTATCTTCTTCCTTCTCTAACCTTTCCTTTTCTTGAGGTTTCTTCTATTCCTCATTTTCAGTCTGTTCTTCAGTGTAATTTATTTTTCTGAAATTTTGAAAGTAAAAGTTGAAGCTCTACTCTGTAACGCTTTTCTTTCTTTCTTTTTTTTTGAGATAATTTTCGTTTTTAACACTCTGTTATTCATAACTGAAAATGGACCAAATAGAAAAAAACAAACGAATTACTTTAGAGCGAAATGTCCTTTTGCCAACTACATAAATTCCGGAAAAAATAATGTGGTTGATTTCTTTGATAATGTGGTTGATATATATATATATATATATATATATATATATATATATATATATATATATATATTAATGATTTTATTTTAAAAGAGAATTGGAAACTATTTCAATTCAGAAAGATTTAGCTAATGATTATGAGTACAAATGTATATATGACATTAACTGTTTGAACTCGTAAAGGGTCAGAAGCCGCTGGAAGAAATGTCCAACCACCTGTCTGATATGCCCCTGCACAACCCCTACCCGATGGACGCGACAGTGGACAGCAAGGAGTTCTGGGTGCACGAGGAGTGCGCAGCCTGGTCCAAAAACATCTATTTATTCGGACATCGCTTGCGAGGTCTTGAAGAGACTGTGCTACAAGCTGTCGACAAAGTAAGCATGCCTCCATCACGATTAAAATAACATTCTGTAACATTCAGTTCCTATTTCAAATCCCGTTTTTGAGTGAGAAAAAGTTCAAGATTTTACTGTTTAGTATTAAATTCCTGATCGATTGGATGCTTTTCATGCATACAATAGGGCAGTGTTTCTCAACAGCCCTCGTGTCCACCGACCAGCACCGGTCCGCGAGGAATATTTCCCAATCCGCGAAATATCGAGTTACCTGTCCTAAATCCAAAGTGTCATCGGCCGACAACTGATATTAAAACACACCTACATTACAATAATAATAGTTTTCTTGTTTAGAAAATAATGTGATCAATGATGAAAAACATAACAAACTAGTATAACTAACTGTTAACATGTGTGTACCTAATCGCTTTTGCTATATTACCGTGCCGTACACTTAGTGTACACCAGTTAGTGTGTCTCTGTCTGCCTTGAGTATCGCTGATTACTTGAATAATGAATATCTATCGTAATAATTTATAAAATCATTTTATTTCTCTAATTATTCTTTAAAAATTATTTTCGTCTTCATGATTTATTTAGGTATAAAAATTGGGCCTATGAGTTGAATTATAAAACTTACCGGTGCGCGAGACCGTACCAAAATATTTTACCGGTCCTTGCTGTAAATCCAATTGAGAAACACTGCAATAGAAAGAATCAATGAAAAAAACACTGATAAAGTTAATACTTTATCCTTGATAGTACTAAACATTATGCAAATAGCTTAGCCCTCATTGACATTCAGTAGTTTAGAAAAATATTCATATTCTTTTTACCCCCAAATAAAAAAAGACCTTTTCTCTTTCAATTATGTTAGAATAGTATCAACTGATTTATAATAATAAAACTTCATCTTAACGAATAATGTGTAACATGCTTTTATCATTCAAAAGAGTTATATTTGAAATTTCCATTGCCACCGATTTTTTGGTACTTTTTCAAAATGATTTGAAGAAGGTTTGCATTTTTAGACAAAGTATTGTGGAATCAGTGTGAATTTGATGCTCAATAATATAGTTTTGGGAATTATTTTAAAAATCATTTCCACCACTACCAACTTATTCGAAATTATGCTTCTGGCTTAATTTAAAAAGATTCAGAGAAAAAAAATTCATCTCTAAAATATTTTGACTCTAGCCATTTCTTTTTTCTTATCTTCTAAAACTTAAAATAAACCATGACTTCTCCAATTCTTTAAAATAGTATTATATCTTCACTAAATGTTTTGATCGTCTATACATAGTTATTTTCGAACAGGATTTCGTATAATGTAAGCACTATGGTCACAAGTCGCTTAAAACAAAAAATAGAAGCCAACTGTAACAAAAAGTTATTTTTTATGCATCGCTAAAAAAGTAAAAGCAATTGATCACTCAGTGCAGATAGATGCGGATTGTGAGATTTATTTATAATGCAATATAATTTTTCATTAACAATATTTATATAATTCTAATTTGTGTGCACTTTAAATTGGAAGAGTAGAAATATTGCGACATTTGATATCTCTGAAGTTTATTAGAATCTTTTTTTTTTTGAATGGAATTTGAAAAATCAAATTAAAAATAAGAGTTTTATACATTTAATTTCCGATATGATTTGTATTTTTAAATGTTTAACTGTTTCCATTGTCCCAAAACTACTGAATCTTATTTCGTAGTCTGTTAAAGTTGGATAATCACAGCTTATCTGTTGTACTTTTTTCATAATTTTATTAATAAATGCGTTAAATGGATGGCTTTTTATTTTTTATTGTGACTCTAATTTTTAGGCCAGAAATCTTTGTATAATTTTATTACCGAAATATCTTTAAAATTTAATTTTATTGTGTCCTTGTGTTACTGTAAATAATTAAATTATGTTTTCATTATTATAAAAATCTGTTTTCTTTTTCTTCCATTATAACAGTTTATGAGTTCTATTTAAAATTAAATTAATTGTTTAAAAAACATTCATTTTTAAATGCTTTCTATTCAATATAATTAAATTAATATTAAAAAAATCTAATGCCTATTTGCTTTTTCTCAATCTTTTTTGCAACCCATTTGCTAAAATTTCTGCTTATAGTATTTTTAAGAAAACTCAATCAACTCTTAATAGGCTTAGTGCTTTTTTTGTATGTCATTAGGGTTAGCGACTTAAAAATTCCGCCCTATTTCCCTTTTCTCCAACTTTACCCCAACTGCTAACTATTGTGCAGAGAAAGCAAATTTACATCTATTACTGTTGCTGGCCGAATTTTTGCCCCTATATCAACCTCATTTTGGTTTAGAAAAGAATTGCTAAACGCCGTCACCTCGACCATAATAACCAAATTTTCTTCTTTTTCAAAAGTTTTCACAAACAGCTTTTATGGTTCTCGATACCAGAGTATGTATTACCACTTATCCCTCCAGGTTGGCAGCTACATCAAACCAGGTCCATGAGCCCGAACGCCTTCAAACAATGGAGCACAGCCTCAGGGCTCGATAATACGTGGCATTTATTTAAACCGATGCATCCCAAAATGTGGGCAGGAGCAGCTTGAGTCGCATTGCATTTTGTGGACATAGGAATAAACTTTGTGGTCTGTCACTTGACGGTGTACACGAGTGTGTCCACTTCAAAATCTCGCGAGAGTTATCTGATAACGCCTGTTGCCAACCCCTATCAGAACAGATACCAGCACGATTTTCTGCATACCATTCATGCACGGGGGCTCTCCTCCAAAAAGAACAGACATCTTGCTTGACCCGGGTGGCGATCTCTGAAAAAGCAAGGCAACCACCATGAGAAGTATCCTTACACCTGCCCTCTCGGGCCAGACCATCAGCAATTTCATTACCATCCACATGCGAAAGAACCCACTGAAAAGTGACCTTAGAATTGGCAATCAAGCGATTCAAAGCCGGATGATGTTTCTAATCGTTCTGTCCCCTATCTGATAAATGCTGAATGGAGCTACGACTATCACTCGAAATCAAAATGTCACTGCAAACACTCTCACTCATGCGAAATCTCAAGTCCTCCTCAATAGCTATTAGTTCTGCACGGAACACAGAGCCATTGTGGGTGATCCTTACACGGAAGTGCCGTTCTCCTTTTTAACAAAAAATCCACTACCCGAAATAACGCCTACACCCCTGTTGCTGTCAGTATAGATCCGTAAGATACCAAAGTATAATGAAGTTAGCTATCTCTTTTAGAGATCAGAAACATCTTCTTTGAGGGACATTCTGTCCCTTAAAGTAGAGATTTCTCTAAACCTATAAATGATACAGTAAATGAAAAACATCATTTAATTCTCTGATTTCTTAAAATTTTGTCCAATTTTAATTTTTTTAAATCAGCTATAGAATCTTTTCATTACAAATCTACCTATCAGTAGCAAAAACCATTCAATAATCCATGGTTAATAAATTTATGGATACTAAAATAATATCAACTAGAACTTACTATTTTTATTAGTTAATCATAGAAGTATGGTGACTAATGGATCTTGTCAGACAGCCGTAGTTCTCTCAACCATCTTAGTAATTGGCTTCTTGTATGCGACAAGATCAGCAACTCCATACTACTTAAATTAAAGCTCACATTTCACTTCAAACATGATGTTCATTTGCAATGGATGCCTTCACATGTGAATCTCCACGGGAATGAAATGACAGATAATTTTGCTAAGGAGGGTTTAGGATTTCAACAACTCCCTCTTCCATTCTCACCTTTATGGAGTTATACTCCCGGGAAAAATCTAAAATCTCGGAAGAGTGGAAAACGCGCCCTATCCATGATTGGTACAAGGGATCAAAACCGGATTTGTCCCTTGACCTCCCTTGTGACAGACGTACCCGGACTACTCTCTCAAGATTTGCTAGTGGTCGCATCAAGTGCCTCACTTACAACGAGGGCAGGAAAACCTTCGTCACCTGCACCAAGTGCCAAAGTCATCAGGCCTCTCCTGAGCACCTTTTGGATTGCATGGGTCTCTCTAAGGAGGATCTCTTTAGCAATCCTCTCCTAGTCTTCGACTTCCTTACAGTCAACGGGCTCGTGGATCTTGTCTGACTCCGTCAGACAGTGAGGATAAGAAACAACAACAACATTAGTTAATCATTTATTTAGATCGGAACACGAGAAGCTGTTGGATATCCTGAATATGAGCTTTAATAAAAATCATGATGTTTTTCCTGTTGCTCTTACTGAAAAATCTTAGTACGTTAATTTCTTATAAATTTCTTCTTAGATTTTATAAAGGAATCTAAGTAGAAGTCTTACAAATCTACTGGAAATGTGATTTAATAAGACAATTAATTTATAATTTATATCTCAGTATTTAATTTTCACTGTTTCTATTTATTTGCTTTTTAAAATATATCAAGTGAGCTTTGTTTTTCCTGCTAAATATTTTTTATTATCTAACTGGTATTATATCTTTAAAATATATAGTAATGATTAAAATAATTTACTGTGTAAATCCTTTACAACGCTAAGATCAATTTTAATTTTTTATAATAATCTGTTTAGTAATCTATAAAAAGTTTTATTTATAATGTAATAAACTAAATATTCAATTGATTTACCTAAACAATAATGAATGTAAAAATTAACACGTATTATTTTTTTATATTCATAAACATTTCCCTAGAATGTTGGCAATTTTAAGTAATGCATTAGTATATAATTTATGCAGACTCGAGTACTGATTTTTGTAAATTTTGTTAAGCTAAATTTGTTAAACTAAATTTTTGTTAAGTTCTGCATCGATTAAACTTAGATATCTACAATTCAATCAGTATTTTACACTTTCATTTTTTTAAGTTATACGTTTTTGAAAACCTTAAATTAAATTTATTTATGTAAATTAGCTCAAAAATTTTTCGCTTCCATTAATATTTAATTAATTTATTTTCTAAGTAAATCTTAATTTTTTAATGGATTATTTTTGAGAAATGTTTCATTCATCATAATATTTTATTCAATATTTTAATGTTAAGTAAATATAAAATATTTAATAAAAAATGAAAGTACTATCACTTTTTAAACTTGCTAAATAAAGTTTATTTATATATAAAGAAATGATTGTACTATTCATATTTTAATCTTAATATGATATATTTTGTAAAAATAATGATTAGTTTGTTTTATCTCAGATTTAGTTTTAGCATTGTTTAGAATTGGAACTATGCAAATCATAAAGTCTAAACTGATTAAAATCTAATCTCTGCAGTCATGAAGTCTCTCTCTCTCTCTTCTTATTAAAATACATTATATACACAATATTGAGTTCCACTTAGATTAAGAAAAAATTAAGATAAGAGCCCAATCGTATTGTCTCATATGATTAAAATTGAATTTACTCGCTATTATTTTACTCAATGTGAGTTCTATTATTAAAATTTAATTTATTCACTATTATTCTATGAGTTCTATGATTAAAATGGAATTTTCTCATTGTTATTCTATGAATTCCATGATTACTCCGTATTATTTATCATTAAAATGGAATTTACTCACTATTTTTCTATGAATTCTATGATTACTCCCTATTATTTTATGATTAAAATGGAATCTACTCACTATTATTCTATGAGTTCGCTCTAATTAAAATGGAATTTACTCACTATTATTTTATGATTAAAATGGAATCTACTACACTATTATTTCTATGTGTTCCATAATTATATAAAATTGAATTTACTCACTATCAAGCTTCTCAATTATGTTCACAATCTTAATGAAATCGAATGTTCACAATCTTATGCTCCGCACTGATTGATAACACTTTTTCTCTTGCAGCAATGTTCAAGATGTAAATTTCCAGGAGCTTCTTTGAGTTGTGGTGTCGACAACTGTCCGGAGCTATACCATTATTTATGCGCTCGCGATGATTGTAAGTGCTCTACGTTCTTACTATCAATTCTTTTGTGGCATTTTTAATAAGTCTTACGGCGAAAATATCTTTTCAATGATTTATCCCCACCAAGATTTTGCGCTAAATTTGTTCTTTCTCATGATTGTTTCACTGATTAAAATACATGCGTTTAATGTAATATTATATGTATCCTAATAATGACATTATTAATATTGTTTTAACAACATTTGTTTTTAATGGTATTTAAAATTAAAATAAATATTTGACGCTTTCCTAAGTATATTTTAAATATGCATTTAAAAACAAACCACTGAAAACTTTTAATTTAGTTCTAATTATTTTCAATTTGCAAAGTAAATAAGATTTTATAATAACATATTTTTCTATAATCCAGTTATGATTTCCAAACTGTGTAAATAATTATTAATTCAGAATCATAGAATCTTAGTAGAATCTTATTGGAAAATTTAATTCATCACATATTTAATTGCCAATAGAAGCTTTATTATCAATTGAAAAAAGAGAATATTTTTATCTTAGGTTAATTATTATTTTGGTTTGTATCATAAATGATCATTTTAAACATAAATGTTTAAAATGATCATTTATGATACAAACCAAAATATTTAAAAAATAGAAATCGATTTTTCAATATTGTTTCGGTATATGTCGATTTATTTTCTTATCATATTTTATCAATAATTTTATAATTGCATAGTTTTAAAAATTAATGTGAAAACTGAAAAATAGCTAGTTAAATGAGTAATCATTGTAAATAATGAAAAGAATGTTTTCTTCACACATGTTTTATATATTAATAATATTCTTTTAAAAAATTATGGAGCTTATCTCTTAAAAGAAGATCTAATTAATTAAAGGAGTATTTCGTTTTTATTAAATTAATACTGTTATTTAAAAGTACGCAGTAACCATAAATAGCTCATATTTGCTCTTTATATTTATTTATTTTATTCAAAATTATACGAGATAATTAGCCCAGATGCCGTATAATCCAGGATACTAAATTCTGAATCTTTTTGGCGAAATATTGCCAAAATGAAGTATTGTTACGTGTGTGATGACGTAAATATTAGGGTTGCCAAAATAACAATTTTCTGCTTAATTTTTATAGATCTGCATATCTATGATACATTAAAAACAGGTTGCCACATAAATATGAAAATTCGCCAAAAAGGTCACCAAACTCAGAATTTAGCATCCTGGATTATATGGCATCTGTGCCAGATAATTTTATTATTACTCATTTGTACCCGGTTTTTTCAAATTGAATATGTTGTATACAATTTCTCAATTAAAAATTGAAGTATACAATTAATAAAAGGCTTATATCACTTTCATCAAAATTAATTTCCTTTTCTATTGTAGGGTGTTATATGGACGAAGATTCTTATACAATATATTGTCCACAGCACAAGGTAGGTTCACACTCCGTAATGACGCTGGCTGAATTGTATATGTATACAATGTTATGTTAAAATACTTTCGGTATACAAGTTATATATGCAATATCAAAATCTTACTGTGTTACACATTCTTTATTCAGATAAAAAAATGTGGATTTTTTATCTGAAAATAAATATACTTAATATTTCGGAACAAACGATATAGAACAGCCAAACATTACAACAATGGCAAATAACTTTTGGACATTACTTATATATAGAAGCATATTAGTTTTACAAATGCTTGGTTGCAAATTATTTTTAGTGAACTCGAAGGATCTTCGAGTTCTCATTTTCTTTCGATTATGAGAATGACGCTCACCTCAACCAGGTTAAAACATTCTCCGCAATTAATGGTTTTGCTGATAACCTTATTATTAAAACACTTAAGCATTCGAATCTAGAAATTCGTGCAAAATTGTTAAACGGGACAAAACTCGGAGACATCGGTTTAAAATCGAAGCAAAATTAACGGCTATTTCAAAGTCACTCCTAACATATGTGATACCATGATCTATTTCATATGGGTCCCCAAACTTTTTTTTCTCGTGGACCACTTTCGAAGTTTTACTATTTTCGGTAGACCCCCTGCTGCTGCATTTCTACTGTATTCCCAAAACTCCTAAAAAATATCACCCTAAATTGGGGATGTTAAGAAAAAATACAACATTTTCTTGTCTTATTATTAAAATAATACTTGTGGTTACACAAAACTATAAACATTATTACAATCCAACAATTGATAAAAAATCAACAATGAACTCTGATATTTAAATTAACAATAAAAGATAGTCATACTTTTAATGAGACGGCACTTTTCAAGTCTCGACATGTAGTGTACACTTGTACTATTATTTATTGTTCCATTCAATTCTGTGTTTGAACTGAATCTCGAATATTTTTGAATACCTACCTTGTAAATGATGCTACCTGCCTACGTTGATAGGTAAATCTGAGCCAAAATTTTTGTTTTTATTATGAAAACTAAAAAATTTTTCGTGGATCCCCACTTACAACTTTTGAGCCCCTGTTTTCTTTTCACGTCTAGGTGGACCCCCGTTTGGTCTCCTATGGACCCCTGAGGGTCCACCCGGACAACTTTGGGAACCTATGATCTATTTGGTGGAATGGAAAATGTGATGCATGATTTAGTGTTCTTAACATGAGTGTGTGAGTTGACTTTCCAAAACTGTGGCCGTTCTATCAATGCTTTGACTTGTGACTCGTACAATTGAGAATATTTTAACCCTATGTCTTTGTGTTTGTCTTCGTTTGACAGTATTGTTTAGTGAAATTAGGGATTCCAGTTAATATTGCGGACAGTAAAATTATGTGACTGTCTTTTGTATTTTACTTAGTTTAATGACCTTTCAACCATTAGTTTTTGTTAACAAACTGGAAAATCCGTAATATAATCACTGGAACGATGCTTCATATTTTTTGTGCCAAATTGTATACCTGCAGATCACGAACGCTCCAGCGTCAGCTAGGTATACTCAATGGTATGTGACGTCACTCGTCATGGTGCTTTGCTCTTTAGTTTATATATGAAAACATGAATCTCTATGTTTGAAAATAAGCTAAACACAATTCTATTACATGTGAATACTGTTTGACATATAAACAGAACTTAAAAGATCTATAAATTTTCAGATAATTGTAAAACATGGTAATAAATATTAATTATTTTTGCTTACCTTAAAAGATTTCAGGTAAAATAAAATTAATGTCCGTGTATTTGTTAGAGATATTTTCATGTGCGTTTGTGTAGTGCAAAGTGTAAAAAACCACTGTTCATATTATAATGTTATATATATTAAAACATGAAATTTAATGTTTTAAAAAATTAAGTACAATTTTTTTACATGTAAGTTGGACATGTTAAACATTAACATGTCCAACTTACTTACATTACAGAACATTAACATGTACTTACATTCAGTTACAACTTACATTATTGTTGGACATTAAAGACACTTAAACACATATTTAAGCCTTTCCAACTTCATAAAAATTTTTTAAATTATACATTAACAGTGAAAAATTCTTATTGCCATTATTTTCAATTTAGAAAAGGCCTCAGTTAAATTTTAAAAATTACCTCGCATTTAAAAAATTTTTTTTAATATATTTATATATTTATTAAAAAAGGAAATGTGTATTACTCACATTATGCAATTAATATATGTAATAGTTCAGTTCTGTAAAATTAAAAAAAATTCTGTTTAAATGATTTGATTACTCATTATCAGTACATATCTCTGTCTTTTCGGACGCGCAATCACACGTAGAAATCTCTCTCAATTCTAAGCTAGTAATGATACTTTTTCAATCAAAATCTGCGTAGGTTGATCATTTTCACTGGTTTTGTTCTTAAAAATATCTCATCAGCCAAATATATATTTGCGTATTTAGAGAGTTTTGCTGTGTGTTTATATATTTTGAAATGTGAGATGGAGACTACTCATGCTATTAAAGTTCATGGTTCATATATGTAATTATAAAATAACCTGTGTATGTGTGATTTTTGTAGATTTAGGTATAAATTAAACATATTTTACTTCTTAGTAGTGTTGTATGTTCCGTATTTTGAGACAGATAAGCAGGCATTGAAGCATCTTTAAATTCCAAGAAAAGGAGAAAAACTAGTCATTAGTATTGAAATGTATTCGTTTTCACTGTTATTTTATGTTTAAAAAGATAAGTTGAAAATACGTATGGGTATGTACAGCTTCTGTTCTGCGCAGCTGTGGAGACTCTGCGCATCTTCTCCAACAGTCCTCCTGCTCTGCGCAAGTCTTTCCTCGCAGAGCGTTAATTGTTCTTTTTCTTATTTGCATTCTGTTTTTGACCTACTTTTATCTTTTTTTTGCTGTTACTAATCATAATCTGCCACAATATATATATATATATATATATATATATATATATATATATATATATATATATATACTACTGGCCATTAAAATTGCTACACCAAGAAGGAATGCAAATAACAGAACGATATTTATTGGACACATACATTATAGTGGAAAGAATAATTGATTAGATTTACAGGAAATTAGGATGTATAGATCTTGAGAAATCAGTATCACAGAGCAGCCACCTGTGGCTGCAATAACAGCATTTATCCGCCTAGGCATGGAGTCAAACAGAGATTGTATGGCATGTACGGGGATCTCAGTCCATGCAGCTTCAACACTATGCTACAGGACATCGAGAGTAGTGGATAGTGAGTGATGGCGTGCCAATCGCTCGGCAACCATTGACCACACGTTCTCAATGGGTGACAGATCAGGAGAACGTGTTGGCTACGGTAACAGTCGAACCAGTTCTGTATCAAGGAAGTTCAGAACAGTACGGGCAACATGCGGTCGTGCATTATCCTGTTGAAACAAAGCATTAGGGAGGCCTCGAAGACAGGGCAGAACCACGGGCCTTAACACATTGGAAATGTAACGGTTGCTGTTCAAAGTGCCGGTAATGCGAACAAGAGGTGATCGAGACATGTATCCAACGGCACCCCATACCATCACTCCAGCAGATGGGCCAGTATGGCGGTGTCCAATGCAAGCTGGCAATGCGCGTTCTCCACGATGCCTCCAAACACGGATGTGGCCATCATGGTCCTGTATACAGAACTGAGATTCATCTGTAAAGATGACGTGATGCCATTCCCGCGTCCAGGTTCGTCGCTGATCACACCATTGAAGGCGCTCCTGTCTGTGACGCAGCGTCAATAGTAGCCGAAGCCATCGTCGCCCTGCAGACAATCCATGCTGCTGCAAACGTCGTCGAACTGTTCGAGCAGAAACTTGTTGCCTTGCAAATGACTTCATTTCTCGACTCAGGGTTCGTGACGTGGCTGTACGATCCCTTGTGACCATGCGGATAAGATGTCTGTCTTCTCTGCTGTTAATGATGGGGAGGTCGCTGAGATCCTGCATGACGTTCCGTATGATTGTCCTGAACCCATCGATTCCATATTCTGCTAACAGTCATGGGGTCTCGACCGACGCGAGCAGCAATATTGCGGTACGATAAACCACAATCCCGGTAGACTATAATCCTTCCTCGATCAAAGTCAGACACGTGCTGATATAGGCATTTCTTCTTACACGAGGCATTACAACAACTTTCTTTGCCGAAAACAACGTTTGAAACGGAAATTGAGTATGAGAAAACTGCTGTCAAATCTCTGGTTTTATACACATTGTAGATGTCGCTATTGTCGCCTGCTTTGTATGAATGCGCTGAAAATCTAATCATTTGCATATCACAGCAAGTTCTATCTGTCATGCAAATTTCACGTGTGTGGTGTGCCGCTTTCCTGGTGTAGCAATTTTAATGGCCAGTAGTGTATATATATATTTGTAATTACTAAAATATTATTAATCATAATTATTTTTTAAATTAATCAAATCCAAATGAAGAGTAATAAAATGAAAAGACGAAATATAGTGAACAGATGAAACATATATTCAATAAATATTTCAAAATTTAAAAGGCTCACAGGATGAAAGGAAAATGAAACGAAGTAATAACATGACCAGCTTCTTCAGGGTTATCGTGTTGTATCCATTGGCATAAAGTGTTCCTTTTCTGCAGTGGCTCTAAACTAAAGTTTTAACGAAGCCACTAGACTCTCTGAATTATTCTTCATTTGGCACTTGATTCATAAAAAAATTACGATTAATTATATTTTAGTAATTCTATTTAAGCTGCTTTCGCTCTGAATGTATTGTTAATCGTATAATTTTTGTGTTTATTCTTGCATTTATGTTAATTTATGCTTATGATATTTCTAATCATACTTTATGTGTGTGTATATGTATATATGCACATACACATACACAGTTTCTGATGAGTGCCTATGTGTTTGCTGATACTCATACGGCTCAAATTATAATAGTTTAAATTATATAATTATAACATTATTTATTTATAATTGGATATACGTGAAAACATTTGAACTTAGTATGTTTTAAAATGAATTGACTAATATATATTTTCATTTTACTAGTACACGCCTCGCATTTTGTGTCTTATAAACACATATCGAAATCTCTATAAATTACGCTTCGATTTAAAACTTTCAAAAACAGTGAAATAGGTCCTTTTCACTACTTTTGTTTTAAGATCTTAAATTAAGTAAAGACAATTATCTGTGTGTTTAAAGAGACTTTCTATTCCAAAATATAAGACATACTGCTCTAGTTACTTTACTTTTTTTATATTATATTATTATGATATAACTTATATTCGTACAACATGTGAAAACATTTAAAAATTTCGTGGTTTAAAGTAAATTAACTATTATTTCGTTGCATGCTGATAGCACATTTGTCACTTTAGAAGTCACTAAATCATTAAAAAGTTACGTTTTGGAAAAATATAACAGTTTTAAGAAATTCAACAAACTTTTTGAGCCCATGTTTTACAAATATGCTTTTTGTTATGTCAGCAATATTGATTAAAAGAAAATTTTTAATTTTGTGGTAAGCAAAGTAATAGTCTTAAGATTCAAAAGAGATTGTTTTAATATTCTATTAATTTGAATTCATTTAAATCGTCCTGATGTTTAAACTGTTTTGTCATGTCTTTTTTATTTTGTTTCTTCTGCTGTTATCTATTGGAAAACGGTTTCTCAAACCTACACTTTTCTCCTTATATAAGAGAAATCGCTTTATTAAATGAATGAATTTCGACTCTATTCCCAGTCATTCGATAGTGAATTTCACTTTGTTTGCTGACGTTCGAAGAATGTGATTGGAAGGCAGGCAGAAAATTCGACAACAAGTCGGGTTGACAACGCCATCTCAATATAATGTGACGTCATGAATATTTTAAACCAATGAGAATCTTAATAAAGTGGCTTTCTCAGCATCTCATCTGTAAC
Source organism: Latrodectus hesperus (assembly GCA_037975125.1). NCBI lineage: Eukaryota > Metazoa > Arthropoda > Arachnida > Araneae > Theridiidae > Latrodectus > Latrodectus hesperus. The sequence goes on along the minus strand of CM075851.1, from coordinate 9,148,752 downwards.
AAAAGAAACAACCATTTTATGGATAATGAAACATTAAAAAATGTTTAAAACTGGCACAGGTGCCGTATAATCCACGATTCCAAATTCCGAATTTTTTTGGCGATGAATAAATGTTGCCAAGATGACGTAAATATTAGGGTTACCAAAATAGAATTTTCTGCATAATTCTTATAGGTCTCCTATGTATGACATAATAAAAACGAGGTTGCCAGATGCATAAGAAAATCCGCCAAAAAATCGCCAATCTCAGAATTTGGCATTGTGGATTATACGGCACCTGTGCCTTAAAATTCGTCATTTTCATTGTTTTTTTTTATATATAAAAATATAAAATTTATTAGTTAGAAAAATCCTTTGTGTATTTTGAGAGCTTTTGATATGTGCTTCAAAGTATAAGCCATGTACATGATGATCTTTTTTAAAGTGACAGTGTTTGGAACGCCCTCACGTAGCACGATCTAATTGCCAAAATGGCACCAAACTTGGTATTTAGACTAATCAAAACATGGGAAAAAGGACTCCATAATATATTTTTTTAGCTCCAAGACTCGCCGCTAGGGCATTTTCTGGCGCTTTACAATGTGTAAAATGTGAGAAACGAAAATTACTAACACATGCAATCGTACAGTAAAATTGTTAATGTTTATTTACGACATTAACTTCCCCGGTGAGGAATGAGACCACATTCCATGTGAGCACCGTTCTCAGAAATAACACAGTGCATCCTGTGCACAACGTTCTCCACAGCCATACGTAACATATCACGAGGAATATCCCGCACTGTCATAGTTTTTGTTGTCCTTTAGAATAGACAAATTTGATACTCCACCAACATAAACGCACGTTCAGGTAACGTGAGAGACATGGCCACTGGAGCTCGTTTACTTCAGCTGAGATTACTTATGGGAGCTGTCTACTACTTGCTTTTATAGCCTCTATTACTGGCCCTGTCATTGCACATTTTCATTTTTCATTGATACCCATTTTTATGCTAATTCTCGTTATTGTAAAATACAACAGTGCCACAAAATTCCCTATCGGCGACTTTTGGAACTAATTTTTTTATGGAATCCTTTTCCCCATGTTTTGATTAGTTTAAATACCAAGGTTGGTGTCATTTCGGCAATTAGATCGCGCTACAGAACACTCCAAACACTGTCACTTTAAAAAAGATCACCCTGTACTACTCTTATGATCGTGGTCTGTGTCTATAAATATGATGTGACTGTTATCATTACAGTGTTAAAATGAATACACAGAATAATGCACTGACCTGAACTTATTAATGAATTGATGAATGTTTCCACGTGCAGATGAATTGACGTGCGCTTTTCTTTCTGTTTCAGTAGACTCTTTCAAGCCATTGCGACGAGCCACAGCAGTGTATACAAAGTTCATAGGAGAAACAAAAACTACTACATTAAGAGCTTCCAGCTTTTTTGAGGTTTGTGGTTTGGTGCTAATCGTCACAGCAAAAGATCGACCACTTCGCCCAACAACTGCCACCTGACTCGGAAACAAAGAGAATGGCTTTGTGTGGTGTCAACAAACTCAACAATGATGCACTTGAAAGTGACAAACATTTCGAACAGATTTTAAACAGGGGGAAAATGATGTGAATGTGACATCACTTTATCGAGACTTCTTTTTTCAAACAATATCTCTTCAGTTTTATATATACATATAAATATATATATTCACATAATATAAATATAATTATTAAGTCCATGCCATTGCTGTTTTTAAACCTCCTTGGAGTTTTTTCTTTTCCTGTCACTTCAGATGTTGTATTTTTATCTCCCGGAAGTCCCTATTTTCTATGTAGACCATAGACGGCCTCGTGTTAGCAATCTTCACGCTCTAGAAAAGCGCATTCAAATTCTAAAAAGATAAAAAAAAATGGCGCAATTCATAGTGGAATGAAGGGAAAAAATTGAAAATTGTGTATTGACATTATTTTCAGCATTTTTACGATATTGCATCTAAAACAAAGGCATGTGAAAAATATTTAATGTGCAGTAAAAATAATATTTTGTATATGTGTACACTTTTCTGACTGAAGTTTGCTAATGTGATGCCTATAGAGTATAAAAGCACAATTATGGAAGATAAATTATAAATTTTAAAAGAAATTGTACTGCATTTTTCAGGTTTTCTAAGGTTAATTTCAGGAGCGCTCTCTATGTCTAACAAACAATAGTCATCATTTTCTGTATTTATTCAGATGCTCAATCAGATACACACTATTTCACGCACTTCGTGATGTATTTATGGACGTAAGCAATTTTTTAATTTCAAATATGAATACTTAGAGTAATAATAATTTATAATAATATAAGTAATTTTATATTTTTGTTTAAATTATATTGCCAAATAATACAACTTATTGTGTATTTTATTCTATTGTAAATCTATGCTATAAATGTTTTTATTTATAGAAATATTTGTTATTCTGTAAAATTTTATGCAACTGCTATCCTAATCTGTATGAAATGGAGTCGTATATATGTTAAGAATTATTACGTATATTATATCTGTATATTTTTCATTTTAAATCTGCTGTAATTATCATGTATTATTCAAAATATACACATGGATGTTTTTAAGAATATCATACATAATCTTAATGAGAGAATTGTTTTTCAGAATTCAAATTAATTTAGAACTTATATTTTTTAAGACTCCAAATTAGCAAAAAAAAAGTAATAAATAAATTAAATATTTTCATCGGAAAAGTTAGTGGCCAGAAATGGCCCGAACCTAGCTTTTAAAAGATATTGAATTTCAAGTTGATTTATAAGTATCATATGTCTTTTAGAACTGTCGAATCTTTTTTCCAAAGTGTTGCCAACATTATATTTTAGTTCCTAAAAAAATATATATCTTCTATGTTAACACTTTGGCTGTATTGTGCGCTAATTTAAATCTGTTCTGAGAAAATCAAAATGTTCTTTGAAATTTTTTTTTAAATGTTATCTTCGTCATCTTTTTTAAAAGATGAATGCGAAAGATATCTTTTTGAAAATTTATTTTTTAATCTTTCTGCGCTGGAAGCAGAGAGATTTGCTTGCATCATACATTCCAAACGATTTCTCAAAATGTAGATGTCTGCTTCTGTAACGTGTTTTATTATTATTTTTTTGATGTTCTCGCATTTTACTTTTGGAAAATCGCATTACACCACTGAACTGTTATTAAATTAAATATAGTTGTTTTGGCAACTCCACGCTATTGTCTGCAAGAACAGGTGTTTCTATCTGTGCTTCACCAGTTGTTATATTTATGAATGTTATCATTATTACAATTCTCTTTTACAAACCAGTGTGAGGCCCGTCTGTCGATGCAAGGTGTCTCACTCATTAAGAAAATGAATTTTATTAGACGTTTATAGATTTTATAAGCAGTCGTGGTGATCCGTATTCACTGTTTAGAGTTCCTTACATGCTCCGTTTTTCTTGGCCATATTTATGTGTTCTTGTACATTTACGTGGGTGTGTTTTTTAAGAATAACTTATAAACTACATTTTTCATATTAAATTGTTAAAAAAGAACTGATGGAAAAAGTACCTACAAAGATTTCTCATAATTTTACTATGTGTGTTAACACGAAGTCATGTTTCTCCGTTATTTGACATTTTTTCTTTTTGCATGATAAATAAAGGCGCACAAAAGATATACTTGAAGATTTTATATAAAATAATAATAATAATAAAAGAAGTGCTTACGTACAAAAGTAATCAAACCGAAAACTTGTTCGATTTCTAATCAAAATCTGAATGTAAAGAAGAAAATATATTTATTTCATTTCCTTATTTGTGAACACCTTGTATAAATTCCTATATGTCCTTCTGTCTATTAAGAAAAATCAAGGAGAAAAGCGTCTAAAAAAAGTATTGTACATTGTTCTGCGACGTGTTCCATATCCGGATGGCGGATAAGCGATTTTATTCCCACATACGGTGAGTGTGCTAGTCTTCTCAGCTTTGTGAATTCTTAGTAAGTGTAGGGGTGCGAGCCGCGGACTCCTTTCCCCCCCGACATGAAGAAAACACACCTGCTTTATCATCTCGGCCGTTGTTGTTGTATGAGAAACAATGTAGTTGTGTGTTGTACATAGTTATGTATGCTCATGTGGATACATAGCGATGAATAAACAGTTACAACTATCTTCTGTCTTGTTCATTCCTCCTCTTGTCGCCAAGCACCAAATAAATAAACTTTAATGTTAGTACTTAAATAAAAAGGTTATCTTTCAAACAGTAAATGCAAAATAAATTATAACATTTTAGCAATAAATAACAATTGAGTTAGTGTTATAAAATATAACAATGCGTGAATGCTTTTTACAAAATTATCGTAAATCTTATTAACAGCTTTTCTTTTCACAAAATTAATATAAATGTTATTAGCAGCTTTTCACAAAATTATCTTAAATGTTATTATCATATTTTCACAAAATTAACGTAAATGTTATTAGTAGCTTTTCACAAAATTATCTTAAATGTTATTAACAGCTTTTCACAAATCTATCGTCAACGTTATTAGCAGCTTTTTAAAAAACTATCGTCAACGTTATTAGCAGCTTTTCAAAAAACTATCGTCAACGTTATTAGCAGCTTTTCACAAAATAAGTATAAATGTTATTAGCAGCTTTTCACAAAATTATCTTAAATGTTATTAACAGCTTTCACAAAATTATCGTCACTGTTATTAGCAGCTTTTCACAAAATTAGCGTAAATGTTATTAGTAGCTTTTCACAATAAATGTTAACAGCTTAACAAAATTATCTTAAATGTTAACAGCTTTACACAAAATTATCTTAAATGTTATTAACAGCTTTCACAAAATTATCATCAATGTTATTAGCAGCTTTTCACAAAATCAGTATAAATGTTATTAGCAGATTTTCACAAAATTAGCGTTAATGTTATTAACAGCTTTTCACAAGGTTACTATAAATGTTATTAACGGCTTTTCCCAAAATTAGCGTAAATGTTATTAGCAGCTTTTCACAAAATTAGCGTAAATGTTATTTGCAGTTTTTCACAAATTATCGTAAATGTTATAGCAGTTTTTCACACAATTAGTATAAATGTTATTAGCATCTTTTCACAAAATTAGCGTAAAAGTTATTAGCAGTTTTTCACAAAATTAATTCCGACATTTCCCATAATTGATTTAGCATCTTTTTGCGAAGATTATTAACAATTTCGCAAATCAATTCACACTTCTTAAAAGTTATTAATATTTTCTAACAAAATCTAATAATCTTTTTTTTTTGCGACTGTTATTGACAACTTTTTTTGAGTAATTATAACTAATTTTTAAGTAAAAATCTTTGTAAAGGTGCTCAAATTTTGCACAAAATTATAACCAATTTTTAGAAAAATTATAAAATTTTCCATAAAACTTACAGAATTTTTTCGCCTACTTGCTTGCGAGCTTAAAACTGAATAGTAAGGCTCTAACATTTGATTCAATAGTATATAACTTAAAATCCCACTCCAGACATAAATGTTTGGAGCTTACTTTAAATTGTAGATCTTGGTCTAATTACCTCTCTCATACAAAAAATGACCACTAACAAACAAACAAATCGCAAAATTATTGTTAAATTTCGGAAAAATTATTATAATCATTTTACAAATGTTTTAGTTTACTATTCTTAAAAAAAATTAGAAATTCTCTTGATTTTTTGCAAAAGATTTTCATATTTTTTTTGCAAGAGTTATTTAACAATTTTTAATTTAGTATTCACATCTGTCATGATAAAAAATTATAAAAAAATTTCTGTATTAAAAAGCCTAAACACAAAATTCAAATTTAGTGAAAAAATGACAATTTATTTTAAGTTCTAATGAACAAAATAATTCGTGTATAGTGAAAGAGAATGATAATAAAATGTAGACATTCACAATATTAATATTTTTTCATTTAAAATTTTATTTACAAATATAAAATTCATTTAAATTAAAATCGAAATATTTCATATTCCTATAACTAAAGCTTACTTAGAAACTTAAAATCATGTGTTTAATGGAACTAAACAAAAAAAACATTAACATTTCTGTATTTTAAAAGTAATTTTACTAATAAACTATTCGGTTTACACGAGGGCTAATTAGTCTAGGACCTACAGTTTAAAATGGACTCCGAGTCAATACAAACATCTATGCCCAAGGTGGGATTCGAACCCACGAACTGTTGAAATGAAGGCGAGAGTGCTAATCAATCGGCTGACAGTTCGGCAGTAAGCAATTCGTGTTTAATGGAAGAACACGAGAATTAATGAACTTCAATATATAATGATATTTCTTCATTTAATATAATATATCTACAAACACTAAATTCGCTTACTGGAAATTAAAAATGTAACATTTCTTCACTTAAAATCGGATTTACAAATTAAAATTTACATGTTTAGAAAAACAAAATTTTAAAAAGTTGACTTTTTTTATTGAAGAATTAAAGAAAATTGACTTTTCTGTGTTCAAAAAATACGTTTTTTGTGGGTAAAAAAATTATTCTTAAATTAATAGCGAATTCTTTTAATTGGATATTTCTTTTTTTTAAAATTTACTTGTTAACATAAAATTCATATTTAATGAAACAATAAAAAATTTGATTTGTTTATTTTAAAAATTTATTTACACGGAAGAACTTAAGAATAAAAATTTGACAACTCAAAATTGAGAGCTCTTCGGTTAATAATCTATTTACTAGCATTAAGTTCATGTGTAGTGAAATAAAATTAAAATATATTAAAAGAATTTATATAATCATTTTATATTATGAACAGAAACATGTGCAATGAAAGGAAAATTGGAAATTTAGTAATTTTCTTTTTATCCAAAACTTTTTTATGGATTTACTTTTATACTAGCGGATTTTTAAACATGAATATTAATGAGTCTACTGCATACAAGAATTGCAAATTCATTTAACATTTTGTCTTCAGGGTAGAAGTTAGTTTTGATAAAATCCTCCAAGAATATATTAGATTATTCATATTTAAATCTTATATGTATATATATGTGTGTGTTTGTGTGTTAAATACAAGTTATTAAAAAATTCAATACAATAGGCTCGCGATCGGTTAACGAACATAATCCCTTACAAAACTATGTTCGCTATCCGAAGTGTTCGTTAACCGATATTTTTGTGAAATCGAGTCATTCGTTCTGGACACCCTAAAAATGAAACTAAAAAAAGATGTATAATATCATGGTAAGTTTATTAAAAATAATACATACCTATAGCATTGCACATGAATCAGTCTTTCTCATATTTTCGTTTATGGGGCATTCAAGAACATGTCCAATGTCGGTTGCTTTTCTCTCTTTTTTAAGACTTTTTAAAAGTGATTTAATAGCCTTGTTGTTGTCAAGATCTCTAACCTTACTGATATCGGCTTAGTTTGGGTTCCATGCTATTGCCATTGCTCTGACTTACTTCTTCAATGAACGAAAAGGGAGGGGATGCTCAAAATAAAATCAGTTTCAGTTTTGAATGAAATCAAAACATATACTGATGGTCCCCTTTGGTTATAAATATTCTACTGGGAAAATTTTTTTCCTGTACAGTAAGACGCTGCTTAACGCTGTTTCTATTTAACGCTCTTTAATTTGCATCGTGGGGATTTCCCGAAATTGCAAACTGCTTTAAGCTTCTTGATATCCATAGCAGTTTATCCATGCCTCTTCTTTCATGCGGCTTTTTAAGAGGGTTACTCTGAAATTTTTGAGATACTCGCAGGCGAGAATTCACAAAATAAAAATAACGGTTTAAATTTAAAGTACAAAGTATTTTAACACAGAAGACGGTTTTTTACTGACTTACTTCAACTTGCTTAGCGTGGAATAAATTTTAAACAAAAGGGAAAATGGAGTTGATGCGAGAACATTTTCGCGCTAAGATTTTCTACGATTTTAAAGCAGGATTCAATCAAGAAGAATGCGTTCAACGGTTGCAATTAGCATTGGGTGATGAATCTCCAGCTCGTGCAACTGTATTAAGATGGTTTAGAGAATTGAGAAGAGGTTGCAATTTTCTTCAGGATGAAGAACGCACAGGAAGGCCACTGTCGGCAGCCATCCCGGATAATGTGTCTGCCATACGAAAAATGTTAATGGATGATAATCGTTGTACCTATCCCATGATGCAGAAGGAACTTAACATTGGATCCGCAGCCATACACAAAATCATTCATGAAGAATTACATATGAAAAAAATTAGTTTGCCTATGGGTTCCCCATCATCTAACTGAGCATCAAAAAGAGGAGCGTGTCAGAATCAGTAAAGAAACTCTTAATATGCTGAATGATGGTGGCCACCGCATCATTTCTAAAATTGTAACAGGTGATGAAACGTACATACCGTTTTTTGACGTTCCAACACGTCAAGAAAGCAAAGTATGGGTCTTTGAAGATGATCCCACGCCGACAATGGTGAAAAAACAACGCGCACTGAAAAAAGTGATGTATGCCGTTTTCTTCAGAAGTACGGGATTGGTCAAAGCCATCCAGTTGGAAGGACAGAAGACAGTAACAGCAAACTGGTATACCACTCAATGTCTTCCAGAAATTCTACAAGAACTGAATGTTAGAGGACTAATGCTTCACCATGACAATGCATCTTCACATACAGCCGGATTAACAGTTGTATTTCTTAAACAAAAACAAATTAAAGTGATCGAACATCCTCCGTATTCAATTGATCTAGCTATGTGCGACTTTTGGTTATTCTTTAATCTAAAAAAGAACTTACGTGGACGTCGTTTTCATTCAGAAGAAGAGATTGATGTGGCTATAAATGCTTTTTTTTCATCTATTCGAAGAAATGAATGGCTTGAGGCATTTAATCTGTGGAAAATTCGTCTACGAAAGTGCATGGATGCTGGATGAGACTACTTTGAACACACCTAAAATTTTGTAAGTATAACTTTAAAAACCTAATTGTATCTCAAAAATTTCAGAGTGACCCTCGGACGAACTTTTTTTTTATCGTTTCAAACATTTGATGACGTTATTGTAAGTATAAATTTATATAATATAGCGATTGATATTGTGACAAATATCATTTTTAGTTTTTATCATGGGTGATAATAACAAATAAAGAAAAAATCACTAGAAACTAAAATGCTAGTGATTAGATGCTGGTGAACGCCAATCTTAAAATGGTACTGCATTGAATATGAAAAGTTCAACAATAAGGGCCATTCTTAACAAAAACGAAAAAATACTGTCATCGGCAACTACGATAAGTTTTGAAACTAGAATTACCCATTTTAGAAATAATACAATTGAGAAAATGGAAAAACGACTTTCTGTACGGATTGGCGACAAAATTCAACACAATATGGCATTTAGTTAATGTATTATAATGGAAAAAAGTAAGAATAATTTTTAATTACATTCAAGTTGAGAAAATTGAAACTTTCGTTGCAAGTCGAGGATAGTTTAATAAATTTAAACATTGAAATAATCTTCATGACATACAGATTATAGGAAAAGCTGCAAGTGGTGATACGAAATTGGTGGCTGAATTTTCAGCGACATTAAAAACAATAATTAAACGAGGAAACTGTCCTTTAGAATTGGTTTTTAAGGTCGATGAAACAGACCTATTTTTGAAAAATATGCCAAAATGAACATTTCTATCTCGCAAAAGAAAACGTTAACAGTAAATCCTGTTAACCTTTTCCTTCACGAGATAAAAGCTGAAAAAGATTGCTTAGCACTTCTAATGGGTGTGAATGCAATCGGAGATTTCAAATTAAAACCACTTCTCGTTTACTATTCCAAAAACCCAAAAGCGATGAAAGGAATATCCAAATCAACTTTACCTGTAATTTGGGAGTCTAATAAAAAATCACTGATAACTATGAAAAATTTTCAGAATTGGTTCACTGAATATTTTTGCCCGTGTTTTAAACGCTATTGCGAAATGAAAAAAACTTGAAACAAGAGTAATACTTTTAATTGATAATGCTCCAAGCCATTCAACGAAATTATCTGACTCAATAACTTGCATTCCAGGTGAAGTGGTTTTCTTACCGCCTAAAACACAACTGCCTTAATTCTACCAATGGATCAAGGCGTTATATCAAATTTTGAGACTATTACCTGCTGTGAACATTTAGACAGATGTTTGGAAATAAGAAACAAAGAAAAAAAACAATGCGAGAGTTTTGGGAAAACTAAAATATCATGAATGCTTTTGAAAACATAAAACTTGGAATTTTTCTGTAACAGAAACATGTTTGAAAAGGATGTGGAAGAACATCTGGCCACATTGTAAATTTAGCAATCATTTCTATTTGGTAAAAAAAGAAATTAAAATACAAGTGTGAGTGCTTCAGCATTTATATGGAATATACACTGTATGTGCAAGCCATTGGGCACTTAGTATGGTTAGTTCGAAAAGTACCAGACGTATAATTAATAAGATGTCAAGAATTTTTTGCTTTAAATATAGTGGCTTGGCTTTTGGCAAGAATTGTGGTATAATTGTGCTTTATTTCTTTCTGTAGCATAAGTGATCGCATTTGATTTTTGGTCGAGTGAATCTTTAATTCAATCGGCTGGTCTTAAAGATGCTTTATGGGTCTTAAGTTGGATGAATCTGTGAGAAAGCCTTTTATTAGAATATTGACAAAATGTGCGTTCTACTTGAACCGGAACAATATCGTAGAACAAAAACAGAAAAGGAAAGGACTTATTCCAAGTTGTTGCCAAGGTGTCGAAAAAGTGCTTCTGGCAGCCCAAAAGTTATCGACGTCCTACTGAAAGTTGCAGAAAAGTGTCTAGAGATTTTGGCCGCATATATACTGCAATAAAGTTCAATAATATTGATAGTACCGGAAACCCCTACTTTTGATCCCAAAGAAATAGCGTTTTTTTATTTTCTTTTTTTTTGCAGAGAAACTATAATAATATAATATGATATGATGATTTTATGAGCTCAAAATTTTATTTTAAATTTAATATATACCAAATCGAATTTTTTTATGCAAAAATTGATAAAAAAGATATAAACAATGGTAAAAAAAGCTAAATGCAAAACGAAGGTAGAGCTAGCTGACGCAAAAGATAGCTTGGTGATAATTTTGTCGTTTAAAAGAAGCATTATAGTCACAAATCACCAAGGACAAATAACAACTGATTACAGCAAACTTTAATTTTGTATCATTTAAAAAACGGTACCATTATATTAATTACACTTACACTATCGATCACCGATGCTTGTTTGTTTGTTTGTTTGTCGCTCAATGGTCATTTTTTGCACACGAGGGCTAATTAGACCGGGACTTACGGTTTAAAGTGGATTCCGAACCACTACAAACATCCATGCCCAAGGTGGGATTCGAACCCACGAACTGTTGAACCGAAGGCAAGAGCGATAACCATTCGGCTGCCAGCTCGGCCGATCACCGATGTGATTGCTGTATATAAACCGTTTCCGCCAAAATAAACATTGGTGTTTAAATAAGTGTTATCAATAAGTGATAATTGTTTAGTTTATAAAATATTAATAAAAGGTTTCTATTATTTTTAGTAGTTTCTAAACGCGTAAGCATTTTTTAAATAATACATGAAGCAAATGGCATATTTGTGACAATAATTTACGATTTTTTTCCGGTTACGACGATTATCAAAAGCGAGGATATAATGCAAAAGTACCCAAAAGTATGTAATAAAACTAATTGTTCCTCTGATTTATTAGAAATTTGTAAATTTAATTGACTATATATGATTACCATTTTAAAATATTTCTGCTTTTGATAAAAAAATTTTTAATCAATAGATATTAAAGAATGTAATTGCAAAAGTTTATTTTCCTTGGCTGTATATTTTAAATTTAAATTGAAAAATCAAGTTGATTCTTTAAAAAATCTAAAGTTATGAAAAAGGAATACGATATGTTTATAGATGCATATCGTCGTTAGAAATTAGAGCCAATAGAATGCAAAGCTGAATAAAGTAAAAAATTAACTATGCAAAAGATTAATTAAGGATTAAAAACTAATTAATGTTAAGTTATGAGAGCCTGATGGGAACTATCGAATCCAAAACGTTTTGGGTTCGATGTCAGACTCCACCACAAAGCCGTCTAGGGAGGTTCCCCATAGTGTTAAAAAATACCGTACAATGCAGCATGTACAGGGTGGCGCGCGGCAGACGGATGGATTTGAAAAGGCCATTGCTTGCTTCCTAACCGTTGGTGTTGTTCGAAGGAGGCATGGTTTGAAAGAGCGAGATTGGAAATCAGTCTCCATATAAAGGTCAGTTCACAAGATGGAATGGTCTGAAGCGCAGCGTGTGTTTTGCATGGAAACATATTTTTCAAACGGCCGTTCGATTGTCCACGTGCAGCGCGCTTTCCGTTCGGAATTCCGCATCGCCCCTCGCAGTCGAATACCCAATCGGAACAGAATTCTTGCGTGAGTGAAAGCCTTTTGGGACACAGGAAATGTTTCCTCGATAAAGAGGGGCCCTAGGAGTACTGTCTCAACCCCGGAAAACATCGAGAGAGTTCGAGCGGTTGAGCAGTCTCCTAGACATTCCCTTCGTAAACAGGCTGGCGCCCTTGGAATTTCAAGACGTTCCCTTCAAAGAATCGCCAAAGGACACCTCCATTTACACTCCTATAAAATAGTTGTTGCTCAAGAGTTAAAACCACTGGATTATGAAGAACGTCAACGTAGTAGCAAAAACCTGCTTACTGCGTTGTCTCCAGACTCTGCTGTTTTCTTCTCTGACGAGGCACATTTTCTTTAGCGGTTGTGTAAGTAAACAGAACATGCTCTACTGGAGTGGGACAAGCCCTAGGGAGCTCCACCAGAGGCCCCTACACTCTGACAGAGTCACAGTTTGGTGTGCTTTGTCGAGGGAGGGGATCATCGGGCCCTACTTTTTTGAAGAAAATGATCGAGCTGCAACTGTGACTTCTGTACGTTACCTCAATATGATCCAGACATTTTTCTTGCCTGAACTGGAGCAGATGAACCTGGATGATATCAGGTTTCAGCAGGACGGGGCCACGGCCTATACGGCAAGAGTTTGTATGGATGTTTTGTGTGACCGATTTCCTGGGCGCCTCATCTCCAAGCGAGGCAATTTGCACTGGCCAGCGCGGTCTCCAGATTTGGCCCCCTATAATTTTTCTTGTGGGCTACCTAAAATCACTCGTCCACGATTGTCCTAGGACCCTGGAAGCCCTTATAGGCAACATTCAGGCCAGCATCCAACAGATTCTTGTAGAAATGCTGGAAAGAGTCCATGAAAATTTCAGGAAAAGGCTTAGGCAATGTGTGGAGTGTGAGGGCCGTCATTTGGGCGATATTTTATTTAAAATTGTCTAAACCCCAATTTCCCTTGTCAGTGTATGTGAACAAAATTAAAAACATTGTTGTTCCTTAATATTTTGCGTTTTATTGACTTTTGATATCCATCCGTCTGCTGTGCGCCACCCTGTATATTGCCGTAAGGTACAAAAATGTGACTCCAGTTAACGGGGAGAGATGTTGCCAATTCAAGTGCCTACCTCAATACTTCACTGAGGTTAAAATTAAGAATTAATTGCTTGCATTAATCTCACCATGGCCGATTAATGGAACTTTGCTCTTCTGAACGGAGAATCTTTTTCGATCTCAGCCAAGAAATGATGTCCATAGAAAAAGTTCATTTTGGCATCAGCTTGGCAACTTTGGTATTTTTCGCTCAAAAACGATCAATTGCATTTAGCAACTTAATACAAGGTTTGTGCACATTTCTCAAATACCTATCCACGCCGGTTTGATGTAAGAACGAATATTTATATTTTCGCGAGAATCGCATCAGGCTAAATGACGTCATTGATGTCTTAGTTACGTCAGAAAAGGGCTGGAGCGCGAGACGATTCTTGATTTCAAGCAGGTTCGAAATATCTGGCAACTTTCAGCGAGACAGCGCTTTCATTGGTGTAAAATTACATGACGTCAGATACAACGTTTTAGCTACGTCACACTAAGACATTGAGGAGATCACATTTGTCTACTATAGACGGCGACTTAATCGTTTTGTCTACCGAATTTGCGGCCTGCCTAACGAAAAAAACACTTAGAAAACTAAACTAAACTCTGGGGTACCAAAGCCCATGTGGGTCAGGACCTACATGCCCATCTCTGTATACTTTACCGAGAGTTCCTGGGCCTCGAAGCATATGTCCCGATTAAGTGCTCAGCTTAACGTGAAAACCCCAGTGTTTAACTCCCAAGCATGCTTGGAACTCAGTTTATCGATCCACTGAAAGGATGAAAGGCTGAGTCGACCTTATCCAGTCAGAAGATCGAACCTCCAACCTGCGCCTTGGTAATGACTTAGAAAGCTTATAATAAAGAATTGACTATAATAAAGTAAAAAAATATGACACATATCTAATTACATACCCAGTTATATAATGTAACTATTATATCCAGTAATAAAATCTAATAATGGAATGTTATAGAGAGTTGAAAAGTAGAGCCAACAATGTTCGTTTACAAATAAACGAAAGCAAGACCAAATATTTGATAATATCGCCCAAAGAATCTAGAAGGGAACCAAGAAGTATTGAAATCGAGGGTAAAAATTTTGAAGGAGTGTCACAATTCAAGTATCTTGGAACTTTTGTTTGCAACGACAACAGCCTACAAAATGAAATATTCGAGAGAGTGCAAGCTGGTAATAGAGCTTTCTACGCAAATAAAAAGTTATTCAATTATAGATTGATATCACGAAAAACAAAACTGCAACTCTATAAAACCCTCATTAGACCAATCGTTACATATGCCGGAGAAACATGGACATTGAATGTAAGGGACTCGGAATATATTAGAATTTTTGAAGGTAAAATTTTAATGAAAATCTATGGAACCAAGGCTTGAAAATGGTGTATGGATCAGAAGAAATAATAAAGAATGAATGCACCTAGTGAGAAACAAAGACATAGTGAGATTCATTAAAGCACAAAGAATACGGTGGCTTGGCCACGTACACCGCAGAGATAAAAAAATATCATAAAAAGGATGACAAAGGGTAAATTATTCAATAGCAAGAAGAAGGGGAGACCCAGAGAAATACGGATTGAAAAGGACCTGGAGACCATGACGATAAAGAATTGGAAAAATTTGGTTTTGAAGCCGGAAAAGTGAAAGGAGGTTGTATTGGAGGCTATGGCCTGCATAGGGCTGTAACGCCAGTTAAGAAGAAGAATAAAATGTAATAATGTATATGTTTTTATTATCCAATAATACAACCTATTACATTACTTCAAAATTCTACATTCATTCTGCGCATTTTTTACACAATATCTGACTGCAATTCATATTCTACATTTATTCTTTCTTTTGTTCTGCTTTCATTTGAGAGATCGACATAGACAATCTCGTATTCATACTTATTACTGTTGTATTTTTTTGCATGGGTAAGATTAATTTTCTAAAATTATTTTGATGATTGTCAAACGGACGGAAATCAGAATAAGAGTTATATAATTACGTATAGATAGATGTACTACGTAAAGAAATTCGAAATTTGAAGAAAATAAGCTATTGTATATATTTATCTCGTAGAATGGATAAAAATCATAATAAGAGATAATATAATAATGCGGTCATTAGATTTTTTTATAATTTCATAAAAACATTTAAAATGCATCAAAAGAACGCGTCCAGTGTTAAAAATCTCTTCGTCAGACATTTTATTTTGAGAATTAATTTGCTCGTTGATTTTTTGAACAATTTAAAAATATTCCGATGTACTTTTTCTTCCATGATTCATAATTTTTATTGATTTAATATCAACAGTTTCAATTCAAGAAGCTTAAAAGATTTGTCACGCTCAACGTCCCTCGAGCTGTAATTATCCATACAAATGGGGAAAATCACAGCTCTCTGCTGAAGGTATATAATAAAAAATGCCGCAATTCTCCTATAACTCTAACGACTCACAACCATTAATAATCTTTTCATTATGGAAAGCCTGGACTTCAACGTTTCTTCCGGGCTTAGATAAGAAAAGGTACTATACTGCTGTTTTCAGCAAAATTTGTTGCCGAACTTTTTCGATATAATTTAATACACTTTTTAGATTTTATTGAATTTTTTTTTACTGTTCACAAAACTATTGCCCTGTTTTAGCTTCCAATAAAAGAGTAGGGTAAAATCCTGGAAGAGCCCACACCCTTGGCGACAAACTGAAAAAAATAAGTTCCAGGCTAGAACGAAATTCCACAAATAACTTGCTTTACCATGTATATACATCAAAGTAGGGTTATCAAGATTGGACAAAAACAATTCGTACCAAGGGTATGTGCTCTGCTAGGATCCAATCAAAGAGTGATTTCGAAAACATGAGTGTGCTACCATAATTCCTCCAATAAGGAAGAGTGTTTTTATAGATTTCCACAAATCTAAATATTGTCTTTCGTATATAATTTGAGTCTCATTTAATTTGGCTGTTTTACAATAGAATGTAGCAACCTGAGAATCGTGACTATTGTCTAGCACTTCATCTTGTGAGCTTTTATGAATTTACAGTTGCTAAATTTAAATCAGTGATGATGGGAAAGAGGAAAACTTAAATTGATTTATAATAATTGTTGAAGATCTTGTATTATAATCGGTAAAATACAATGAATCGGTTCAATGATACATAGGAGCCTTGCTGTTCGACAGTTACTCTTGTTAATTATGACAACCCGTGAATCGTAAGCTTGTATGGATTACTTTCTTACTTGAAAGCTTTTATGGGTTGATCCACAACTTCATACTCGGAATTAGTGGTGGTGGTGGTGGTGGGACTAATCCCCATCTGGTCTAGTGGAACTAGACCAGATCCATGAGATCAAAGACAGCCAAAAAGTCCAAAATCAGATGTGGAATTTTCACAGCCTCCTCACGAGAAAACCCCAAGCACTTCAAGATGTGTTGCGGGCAAAACGGAGCATTGTCGCTCTTGGGGCATGTTGGGTATTTTTTTCACCGTCCTCAAAGATCATACACTTCAAGTGGCCAGTAGAAAGTCGAGACAGTGTCGTCTGATGTACTCTGGAGCCCTTAAATGTTATGGCGGCTCCAGGATGTCTTTGGCAGTACCAAGGATGAGTAGGAGGGTCAGCCCAGGTTTTAGAAGAAAGTTGCTTAGTAATGGAAGAGATCTCTGATGGTGTTCCTCTCGGAATTAGTAGTGAGAGGAAAATGATAATCTTTAAATAATCTGTGCCATATATAGAAGATTTCGAACAAAAATCAGAAGAACATAATAAAAATCCATCAAAGGAAAAATGCTTTTGAGAGGTACATGAACAGTTTGTTTTTTAAATTGCTCTATAATTAGATATCATCCAAGAAAACCAGCTTATAGCATCAAAAATTTAGTAAGCATTACAGATCGCTTAGCTAATTTCATTTTACCTCTGAAGAAAATTCAAGAAACCAAAATTATATCTAAAGTGATTTCAGCAAAGACACATTATAAATAAATAATCAATTGAAAGTGTAAAAAATATTTAACCTTCTGTTCGATTAAATTGACCCGAATACATGATTTTACAAAGAATGACAATCCGCTACATTAAAAAGTATGAATTTCAAAGATCAACGTTTTCTTTTGCGTTCTGGCAGAATAATGTTGATTACTGCAGAGTGATATTTTCCACAACCTCTGGACATAACAGATTAATATCGAAAAGTCCCATTGTTGGAATTAATGAAGATAGGTAAATACCACAACTTTTAAATGAATTATCTGTAACAAAGCTAGGAAATCGTGTATAATTCAATAAAGTCTAATGATAATCAGGCAAATCAAAAACACATTTGTTTGAAATCTGAGGGATTCAGTTAGTTTATCAGGCTACTGTTACTTTTCGCTCACTAACTTTAAATTTTGATTATTTGTGAATCGTGATAATTTTTAATTACTTTTCATTATTAATAACTTAAACTAACTCGTACGCATTTAGGATATAATATGCGAGCCGTGTAAACTTGAAAATTAAATGATTTGACGTCACGTTGCTCGTCTTGGGAGAAACAACGTTTTAAGGAAAATGATGAGTTGATAATTGATAACAAAATGTGAAGAAACAGTGTTGTCAATTATCGCGTGTGTTCGAAGTTTAAGCAATTTAAAAATGCCTGACCTTTGTTGCGATTCTTATTGCAAGTCAAATTACGATGGAACTGGTTCAAATGTATCTTTTTTAAGATTTCTTAAAGAAGAAGAAGCAAAGAAAACCATGTGGTTAAAAAATTCCAAGGAAAAAAATTTTTTTAGCAAACGAAGCGTTGTTTATGAATCTTGTTTGATGATTCTTTGTGTTCGCCGTGATGATCAAGTTATCACATTATATTTTTTACCACAAAATGGATGACTCATTAAAATACCTCGAGATCGTTCTAAATTAAAAGATGGAAAATTTCTTACAATATTTCTTGGCTGCCCAGCAAATCTTACAAAAAAAGGTTGTTAAAAGAATAAACAAAAATTCTTTTCCAGATTATGTTATAATACACAAAACTGAGAAGTTCATGTTTTGTTTGTAAATTTTTAACCAGATTCTATTCTTTTAAAAAGTATTAAAATAAACATTAACTTTTTCTGTTTTAATTTTTGTTGAAGGTATTGCTCAACAAAGTTTGATCATCTCTTGAGTGTCGGTAAATTGATATTATGGAGCCAATTCGAAAATGTTATGCAAATCACAAATTTACTTTCATTTTCTGTCGAAAAAGAATACGGAAGAGTTTTGAAAGCAGGGAGAAATTATATGAAAGAAGATGCATCTGAAGACTGTGGCATAAGAAAATTAATATTTTAATAAATGATGTTGTGCTTTAAATCAAATTCTATTTAAAGATACAGTTCCAATATTTATCAGTTTGCTGTTTACTTGTATATTATCTCACCTTCTTGTTATCGAGCTTCTGAGGTCTTAAAATTCCTTAGGACTGATACGTTGAAGAAAATTCTAATTGTTGGAAGCTTAAATTCTTCTTGTAACAATGAAGAAAACTTTGATTATATAAGACAATAATGTGAGAAGCTAAAAGTGGAAGAGAAATAAGGAATTAGATTCACGTCAAACAAAATGTAAAAAAGAAACGAGTAATAGGTCTTATAGAAAATTCTGAAACAGTTGAATAAGCTAATTCCATTCAGGCACTCCTTGTCTCATTTTGCTTTCCTTCATATAAAGAAGTTGTTTCCTTAATGCCTGCATTGTAGATGAGTGCCGGTGATCTGATTAATTTGACAAAAAGAACTTCAGATATACTTCACAGGTTGGATTTCAAGTTGTATCTATTATTTCCGATAATAATGTATTAATAGACACATGTGTCAGTTAATGTGTGATGGATCTCTCTCTACTAATGCAGTAAAAAATCCAATTGCTGGTACAAATTTATATCTTCTTTTTGGTGATGTACATACTTTGAAATGCGCCAGTAGTAACTGGACATTTCAGATTGATTCAGAAAAGATTTTCACCTTTCCAAGAGCTGTTGAAATGTGGAAAGTGAATCGTCCTTCTTTTAGACTGTTGAGAAAGGCTTTTGTAGTTGAAAAAAAAGCTATGTTGTTAAATATGCTTTTAAATTCAATATAAAATCATTATATCTAACAAATATTGAACAAGAGAATGGGTGAAAATGTGCTTTGGGTCCCCTGCTTGGCGCATTTTCAAAAAGTTGCCAACTGGCGCGTTTTTGCGTGTTGTCTCGCGGATTTGAATGCTCCGAGAGACACTACGCAAAAACGTTTCTATGTCGACAAAACCGAAATCCGTGTTTTTAATGAATTTCACCGTTGGTATGGCAACGAAAACAAAAACAATGGTTTTTTTACAAATTGTTTAACAAAAAATACATTAGAATATGGACAAAAATTATTATATTTTTTAAAGTTAATAAATAAAAATACACTAAAACAAATAAATGTCCTTGTTCAGATACTTAGAATAGCCAGGGTTACCACGCTTGGCACGTCTATCATCTATTTGGCGAGAAAGGGGTACCCAAACCACAGATTAACCAGAGAATGTACTGGCAGCTATGAATATCTTTCATGAAAGTTATCCATTTGCCTTGCAATGTCTGAAGAAATTATCATCCAAAAGATGTATATAATATCAAGGATACAGTATCTTTTTTTATTCATATTAAAAAACGGTGGGATATAATGAATGCGTCTGATGAGGGTTTCAAGCAAAACTGTGAAGAAATGTCGACTCATTGCCTTTTTTATTAAATAATATTGGAATCTTGACATTTTTATAAAATATTTTTCTATATGGGCAAAACCTTGGATGAATATGAAAAGGCTTCTCGGAATGGGTGTTTGAGCAAGGAGACTTTCACTGCTCTCTTCCACACAGCTGAAGTTACAATGAACGTAGCTACGACTTTGCTTTCAGATGGAGCAAAATACCCAAGTTTCACTCTGATTCTTTGAAGTTCAGATTTTCTCAGTATTGGCAAGTGTCTGGCTGTATCTATTCTAACTTTGCATTCAGAAAGATATGATTAAAATAATCTCGCAAATTACTTTTTAAAAGTATATAAATTTCAGTTTTCAAATGAAATGATAAAAAAAACACTTATACAATTATTATATTTCAGATTCTGGACTTATATACCATAAATACCATGAATATAATACTTCCAAACACGTTAATGAATACATGTTTTGCATGAAGGATAGTTAATCTGCATTGTAATTTTTGGGAAAAGAATTGTTTTCTGAAAATTCTTATTTATTATCACGCAATGTTATTTATTTTATATATATTACATGTAATTATTTATGAATGAAGAAAAAACTGCTTCCTCCTTGTGCATACAAATCACTTTTATATTTATGAAAAGTTCATAATTTAAATTTTTTAGAATGCAAATATAAACTGTTTTAAATTCAAGAGTATTTTTATTGCAACCACATATATTGTTAGTATAACATTTCAAAATGAATAATGAAAATGATTCAGTCCATGAGGACGAATCTACGTAACTTGTTGAGGAGTGGAACATTGAAACGTTGGATAATTTCCACTAATGTTTTTCTTTCAGGAATTGGCGCAGTTTGGCGTCGGCAAATACAAAGCCCAGTAGAAAACTCGCCACGGCATTCTACCGCCATTTCTCGCTTGATGCTCTGTTCAACGCCAGTCCTTGGATAAAGCGCCGCAAATGCTGCCAATAAATCACAATCCACAAAGAACTGGAGACCCTCTTGGTGACAATATTCCACCACAATCGCTGTTGCACGTTTCAGGAATTCGGCCTTTTTGCTCTTTGTGTTCAGCATCTCTTCGAATTCATTCTGGAAATATAGAATATATTCTTTTAATCTATTTTGTTCGTAAAAATTGTTTAAAATTTATTTCTTTCAAAAAAATTTTTATTTATTATTTTATTAATCTTGTTATCGATTCAGTTTTAGATGCCAACAAAATTTTATCACAATATTCAATTATCGAGAGAAATATGCCGTTAAAATATTACAGGTACATGACGGTAAAGCAAGAGCATGTTGAAAGCTAATGTACGAGGTTTGTCCGGAAAATACGTATAAAAGTTGAATAATAACTTTATTTTACTATTTGCAGTCACCACCAGGTGGCACTACTGCTGTAACCAATCCCATCAACGCTCAGTTCAAGTCAGACCGCTCTGCGTGGAAGTAGGAGTGTGCAGCTGCTTGTTGAAAGTTACCCTTTTTCACCTGCCGTCGGCATGGAGCTCTCTGATTGAGGAACAGCGCATCAACATCAAGTTTCTTGCAAAGCTTGGCCCAAGTTCGACCGGGTTTGGCAAAAAGGAGCAGGTGGATGCTTCATTACGACAATGCACCCGCTCACACGTCGCTCATTGTGCGTGAGTTTTTGGCCCGAAGCTCAATCACCGTGACAGACCACCCGCCTTGTGCACCCGATTTAGCCCCTTGTGACTTCTTGTTGTTCCCTAAATGCAAAATGGGGTTTCGGGGGCGGCACTTGGGAGATGTAGAAGTCATCAAGGTAGAAATGACATGGAAATTGAACAGCACCACAACTGAAGACTTTCAGCAATGTTATCAACAGTGGAAACGGCGTTGGCAGAAGTGTATCTCGTCTCAGGGTGAGTACTTTGATGGAGACCTTATTGTAATACCTGAATAATTGTAAAATAAAGTTATTATTCAACTTTTATACGTATTTTCCGGACAAACCTCGTAAATAAATCAGAGCCATTAATGTATAATTCTTTCGACGTTATTAAAACATAACAAGAAAAAGATTTGAATTAAGGTGAAGAATTCTAACATGGAGAGTAGTTTGATTTGATAAATGATATATTTCACAATTCTAGTTAAGATGAATTTATTAACAAATCTGAACCTTATTTTTAACCAAAAACTAAAAAATGATTTGTAATTTTTGGTATAAAAAGCAGAAATATGTTAATACAAAGTTATTGAAACTGATGTTCTAATATATCCCTTTAAAGTAATGATTAACAATAAAGACATTTCTAATTTTATCTCCAATTTTATTGCCAGCATTTTAGACAGCCAATAAAGACGTAAAAAATATCTGATTATGCAAGATGTTCAGAAAATTCTTATTATATCACTGTAACTTTGACCCAGCATTTTAGACAGTCAAACAATTGAAGGTTGATGTAGGCATATTAATATTTCTATCTCGGTGTAGAATCGGGTACCACTTGGTTTGGCGATAAACTTTAATTTCTGGTAACCCTATTTTTGTATAGCTTGTCTGTAGCGGCCATCTTGTTAGTCACAAATTGACATCTATCTTGGCGTCAAAAATAAAATCGCGAAAGTATCAAGAGGTACCCGATTGTAAACTTTTACCAATACTGTAGCTGTCCGAGAGGATTTTCCATGGATAGTGAGCTATATGTTTCATGGAGGGAGGAAGTTCGGAAAATTCCTACGCTCATACCCAGAGAGATGTGCATACAGAAATGTTCCCCGTTGTTTGGGGGGGGAGGGGCGCTGGGATCGAATCCAGGATATTCCACTTCAAAAAACGCTCTTAACTTTGAAACGAAAAAAAAAACTATAGGGCATAGAAACATGTTGAGCCATAGGAAACAGCTTAATTGGTACAAAGAGATGACTTGCAACGCCTCAACTAATGAATATCAGAAATTAATGGTTTCATCTCCAAAACTACGATCTGTCCACCTCTAAAATAGCTCCTACCAGTTTTCTGTTGTCGTAGGAACAAGACGCCTTCCATTTTTCGATAGGAGGAACAGGAAGAAAGACACCAACTTTGGCTTACTGACTCCTTGAAAATAACAAGAGATAATGACGCCGATATGCGATCTCTATTTGAAATGGACAGCTCTTACTACTGTAGCAACTTTCCTAACTAGATTATCCGATGGGAGACTTCTTATAGTAGACAGATAATAAACGACATATTGGAAAAAAGTCATTAGTGATTCAACACCAAACCATAAATAATGCACAAAAATGTCGAAGAAATTGTGGCTGAAGTCAAAATTCACTGATAGTATCTCGTGAAGCTAGTTCCTTCTTTCTGTGTTTCTAGTTGTCTGTTTCCGTCTCATCTTTTGTTTACACAGAAATGTTTTTAATTAAATTATTTTAAATACATAAAAAGTAATATGTTAATATTTAATGTATGGGGAAAATATAAGTTGGGAAAGAAACAAATATGAATTATTTTCCTTTTTTCAGACATATGTGAGTGTTTGAGAGAGAGAAAAACTGTGATTATAAATGTTGCTCACTTCGTACATAATGTATTTTTTCTCCTCCTTGGACAAAAATTTCAAGTTTATAAATTAAAAATGTTAAATTTCTTTGTATGTGCACTAATGACAAGACAGTCCATGAAGAGAAAAAATAAACAAAGGCTGTACCATGAGTGGCTGGGCTAAAACTGAGAGCATTATGGGATACATAAATGTTTACAATTTTAAGCCCAGCCACTCCCTTCCCCCACTATTCATCATTTGATTTAACCAACCATTATTATATCGTTGAAATTTTGTAGCTTGTTTACTTTCCTGGCCTCTAAGTTTTTGATTTTGGCAGCATTTTAACAAAACAATGTATTTAAGGTTATGATGCATCTCCGATGTAGTTAATGTACAATGTACTTGGAGCTGAATATTGTGTCAATTCATACTTTTTAACGTGTCACAAGTACTGTTTTCATAATTGAAACTTCTGGTCCTTTTCCAATTTAAAAAAACAACTTTATTCTCACTTCCAAAGAAGTTTTTAACGCTTTCAATTTTTCCTAATATTTTAAAATATCTAAGTTTTTCTATCCGAATAAATTTCAACCAAATATTAATTTCATCGAGTCAGTACCAAATTTATTTAGATATATTTCCTTATTTTTTCTGTGTGGCAAATAAGCATTTGTATTTATTTAAAACCACAATTTTTTGTGCGCATCAATATTTCGATGCAATTTTAATTTTAACTCAAACATTTTTTTCAGAAAACCAAGCTTTCAAACAACGCCACCAGTGAAAAAGGAATTTTTTAACGCCGATGCTTGGCTTATTTTCAAGATGCTTGGCTAAGATAGGGAAAATTTCTAGTAGATGTGCTTATGAGATTCCCGCCATTTTATGAAGCGGTATATGACAGTTTTCATGTCGAAAAAGGGATTAGCTTTTCCCTCCCAACGATATATATTGTACCACTCTTCGGGAGTTCGTATTGATTGAAAATCGATAAAATGATCTCCTAAAAATCACAAGATCTTTATTTGCAGCAATATGAACAAAATACAGGAAATTCCATTTGCAGAAGTTACAATTACGCAGCTCTAATTTAACTAATACAACCGGAAACGTCTTCCAAACACAGAAGTCTCTTAGACTTTCAAAGAAAACAGCTTCTATTCACCAGATCAACATTCAAAACTGATCACCTTCACTCCTCTTGGGGGTCGGGTGGCGGTATTTATAACTGACTTTGCGGCAAAATCTAAGAATTTTCCCAAGGTTTCTGGTAGGTTCTAGGCTATCTCACTGCTTCTTCTTCTTCTTAGAGTTGGGTTTGTATGTCATTGGATCCTCTGCTTTAATCAGCATTTTGTACCATTAACTCAAAATCCAATGTTTCCTAGTTCCAATTACTCGGGTCACCCACTTTATTAATAAAGTCCCATAACCTTTAATGGAGTCTAGGAGTAACTCTCTAGCATGGATAATGCCTAAAGAAGTTAATCTAGGGAGGGCAAGAGCCTCGCATTCGTAAATAATTAGCTTGGCCGTTTCCTCTTGCGTATGACATTTCCTGCAGATAGGGTCTTGCTAAAACTGTCCCATTTTATGGAGGTGTTTTCTGAAATAGTAATTCCCAGTTATGAAGCCTACGATTAAACGTATCTTCTGACTAAAGCATCTAAGAATTTCAGAGGCAACCTTCGCTGATGATCCACAGATCATACTTTTAGCATGGGTTTGACCAGGAGTGTTGAGCCAAGCTACATACATCTTCCGTCTTCCCCATCTAAGAACATTGGTTTTGCGGTCTTCAAATGGATCCCACAAAAAGGTTTTGAACTAATGGGAACAAAAGACGATCCTTGTTTAGCAAGCTCATCAGCCCTTTCATTACCTTCGATACCTTTGTGCCCTAGCACCCATACAAGAATCACCTTGTTTCTAGTTGCCAGTTCTGTAAGAAGGTTTCTACATTCCAAAATCATTTTAGATTTGATTTCGAAAGAATTAAGCGCTTTTAAAGCGACTTGACTGTCACTAAAAAGGAGAAACCACTTACCGTAGTAGCCCTTCCTCATATCTAGTCGCAGACAGTGGATAATGGCCAAAACTTCTGCCTGGAAGACCGTAGCGTATCGCCCAAGGCTTACAGACAGGTTGATTCTTAGTGACACCCCACATACTCCCAGTTCTGAGAGGCTGTGGCTATCTCACTTAATATTGGTCCAAAAGCTTTGGTAAATTTATTTTTCCAAAAATATCTATTTACCACCAAGTTGTTGAGAATCTCGCCATTAGATTGCCAATACGCCACATCATTAGAAATGCCGTTTTTAATGCAGAATATACCTAAATTACGCAAATTTTTGCCTAAAATCTGAATTTTTCAGATGGGATTTTTTAAAGACAAATACAAATAATGTTTATAAATTTGCAACAATATATAGTAAACTCGCCAATTTCGTGGGATTGATTGACAAGCAATTTTAACCAATAAAACTATTTTGAATTCTCCTATTCTCAGTCTTTGAGAGAGAATTACTGCTAGAGGGAGAGAAAAACACAATGGGATTTCCCACCTTGATCTAGCGGAGGCTAAATGTCTGAGATTTTTTATGAGTCTAGAAAATTCCATTGCTATTCAGTGGATCTTTCACCTCTCTAATAATTTTTGTGATTCAATGGAATATGATGTCAGCGTTATTTGCAAAACTATTTAAAGTAATGATTTCGTTTTAAAGAATTCGATTTCTCGTGGAATTCTACTCGCACACCTTCTAGTTCTCATCAGCAGTCGACATGCCAACACTGTACTTCTGAGATTTTGTAGTCTGTAGTTCTTTGTCACTCTTAGGTAGTGCTATTTCCCTATTTTAACAAGAAAACATATTTAATATCCAAAATTTCTTCTTATGCCTACAAAATTTCAGTACTCTCAAAGCCACCTTACTTTACAGTTCTTTTACCATCCAATATATTGGGCCTTTCAATGGCCACAATGCATCATGTTGTTACACCAGATTAATTTTGGAAACACGCGTAGTTTTTCAGTAATGCATCCACTATCCTTCTCATTTAATGTTGCCGTCTGACTATAATTCTAAGTTATAGCAATAATTCAAATTCATGACATCAACCATAATGTGACAATGATGGTATGGTGTCAGGGATGGACAATATGGTGAATTGGACAAAATATAGAAAACTTTAAAATCTGCATTTATGAATAGGTATATATTTCATTACAACAAATGAAATAATTCGCTTAATATTTTAGAACAAAAATCAAAATCTGAATATTTTAGCCTTAGTATTAATAATTAAGATATCCATGGATAAAAAAATAACTAAAAATTACATAAATAGCAATATTGCTAATACAGTAAATAAAATAACTCTTGTTGTTGTTCCTTATTCCACTTGATCTAGTACAATCTAGACCAAGTCCAGTAGATCGTTCGCCCAGAGAAAGTCCCAAACCAGCGCAGGGTTTTCAAAAGATTTCTCTTCTCCAAACCCAGACAGGAGAGCAGATGGTCCGGAGAAGCTTGGTGGAAATTACACCTGAGGCACACAGGGAACACTTTCTGACCCTGAACGAATGTAAGGGTGCGAGTATGGCCAGTAATGAGGCTGGTAATGGTGATTTGCAATTTCCTATTGCCCTTCAGCTCCAGGGCAGCCCCAGGATGGTTTTGTTCGTACCAGACATAAATGGAGAAAAAAGCAGCTTCTGTTGGTGCAAGACCTAGATAAATAACTCTTTCTATAGACATGTCATAAAAGTATAGACATAAAAGAATGTAATTCTTGAGGATTGAAATATTCCATTTCTATTCCTTTTCCTAATTCTATCAATGTTAATATTATGGTGCAATATGGACTGATACTATTATCATTTCAATTTCGAATTTCAGATGTCTTTTAATATTCAACTATTGGGAAATATGAAATTGCTAGGAATATTAAAAAAAAATAGTGATTCTAATATATTTCACTCCTATTGAGTGAAATCAAAAAATCTTACCCACTCTAGTCCATGATCTAGAGTTGCTTCCCATGTGACTAGCACTACAGGACATTCAGCTTCTGTTAGAACTATATGAGCAGCTTCTGGATCACAATGGAAGTTGAATTCTGCAGTTTCAGTTGTGTTTCCGATCCCTGAAATCGATAGAAATAGCATCCAATGCTTCGTAAATTGTGAAGTTTCAGAAATCCTATTGTACATTGAATTTTTATTTGAACACACCAAAATTAAGAGTTTTATGTTACATTCTCTCATCGCTGTAAAAATGTATAAAACTATGTTAATATTTATAAAACCTTATACCTGAAGATGATGACATATAGTTTTGTCTAATTTTTCAAAGAAACTAAATTTTCTTAATGTCAATAATCTTTACTAAATCATATAACTGCCATTATTATTAATGACTTCTTGCCAACATGAGGGCACTTTAAATATCCCATTGTTGAAAATTGTTTCATCTTTTCATGCGAACTTATATAATTTTTATTTGCTTACTTATATGATTTTTATTTAAACAAACAAAACAAACACTCTTATTTTTTTCAATATCCTTCTTACATTTACGATTCATAGAAAATGCGTCATTACAATTTTCTGATAAATGAGATGACTTATCACAAAAAAGTGCATGCATTGTTTTTAAACTTAGTTCCATAATTATAATTATTATTACTATTCATGCTTAATAATTCACATGCAGTAGGAACAAATTTAGATTCATTAGACTCATTCTTTTTAACATTTACTTTTTCAGAACAGAAATCATCACGCGTCATTTTAATTCTAAATTCTGCACCAGCTTCAGTTTTAATAAAATCAATTCATAAATCCAAATCACTATTACTTGAATCACTAGTGGTCACGCCTCTCTGTCTCTCCCAAATTTTTATTAAATCGGTTGGCAGAGCAGATTCTACCAATGGATATAGTGTGTGAGCAAATTTATCTTTTGTGAGCCCTAAAGACTCAAGCGCGCCTAACTGCGTTTGCAACTTATCTTAAAGTGTTATTAATATTTGATTTGTCAGTTATGACTAACTTTAATAACTCGTGAACGTAAACTTGTATGAGAACATTTTCTTTTCCAAATCGGTCCTGTAAATAGCTTTCTCGTAGTTGGCTTCGGTGGCTGGAAAACTTTGCACTATTTGTCTTAGAATAGAATCAGATTTTGTCGATTGAAGCAAGTAGTGGAATTTGTCTTTGGTATCAATTCTGCCATCTTCATGTATCTTACTAAATCTATTCCAGAAGTTGAGCCAGTTCTTTGGATAGCCATCCAATTGTATGAGTTCTATTTCAGGCAATTTCTGTTTCGTAGATGGCATCACATCAGCAGCGACCGTTGACGTTGCACTGTTCACCTCGGACGAAGCAGCGATTCCTTTGTAATCATTTAGTTTCTTCGTAAATTTGCTTACCTTAACTTTATATTCAAAAACTTTATCATAATATTCTTGTGCCGTTTCATACTCCTTTTCGAACTCCGCTTCTTTACAACCTTTCTTTTGAAAAAGTTCAAAATAGTTCTTATCAATCGAACGAAATGTCTCTTATTTCTCTCTGAGTTCCTCAAAACAGATTTCTACTTCTTCATTATCCATCTGTATTGATTTTAATAAACCTTCAAGTTTATTAAGAACTTTCGTAAAAGCAGAACGTAATGCTTTTCTTTCAAGCTTGATGTTATCGAAATCCATTCTTAATAATGGTTACCAAAACACAAAAGCATTTAATTCTTGGTGAGATGAGTTAAATTATGCTTAAAATATAACATACGTCTCACCTGGGTTGCCAGAAATGTAGATAATACTTAATCCAAAGCTGGAATCTCACCGATAAAGAAATTAATAGAAGCCATGGTAGCCCAAGACATTTATTAACAACACATACAGAAAGACATCCAAAACAGAAGTGCGAGTAAAATACCTAAGCTAAAGAGAACACTTAAGCTTTAAGTGACAGCAACGGCTATGCCGATACACTGCGCATGCGTGAAAGAAGGAGGCGGAAACTCTTGCTATTGCCATTCTGCGCATCAGATACATTGGAAAACACCTCAATTAAGGCCTGCTCAATAATATTTCCATATAGCTATTTAGTTCCCAACGGAAAGTCTATAATCAAAGAGTGGCCATGGCACTACTCGAAAGCAATTATTTATTTATGCGAAAAGTATATTTTCCTGTTTGAATTTTCCTAGTCCGTCAGAATGCACAATGAATACGAATGGTTGTTGGTGGTCATACAATATACTTACGCGTCCTATAAAAAAGCATCTTTAGCTGCACCAGGGCTTCTATATTACTCTGCAATTCATATACAGTACAATACAGCTCCGTGACAGTTAAAGCCACCTCATATCGTTTGAGAGGCTAAATCACATGAGCAATTCCCTTTAAATCTGTAGGGTCCATAGATATGGAGAAACTCCATATCCGTATGCTTTCATCTAAGGCGTATTACAATTGGTTGATGACGTAATACAATTGGAAATGAAATGTTTCTAACTTGATAAGGTGGTTCCAGTCGTCAACAATTCAATGGTTATTTGGGAAACCCTGATGAGGACTAAAGTTTTGAGACATCAACAATAACACATTTATTTGCCTTAAAATCAAAAAATTCATGTGAACAACGCTGCACTGAACAATTAGCAAGTTGATATCGGTTGATGCTCCAGCCTTTTAAAATTGGAAGAAGAATCTATCTCGTCTAAGAACTCTCGTCAATCATCGATGTGTGATATTATTTTTTATAGGTTTTTTTATAGGTCTCAAACTATTTTATATTTTATTGAATAATTGGTATTCAAGGTACGCTAGTGAAATGGTTGTTTGCAAAAATTCCAGTTTCAACATTACCTTGGAAATTCTATATCAGAAATCTTATTTGGCAACTATAAATCAAAATTCAAAGTCACTTAAATACTGATAACCTATCATTGTAGAAGCGAAACCAGTTGTCTTATATAGGCGTTATATACCACATCCCATCATTGATTTTCATATGATTTTCCTATTTACATATGGAGTTCAGAACTAATTTTTCTGGTACTTCAATGTATATCTGAATGTGTGTGAATATCAATAAAACTTTTAGGTAAATATATAAATGTTAAAAAGCAGAGAATTCGGAAACATAAATCCGACGAATTAATAAACTGATTTTATGTGTTCAGTATTTAAGAAAAATTGAATCCTACTAACAGCGTAACTTAAATAAAAAAACTGTTTGAAAACACTGTATCGCTAGATAAAACAATTTTATAAAATATATTGAGATTTTCAACATGCTTAGAAAAATTTGCAAGAAAGAGAAATCGTGTCACTTAATAATTAAGAGAAAGAGTTATGCAGGAGAGATTAAAATAAACATTCTGAATCCAAATTATTTCGTTGCACAAGTTATTGAACACTTTTGATTTTTGAAACCAAAAGGCTCTTTCACCTATTAATGAATGCGAGGACTTAAAATAATCTTTAAATCTCCGAATCCATTAGTATGGTAGTCTGAATCCTTTAATTAACTGCTAAATTAAAGTTATGTCATTACTATTTAATCTGCACAGAGAAATATAATAAGTATACAAATTTAAGCATCTTTTTCTTTTTGAATTCTTACACTAAAATTTGAGTGCATTCCGAAGGACTTAGAAAATTCCAACAGGAAAATATTGTTGTTGTTACTAATGACACTTGTACAAGCCAAGCTTGCTGTGCCTTGGCTATGCGAATTTAAATCAATTGGGAGCGTCTTTCGTTTTAATCAGAGCACCATGACGGTGAAAGTGTGACTTTGCTCTACACACATGCCATAGGTACCCGTTTATAAGGTAGGCATCCATTCACCCCTCATTCATACAAGGAAAAGACAAGACAGGATAGACAGAGAAAGTACATCCATGCCCGAACCGAGATTCGAACCCAAGACCTCCTTATCCGCAGTCAGGCACGCTGACCACTAGACAAGTTGGGCGGCTCAGGAAAATATACTTCTTATATAAATAATTGCTTTTAAAAAGCGCCATTGATTTTTGACACTTCCGTTGACAATCTAAATAGCCATATGAAAATATTAGGCTAGGTGCAAATGCACCTATTATCACGCGCGATCATCTAAGCGTCGCACGTAAAACACATCCAACGGAATGACGTCATTTATGTCGTAGTTACGTCAGAAAATGGGTGGAGTGCACGACGATTTTGGATTTCAAGCAGGTTTGAAATATCTGGCAACGTTGAAGCCACAGCTTTAATTGGAGTTTTCGTCAAAGTGTATTATGCCTTATTCCTCGTACTAGAGGGCGCTCCGTGGCTGAGTGGTCTATCATCACCGCTAATCGCTAGAGAGTGTAGGAGTGTGGATTCGATTCCCTCCATGGCCCTGGGTGTTTTCTTCGTTATTCATCTGTGGTTGTACACCTGTCATTGTGCTATTTGTCCTATTATCGACGAAGACTTACAAGCGGATCTCAAGAATCAAGCATCCAAGTCTGAATATATGTAATGTAATAAAATAAAATAAATCGTACTAGATATTTGAAATGGAAATAAATGGCAAATTTTTAACTGAAGTGGATGAATTTATTATAAATCTTTATAGAGATACTCTTAATTTTTTAAAAAACACAGTTATTTGTAATTTAAATTTTTGCGCTCTTTAGTTGGTCACTATTTTAATTTATATAGACCATCAATGGCTTTGGGACTCTAAAGACAGTTCTCATTTCGATAAGTACAAAAGAAGTCAAATAAAAAAAGAAATTTCACATGTTTTTTGAAACTTTTGAAAAGACTGTTACAGAAAAATATAAAATTTATTTTGACTGAATATATATATATATATATATATATATATACATATATATATATATATATATATATATATATATATATATATATATATATATATATATATAAAGACAAATTTTTATACAATGAAATAGTTGCTTTAATTGCCTATTACTGTTGCGTTGAAATTATCAACAATTTTAATAGTTTAATTGCAAATATTTGATAGTATGAAAATTTGAAATTTACTATTAATACAACAAATTCCATTAATTGATGAAAATTGATCTTCATTCTAGTCTATATTGTTGAGAGGAGGGTGATGCAATTGCTTAAATAATATGTGTTGCACAGAGAAATTAAATATTTGTAAAGCAATGAAAAATAAGTAAACAAGATTTGGGAGTCGATCGGAAATGGCATCAAGGCTGTTCTCATTGACTTAAAATAGATATAGTGTCAGATAACACGTTTTATCTACGTCACAGTCACACCGTATAGGGACATCAGAACGGCTATCATCCGACTGCCTAGACAGCATCATGTATCTGATCATCGCGCTTCTTTGCTCACAGCCTTATTGAACAGAGCTTATATGAGATGTTATGCAATGTATCGTTCATAAATGATCAATGACCTCGAACTTTTACCGATTTGTGCATTTCTTTGCAGAACTCATCTAAGTATGCACTAGAATACTTTGCACATTAATCGAATCCATGCTAAATCGATTAGTGTGTTAGTAGAAGCTTATGTGATATGATCAGATCTGATCTGACTCTTAGCTTCAATTTAAATTAACTCAATGCTTGGTTCATACCAGTATTTACAGTGGGTGATCGCTTAACGAACATAATCTGTTACTAGACTATGTTTGTTATCCGAATTGTTCGTTAACCAATCTTAGATTTACCATAGATATTTTTGGGAAATCGATTAATTCGTTATGGAGACCCTAAAATTGAAATTAAAAAAAGTTTGAATGATTTTTTATTAAGTTTATAAAAAAATAACACATATAGTCTTGAATATTGATGAGTCCTTTTCTTTTTTTGTTTTTTTGTTTATAGAGCTTTAAAGAATATGCCCAATGTCAATTGCTTTTCTCTCTTTTTGTCAAGATTTTCTGGAAGTGATTATTAGCATTATCGTTGCAAAGTAATTAATACCACTGTTGTTGCCGATAAGAATTCGCTATTCAACACTACGTAGAACAATGAATATTCTCTCAGAATTTTTCCCCCATTATAGAACTTTGAAGTTCAGTATAGTAGTAGCCAAACAAAATAATAAAAGGGAAATGAAAGACGATTTTTGATCCTTTGAGTTTGGCAACCCTACACATTATGCTCTGAGAACTGACAAAGGACCGTTAAATTCGTTGTAGTTTGTTAACCGAATTTGTGTTCGTTGTCCGAACACAAAAAACTTTTCATGAAAGTGCTTATTGTCCGAACTGTTCGTTAACCGATCACCCACTGTAATGTGTAATTTGCTTTTAAGGCTTTTTCTCTGAACATAAAATTGAGCTCACGCAGGTACATTTTCAGGAAATCTATGAATTGCACAATTCCAGATTAATTTTCGCAGTCGTCTCTTGAAACAGCTCTTAGAAATTACCTTTATAGTTTCCACCCATGCACACGATTCTGTTGAGACGCTGAGTGAACCCGGGATCGATTCGATGCGCGAGAGCGGTGTTGGTGAGGGGCCCCAGGACCACCAGGGTGATCTTTCCTGGGTACTTCTTGGTGAGTCTCACCATGGCAGAAGCTGCGGGTTCCTCCTCCACCTTCAAATCTCCAGTCGGAAACTCGTGGGAGCAGTCTCCAAGGCCATCGAATCCATGCACTATCTTCGCTTCGTTTCGAATGATCAGTGGACCGCCACTGCCTCGAAAGATGGGAATCTGAAAGGCAGAATAAAAACACTGATGTCAGGTAGCATATTTAATCATTAAATTTTCTTTATAATATATTTCACTGTTTATGTGTATAGTTTTATATAAGAGGTAGGTTAGATTATTATAATGCTATCAACTTCATTCCAAATACAGCTCATAATTTTAAAACGCTGTGAGGATTGCGAGATTTGAACTGACACACTTCTTACCCTATGACCAGTAGAGGAGAAATATCGACCATTTATAGTTTTTAATAAACAAACAATCATCAAGACAGTCTTCGACAGTGTTTGGATCCAAGAGCGGCAATTTTCCCCATCAGTCCACGAGTTCTCCTTTTTTAAAATGACAATTGCTAAAATATATATTAGTCTCTATATAATTATGATTTGAACTAAAAGAAAATATCTTAATTCACTTTTGTTAAATAATGAATCTAACTTATGAATTGATAGAAATTCATTTTGAAAGCATGTTACCCGATACATCGGACTAAACTAAATTCTGTGGCACGACAGCCCATGTGGGCCAAGACCTACCGTGCCGATATCAGTTTTCATGACCTAGGGCCCTGGGGTGCGAAACATAAGTCCCAGTTAGGTGGCCAGCCTAACGTAAATCCACCAGTTTTTAGTTCCCAAGCATGCTTGGTACTCAGTGAATCGACTCACTGAAGGGATGAAAGGCTGAGTTGACAACCCAACCCGAGGATGGAGCTTTGGATCTGTGCCTTGGGAGTGTGAAACGCTGCCACTAAGCCACAAGGATTCGATACGCATGACATAAGCCGAAAAAGAAATACTAGTTTAAAACTGAAATATATTCTAGGGTGATCAAGATATTATTTGTATGATTATTATTTTCCTAAAACGCCATTACTCCTGTTTTCCCATAAAATATTATCTAAAATTTTTATGTTTCTTCAATTTTCGTAACTCATAGAATTTTTAGTAATGCTTAATTCAAACATAGTATTCTGAATAGAGAAAAATTCTCCCTCTCTCTCTTTTACACCCCATATCCCGAAGTGTACTGAAGCTTTTAACAACCAAACAATCCTGTAAAATTCGAGAGTCATGTGAAAATTAGAGTATTTTTCGTTCAATGTTAAATATGATTCTCTGAGCAATAATTATAATCATTCCTTTATAGCTAATCATTAATCGAAATAATCATTTCCTTTATAGCTGAAACATGCGAGGGCCTTGAGTTGCATCGCTTTTCAACCTGAGGGGTAATCACGTATGCTGTTGCACAGTTCCATTCTTCACTTTCTTCAAATTGAATTTATATAAAATAAAATGCACAGTTTATTATAGCAGATGAAGTTAACACCAAACAAACACCCCTGTACCTATCCCAAGAGGGTTTTACCAGTTAGATGGGAGTTGCTGGAAGGAGAAGAGTCATAGACCGCCTGAGGAGCTCGACCCCTGTCTGTGAACCCGAGCCTCCCACGCAACGGCCCAGTGCTGTTGTAGGGCATAACGCAGCTCCTGTTAGCTATACCCTAAGGATGGGTTTATTAGACATAGAACTGGTTATACAAAGGTAAACACAAATGTCAGTAATAGTTGAGACAATTTGTTACAATAGTATTGATACTAAGGGGTCAAAACAAATAAAGTTCATATGAACCAACATGATACATAAGCTAGTTATATAGAAACCAAATTAGAAAACAAACAAAACACATGAGGAAAATGCACCAGGATGTGGAGTTGATAATTTCACAATAGTTGTGCAGTTTCCACACAGTTCAGGTGCATTAACACTCAGACAAGAAAGGGGAACAACTGGATGTGGGAAATAGATTTAGCAAACTAGTACTTACCAGTCTTCTTCTTCTTAGAATTGGGTTTGTATGTCATTGGGCACCGCTGCTTTTATCAGCATTTTGTACCATTAACTCCAAACCCAATGTTTCCTAGTTCCAGTTGCTTGGGTCACCCACTTTATTAATAAAGTCCGATAACCCTTTTATGGTGTCTAGGTGTAACTCTCTAGTATGGATGATGCCTAAAGAAGTTAATCTAGGAAGGGCAAGAGCTTCGCATTCGTAAATGATATGCTCTGCCGTTTCCTCTTGCGTATGACATTTCCAGCAGATAGGGTCTTGCTGAAACAGTCCCATCTGGTCAGAAAGTCAGTCATGCTAGAGATAGCTTCCTGACTTTCACCAGAAGAAGATGGTTTGGAGGTTATTTCTACCTCAAGTGAATGATTCATTGCTGCCCCTTTACAAGATTGCCTCTGAGTTCCCTTGTCTTTTTCAGCAAGGTCTACTTCAGAGGCTTCACCTGCAAATGCAGAAAGGTTTGTTATTTCTTGTGTATTTTCAGCCACAAGATAACCATTACTTCTAACACATTATAAGTTAACAAGAGTAAAAAATACTTGGTTGAATACAAAACATTATAAAAGTAGAGTGATTCGATTTAAAGGTTTAAAGAGATGAGAAATATTTACGAAAATTTACAGACGATTACCAACGGTAGATCTACATCAAGAAGACCAAGTCAGATTTCTGCTATTGCATAGGAAAATTATAAAACATAAGTTTTATAATTTTATAATAAATGAAGTCACATATTTCTTTCAGAAGCATCATCTATAAAAAAGATTTTGCAAGGGTGTTATATGAATGTAAAAATTAACCACCTGAAGCGACTATCGTGAATGGGATAGAAGGCAAGTGCTCAACACATCAAATATACAGACACATTTTAGGTCGGAAAACTCTGAGAGTGTTTTGATCTTAATGCTACTTGAATTTCTGTCTGCCCACAAATACTCTCAGAACGTTAGAAAAATCACTTGAGGGAAGGAAGTACTTAAACCCACTTAAAACTTGTAATGAATGGAAACAGAGTAATTGATTTTGTATTACGGATATACACAAACACATTTTGTTCTTGAGCAGAAATACGATATCAGAATTGCTTACATTTGCCTTCTGACAAATATCTTTGATCCACGTTGCAGTGATTATATATATTCATCCCAGTGTCATCTTTGCAAAAGCGTTTTTCATTCATTCATTGTCGTGTGCCAGCTAGGCAGGCAACAAGGGGTGCGCTGCTCCATTTTTTCAACTGAACCCTATTTTGGTGTGGAGTCCGACTTCTTCAGTACACACATGCCATGGGGACCCGTTTATAGGGTAGGCAACCATTCACACCTCATTCATACAAGGAAAGGACAAAGACAAGATAGATAGAGAGAGAAAGTACATCCATGCCCGAACCGGGATTCGAATCCAGGACCTCCTAATCCGCAGTCAGGCACACTGACCACTAGACAAGTTGGTAGGCAGCAAAAGCATTTGGTTGTATAAAACAACTTCCAGCTTCTGAAATGTGTATACTTTCCGTTTTAATTTTCTCCGTTTCAAATTCACTTATCTTCTAAGAGAAGCGTGTGTATTGTTTTTTATATTTATTAATAAAGCTTTTCCATTGTACTATGTATTCTTATTGAACATTACCCCTACACCACCCAATTCCATAGTGATGACGTAGATGGAATGTTTTCAAGCATGTTATTCGAATGATATAAGAGAGATTTAAACATTATTCAACATTTATTTTATGAAATTAATCTTACTATAGACACTGATTTCATTCATTACAATACCGTCCGTTACGTAGATTTGAAACCAAGTTGTGTCTGCAGATATACAAACACAACAACTTGGTTTCAAATCTCAAGGTTCCTTGCATTTTTCTCCTCATAAATAACTATGACCTTCATGATGTTTAAAGATTTTTATTAGACAAACATTTGAATAATGTATGTATTCAAGCCATCTTTATAACAGGTAAACTTGCTTCTCTTGTTATATATATATATATATATATATATATATATATATATATATATATATATATATATATATATATATATATATATATATATATATATATATATATATATATATATATATATATATATATATAAACATATTTTGCTCTTAAATAGAAACATAATATAAATTTTAATGTCAACACTACTTATATTTTGGCATAGCACAGACAGCTCCACATACCACATACGTGGAGCTGTTCCATTCACACGTCATTCAAGAACTATATGAGGATCTCGTTTGAATAGATTAGGTACTTTGAGCATTCTAAAGAATTTAAAATGAATGAAAGTAAAATTAATTGCTTTGTACTGTCGATATGCAAAGTTTTATTTTTAAGTAGAAATAAGGTTTGAGATTTACTTACATTTGTCGGTCCACAAACGACCATGACCCTCATAACGTTCTGGCAGACGTTGTCCACTGTGGTGTTGCCGAAGCTACAAGTGAAGGCAACAACTTGAGAAGGACACAGGCTGAGAATGAGGTTGATGGCCATCGCATCATCACTGCCGCAGTCTGTGTCCACGATGAACAGTCCATCTTCCTCTACCTTCATGTCTGCCTGAAAAATACTTCCCTTAAGTGATGATCCTTTGATTTTTGTTCGATTCTCAGTGCTAAGGTACGCTTTCACATAATGAGTTAATGGTTGACAAAAGTTTATAAGAAATTCTTCTGTTAGCAGTCTTAATTTAGCTGCTGCCGAGCTGGTAGCCGAATGGTTAGCGCTCTTGCCTTCGGTTCAACAGTTCGTGGGTTCGAATACCACCTTGGGCATGGATGTTTGTAGTGGTTCGGAATCCACTTTAAGCCGTAAGTCCCGGTCTAATTAGCCCTCGTGTGCAAAAAATGACCGTTGAGTGACAAACAAACCAAACTTAGCTGCTAAAAGAAGAATTTCTTTTAGCAATTAAGCTGCTAAAAAATCTTCTTTTAGCAGCTTAGTTAATCTGCTAAAAGGTTATTTTACCTTTACCTTTAATTAAGACTGCAATTAAAGTTAAAGGCAAAATAACCTGACCTGTCTCCCTTTTAGTCCTACAATCCTTTCTAGATTTCCGAGGTGAATCCTAGTTAGCTCACTTATAGTTTTTCGAAGCTAAAAAGGTTGGTACTCTATTTTTAAGCAAATATGTCATTAACAATGCAAATCAGACTCTCATTTAAAAGAACAAACTGCTTCTTAAAAACAAAAAGATTTAATTAAAATTAACAAATATAGATCATAATAAAATTCACAGACAACCTCTTTCGTTGGTTACATTCATTCAACAGCCAAACTGCTTACAAAACTCCCAAGTCATCTGTGGTTTCGGTTACAGTCAAACTTAATTGTTCGTTTAAGGCTATTTTCGACAATGGTCATAGAGTTTAACTACGGCACAAGAAATTCAATTTTCCTTGCTGATTCACGTTTCTAACACACAATGAAAGTGTTTTTCAAAAAATTTGAATTATTTGTTTATAATAATTGTGTGAAAAATGAAACTATATAATGAATGATTGAATAGCTACAGCATTTTTTAATTTTTCACAGAAAGTGAAAGATGAATATCGTTAATTATTTTATTTAAATGCGCAACACACTTACCATTACCTATACAAATATAACTAAGAAAAATAGTTCAATTTCATCGTTTAACAAGTCATGATGAATATGGTCTGCCTACTAGAAAAATAGCTCCCGCCAAGTAGTCTAGTAACTGACGGTTGCTATAGTAATGAGAGCTGTCCATTTCCAATGGATTTTAACGTTGTTATCAATTAGCGATATTTAGGGGAAAGTACCTCGTGTTATTCTCAAGTATCTCAGTAACACACCTTACTTCTGGCTCCTTTTATCGAAAATTGGAATGTGTCTTGTTTCCACGACAACAGTCAGGCACAGACATATAGGTTGGAGCTAATATAATTTATTGCTTTACATAACAGTAAGCTGTAATGTCACTATGATATATTATAGTAATGTAATAGTAAAAAATTTCAAATTAGTTTTGCATTTCTGAGCATGAGAACTTTTAGTCCACCTATTTCTCTCTACATACTACTCTCTACATACATACATACATACATATATATATATATATATATATATATATATATATATATATATATATATATATACAGCATTTTATATCGCTTAAATTGGTCTCAAGTCTCAGAAAATATTCTTGAAGCAAAAAATTTAAAGAGCTTCAAAGTTCAATAAGATAAAAAAATTCTTACATAATAAAAATTCTAATTCAAAAATTCTTACTTAATAAAAATTCTTAAATAATAAACATTCAATAAAAATTCTTACATAACCAATATACTGAACTAAACTCCATGGCACGACAGCCCATGTGGGCCAAGGCCTACAGTGCCCACAACTGTTTTCCAGACCGAGGGCCCTGGGGTGCGAAGCATATGTCCCACTTAGGTGGTCAGCCTAACGTAAGACCCCCAGTGTTTAGTTCCCAAGCATGCTTGGTACTCAGTTTATCGACCCACTGAAAGGATGAAAGGCTGAGTCAACCTTGCCCAGCCCGAGGATCGAACCTGGGACCTGTGTCATGGGAGCGTGAAACGCTGCCACTAAGCCACCGGGATTTACATAACCAATATAGAACACTATAAATCATTGATAAACTATATGAAAATTTAATATTCTTCCAAATCTTACGCAATTTTGTTTTTAATCCTCATTAAGCCTAAGCAAGTGCAACGATTCAAATTAGGCTATCTATCTCAATGACTGTATTTTTTCGCATATAACTATCATCACGCTTTGGA
The DNA here is from genome assembly GCA_037975125.1 of Latrodectus hesperus. Classification (NCBI taxonomy): domain Eukaryota; kingdom Metazoa; phylum Arthropoda; class Arachnida; order Araneae; family Theridiidae; genus Latrodectus; species Latrodectus hesperus. The sequence goes on along the minus strand of CM075851.1, from coordinate 9,107,630 downwards.
CCTAAAATCAAATTTTCATTCAAAAATTTAAAAAAAAAATCCTCAAATTTTTTTCTTAAAAACTACATCAAATTATAGAAGTGATAATTGAAACTGTGAAAAAAAGGTTGAATATTGATTGATAATATAATTCTAACAACTTTTATTTTTATATCCTTTTCGATTGGAATCACTCATTCGGTTCCATTTTTCATTCGGGAATTTTTATATGTATAGCCATTTTATTTGCTATCTATATAAATCTTTCGAATTCAAAAAACATAGCGTTATGAAAGGAAATTACTTAACTAAAGGAAAGAACAGCAGACGATACCTTTTCTGATTTCACCAGAATCCAGTTGTTTTGTTTTGGCGCGTTGGAACATTCTCAGAACAGAGTCTAATTTTGGAATCGTTTCAGAATGGGAGCAGGTGTTAAGTGAAAGAAAAACAATTTCTATCGTTTCCTTCTTTAAAATCGGCGAAACCATCTTAAAGTAATCGACTTTTATTTGCTTGGGATAAGAGCGATATTAGTTATCGTAAGAATAAGAAGGGGGGGAATTCTAGAATTAAAGCAAGATATTATTTTAATTTAAAAGTAAACTTAATGAGAAAAATGAATCAAAAATACAATTAATCGGAATCGTTTAAGTATTCTGTATATTTTTCCCACTTAGAGAAGCCAACGTAGTTAATTCTTAAATGCATAGCAATGTAAATTTGCATTGTATGCTTAAAACTCATGACTTTATATAGCATTGCTTAGTTATATAGTAGCCTTTGCTTCATTTTTAAAAAATCCTATTCTTTTTCTATTTTTTATCCGCAACTATACCCATTTTCCGTCTGATTTTGAACTTTATTCTTTATCAATAAAAATTCTTCCCATTAAATTGTTAAAGTTAGAATGTGAAACAAATTGTTAGAAAATAAAAAATCAACATTGTCATATATTTTTAATTCGTATTAAATTTTATTTAAAGAATGTTTCAGACTTCAATAAGTTATTTGTGACACGAGAAAGATTTCGAATTAGAAATTTAGTCCAAGTCTTACTTGAATAACTGGAAATATATGTCGAGATTTTGCAAACGCAGAAATCGAAACTGTTGATTAGAACTTTTCCAGGTTTCCGCTCCGACACATTAATTAAATTTATGTAAATCATTCATAAAAATAAATAATTTTAAATAATTTAAATCATCCTTGTCGATTTAAACTAACCTTAAAGTGGATTTTTTGTCTTGTTTTTCATTTGGACTTACCTTCAGTTCCATTGTCAACGTATGATTGGCTTGAATCAATGAAAAACGGCTTATCAAGTCGATTCTTTGGTCTTTATATATGAAATCGTGTTATTAAAAGAATGAATTTCTACAATATTCTCTGATAATCGATGAATGAACTTCTACAATATTCTCAGATAGAGAACTTTGTTTACTGCCGCTTGAGGAATCCGATTTGAAACCGGACGAAAAGAATATCATCTTAAGACAAAGGAATGAATGTAAAACACTTCGAGCAATTGGAAAGATAGTTGGAAGAACTCATTCTTCTATTCCAAAAAGTAATCAATAATTACAAGTCATCGAAATCTGTTATCTCAATGCATCGGAGTAACCGACCATCATAAGCTGACTTAACGAAAACAATATGCATCCTGAAATCCATATGTTTAAATCCAAAGATTACTGCATCTCAAATAGTATTTTATATTAGAAAAAGGTTTTAAAAAATCTCTGCATGGAAATACTGTTCGAAAACTTCTGAAGAAATCAGGCTATCACACCATGTAGCTCGTAAAAGTCATGTATTTAAACTGTCAATAAGCAGAAACGTTTAAATATTGCCAGTAAGTATGTTAATAAATCTTCTGAGTTTTTTGGAAAAGTAGTATTCTCTGACGAAAGCAAAATTTTGCATCTACAATTAAACGTGGTGGAGGTGGCGTAATGATTTGAGGGTGCATGACAGCAAGTGGAGTTGATCGATTAACTTTTATAGACTCCACATTAGATCGTATGGGATATCTAAATATATTAAAAGAAAACTTGAAGCAGAGTGCCTAAGATTTGAACCTTGGCGACGACTTTTGCTTTCAACAAGACAATGATCCAAAACTTACTGCCCATAAAGTAAAGGCTCTGGCTGTTGTACAATATCAAATATCAATTGCACACTCCTCCATAATCGCCAAGCTTAAGCTCCATCGAGCATTTATGGAACTCATTGGAATACAACATAATATAATATCGAAAGATATGCTAAAAAGAGTAATTATGATAGAATGGAGTAATGAATGTTTCATCTTCCGAAACCTCCAAGCTAATTAATTCACTCTATGCTTAAGCGATTGCAAAAGGTTTATAGACACAAAAGTTTTCCAACCAGACATTAAAGTTTAATTGACAGTCCATGGAACCTATTTTTAAAGATTTTTCTCATCTGTACGCAAACTTTTTCTGGCTGCATTTTATATTATTTTTAATTATTATTATTACTTTTAAACAATGTGTGTTATCTTTCAGAAATTGTTACTATTATTTAAGGAATTGTCAAAAAAAACATTATATAAAATTTGAATTTATGATGACATTATAATGTACTTTTATTCTCTGTAGAATGTTTACTGTGCGTTTGTACTCAGACTTTTTCTGGCAAGTGTATATATTTATAATTTGAATATATACAAATGAATTATTATATACCTCCCAACTTGTCTAGTGGTCAGTGTGCCTGACTGCGGATTAAGGAGATCCTGGGTTCGAATCCCGGTTCGGTCATGGATGTATTTTCTCTCTCTATCTATCCTGTCATTGTTCTTTCCTTGTATGATTGAGATGTGAATGGTTGCCTACCCTATAAACGGGTCCCTATGGCATGTGTGTACTGAAGAAGTCGGACTCCACACCAAATATGGTTCAGTTGGAAAAGTGGAACAGCGTACCCCATATTGCCAGCCTAGCTGGCACACGACAACAACAATTATTACATAAATAAATTATTTATTAATTTATAGGAATAAATTTCCTTTTTGATAAAATTTATAAATATCTGTATTAAAAGTTAAATTCGTTGCAAAATATTTTTTTAATAATAAGTATGGTGTAACTTTTAATGAGAAAATGTGTAGTGCATAGAATTTAGAATAAAAACTATTTTTAAATAAGAACTTAATAATTTTGATTTTTTACGAGTGAATACTGAAAATGAAACACGTATTGGTTGAAAAGAAAATACCTTTACTAAGAATTCTGCTGATAATGTTTATTATCTCTTATTTGTTATCTTATGAAATTCCGTTATATAAATAATTCCATTTAAAATACATTATCAGAGGGATAATTTATGACAGATAATTTATGACACTCAAATGTATTATACCGCTATGAAGATTTAGCCATAATGTCGAAAAAATGTTTCTTATACATTACGATTAAGTTCAAACAATAATCATTTTCAAAGAATATGCCTATTTTTCTTTAATTTATAAATGGTAATGACAACACCTTTATATTTGCATATTTGGCTATAAATATTACAATAAAAAACATATATCAAATAAAGATTTTTATACAATCATTCATTTAAAGAAAATGAACTTTTTATTTTTTTCAGTTACATCTTAAAATAATAACTATTTATATGAAAACTAAAAGACTACGTTCTAATGAATACAATTTAATATTAAATTTTTGGAATATCTTTTCCCTTCCCTTTAAAGAATCTTTTATTAAAAACTAAATATTATTTAAAAAAATCTTTTAACGTTCTTATATTTATAAATATATTCATTTAAGAACTATTTATCATATGTACTTATAAATTGTAATTGTTTAAAGTAATAATTGTCTAATAATATTAAATATCTCTATTTTGTTATCCAAAATTTTGTTTTATTTTAATATGCCAAAATAGCATGCTTTTATAAAAAAGCTCTTGAAAAGTACATAAAAATAATATGAAATGTTGGAAACATTAAAGATTTCCATTTTACTTTCAAATAAAGCAAAATTTTGTGACTTACCCTTTATAGAATTCAAAATCCCAGTAGAAATGGAGACTCAGTTTTATCAGTAACTTTCAAGAAATAGACCAAAGGTCGACGATATAAAGTTTTATCAGTGGCAAGAGAACAACAGCAGATTAGCAGTAAATTTCTATCGCTGGGAAGCAGATTTAGTAAACTATGCATGAAAAAGAGCGTTATTGTTCTCAAAAATAAACATTTTGATTAAAGTATCTTTCGGATTATATGCATTTTTGCATACGAGATTTAAATAATTCTATATCTGTCATTGAAAGGGTTTAAATAAAAATAATAATAAATAATTCACAAAATCTTAAAAAGAATAGATAAATCTTAGTGAAACGATAGAATTAGTGATAACAAATAAATCAGAATTGGCGAAATAGCCCTTAAAAATATAAGTATTTCTCGGTTTTTAAAAATCATTTCATCACCTCTTCAGTAAAATGGAGTCATTTTGCATTCATTGATCATATAAAATCTGTATATCATGGTATTCGAAAAAAAAATCAAAGTTTCATCATAAATTAACAATTGACAGAATTTTTGGAATGGTAATTTACTACATTATTTCATAAATATATGCTTTTGCAATGATTATATAAACCGATAGTTGTGAAAATATTGCTTTTTTTGCACTTTTTTATTTGATGTGTAACATTTTTTGCCATTTATACAATTTAACATTTAATTGATTTCTTTATTTTTACATTATACTGCTAGCTAAGCCATCAAAATTGCTAAATTATGAAGGAAAGCCAATAAAAACATTTTTATTGAAGCGATATGGCATGAGGACAAATTGATTAAATTTGCAATCAATTTCATGTTTTTCTGGAGTGGGAAATAAGTAGAAACAATTTCCACTCCTAATTAGGCATGAAGTCGATCTGGCTCAAAAGATTGATATGGTTCTTCAAGTCTAAGCTCTACTTCATCAATCATAATGTACAGAAAGGTGTGACAGATCAGTCTTCTGGCACCAGATGTGTGTGAAAGGTGTGGAGACCATGCAGGCTAGAATGGCAATCGAATATCCTCTGTGTCGAGGAAGGTCAGAACACCAAGTGCAACATGTGTGATTTCACTATCTTGTTGAAGTATGGCGTTTCGAAAGTTTCGATGATACAGAAGTGGTTATAAATTCTCAGAAGTATACCGAATGCCATTAAATCTAATGTACTAATCTAATGAACTAGAAATACGCGTATCGTTTACTCCAGGACTGCCTTTACCATTACAACAAATGTATGGTCCCCATGACCACATCGAATGCAACCGAGTGACGAGGGATCTCCTAGGAGACTGCAGACATATATATGTCAATCATTCTTCCGATTGCGTCTGGGTTCGACTCCCAATGTCGCTAAAGACTCGCCAAATACATGCGATATATGTTCTCGTTAAATCAGTGGAATCGAAAGTCGGTTGTTGAGCTGTGAATCTTCTGGTGGTGCCATCTATTGGAGGAATCTTAGAACAAAGTCTTATTTTCACCTTCGTAGTGCTCTGATTAAACGAAAGACGCGCCCTTCTAACTTCATTTCGCATAGCCTTCGACTAGCGAGCTTGGTTTGTCCAAGTGTCATAAGTAACAACAACATATGTCAATCATAATGCTTCACACAGCACCGTGGTTCGTCTGAAAAGATGACATCGTGCCACTTCTATAAGACTTTGTTGTTTAGAGCCACCGTCTGTCTTTATACAGCATTTTCTTGGCATATGACACTAATGGTAGCCGTTCTGACAGTCTGCTATTCTAAACAGCAGCACTCTAGGTATTGTAGTGACCTAATGGTAGAAAACTGTTTTTTCAGAGCGAAAGATTATGGGTTTGATCCCAGCCGCTGTTGAACAACGGTGCATTTCTGCCTTCTGCATGCACTTCTGTCGGAGAGAGTGCTTGGAAGTGTTCCGTGCTTCTTCACTCGTGATACGTAAAGACGTCCCACTAGCATGTAAAGTCCTTCTGAAAGTCAGTTTACACTAAAACTTCTTACAACGGACGTCGGTCATTAGACTGTTCGTTTCACGATTTCAGTACGTCTCCACACTGGGCACGCCGTGGTCTAGCAGCAGGACAGAGTCCGGGTTTGATCCTAGCCACAGTTGAACTGCGGGAGAAGGATGTTGAGCTTCTGTTTTCACATCTAACAGGTGTTTGGGAGTTTTATGGGATTCCTCCCTTGCAGAATGATTTGGAATTCACAGTTTACACTACTATTTATATTAAATCTTTAAACATTAACTCATGCCGACCGATTGGCTGAGGGATTAGCGTTCCTGACTCCTGAGCTGTTAGTCCCGGGTTCGAATCCCGGTTCGGGTATGGATGTTTCTCTCCTTCTCTGTTCTCTCTGTGTTTCTCTGTCCTTTCTTCTGTGTTGTTGTATGAATGTGGCCCGCTGTATAAACGGGTTTGTGGTGGTATGGCGCGGGTAACGCTACTCGCCTCCGTGACTTGGTTTACAGGTGCTCGCTGGGTAACGATAAATGAGTAGCAATTTCTCGACTTGTTGTGGTATAGGGTTCAGTCACCCTTATGTGCCCGCCATTGGAATTTAAAAAAAAAAATAAATAACTCATTGGTTATATTTTCAATTACATGGCTCACAAAGTTTGATATCTATTTTATTTTTAACTATTATTCCCTACAAGAATTAACTTTACTAATACCATTAAACTGTGTATGTGTGAGTATATTTTATTTATTTTAAATATCATTATTCTCATATGTTTTGCTATTTACAATACTATATATTATTTCACTTCATATTACTTCTTCTTCTTAACTGGCGTTACAGCCCTATGCAGGCCTTAGCCTCCAATACAACGTCCTTCCACTTTTCCCGTTTCAGAGCCAAATTTTACCACTTCTTTATCTTCATGGTCTCCAGGTCCTTTTCCACATTATCAATCCATGTTTCTCTGGATCTCCCCTTCTTCTTGCTATTGAATAATTTACCCTTTGTTATCCTTTTTATGATATTTTTTTCATCTCTGCGGTGTACGTGGCCAAGCCATCGTATTCTTTGTGCTTTAATGAATCTCACTATGTCTTTGTTTCTCACTAGGTGCATTCATTCTTTATTATTTCTTCTGATCCATACACCATTTTCAAGCCTTGGTCCATAGATTTTCCTTAAAATTTTACGTTCAAAAATTCTAATATATTCCGAGTCTCTTACATTCAATGTCCATGTTTCTCCGGCATATGTAACGATTGGTCTAATGAGGGTTTTATAGATTTGCAGGTTTAATATTACTTACTCATTAAATATCCTAATAGAAAATAATTTTGTTTAACAATTTGTTGTACTTTTACTTAAAAAAACATTAAATTAAACAGTATTCCTTAAAATTTTATGCAGGAATTATTTAAATTAAGGTTCTAGGTGTAGCTTTTGAGTATAGTTTGTAATGCAGTATATCAAAATAAATAAACATGATTTTTAGCCCACTTATTTCGAAAATGGTGCTGGAAATCAAAATTTCCATATTGTATTCTGAACGCATATAATTCACTTGATATCATCGTTTGCAAGTTATTTTTATTTTTATTTTTTTTCAAAAATGCTGCAGAAAATCTAAACTAATGTATTTCTTAAAAGAAGACAAAACATTCATGTAATTTAAATTAATTTTTGTTACATTTTTTATAAACAACAAAACCAAATACCTTATTTCACAGAATCACATTAAAAATAAATAAGAGCAATGAAGGAAAATAAGGCATTTATTTAAATTAGAAATTATCTTTAATATTTCTAATAAAATGCTTATGTATGTTATTCGATATGTGCATTTATTTCCGATAAAATTAATCGCTTAATTTCTTTATTTGTTCAGTATAAAATAAAATTAGCAAGATTTCAATACACATACAAAATTGAAAAAACATATTATAACGAGATTTTAAATCCATTACTCATAATTAAAAGTAATACGAGTTACGAGTACATTATTTTTTTAAGAACATTTTGTTGTAAAAATAATTTAATAATATACGACAAAACATTCTTATTTTATAATTATTAAAAAATGTTTTCTAAATATTTGTAATAAAGTTTTTTCAATATTATTAGAGATCAGGAATACAATTGCATATTAATTAGTATGTGCAAAATATGCATTGTGTATGCAAAAATAAAGCATAAACAAGCACTTTGACAGAACGAAAATCAGGCATTGAATAATTAATGAAAGATTCTTTTCTTTAAAAATGTGTGATGAAAGCATTTTTAAAATATTTTTTCACAATTATAACTTTTTCAAATATTATGATTTCAAAATTAAAAAGTTTATAATTCTTAAATAGCAGCATTTTTAAATAAAGAAAACTACAATCAAATAATGGTTAAATATGAACTTTTAATTATCCTTAACTCTAAAGAAACTGTTAAGCAAAGTAACACATAATCAGTTTATGATTAAATCCATAAGTATCTTAAAATTTACCAATTAATTAACAAAAGATAATTTGTATATTTTGTCTGTGTAAAGACAATTTTCTTACAAGTCTTCACTTCTCCTGAAAATGAAATAAAAACATAATTTACTTCAAATCTTAACATCAGGAAATAGTAAACTTTAGCATTTTTTAATCAAAGCTTCATTATCATTTTAACATAAAATAAATTAAAAAAACCTCTTCATATGGAAATTAACTCTAAAAAGTAAAGCACTGCGAAGTGTTTCATCTCAAAAGAGTGAAATTGATATTCAATGTGAGCCACACTTGACACAATGAAGAGCTACGATTCCCCATCATTCATTTAGAATGTTTATGTAACCAATAAAGGACCGAATACAAAGTTTATATAGCTTCTGAAGTTTTCTTATCTATGTATAAAATATATAAATGATGAAAAAAAATTTTGATATTTTTGGCTTGTAGTATCTGGCGACTGTTTGGCGATCAACAAACTGCGCTTGGCGTGAGTTGTATCTCTTGCAAGAGGTGGCCATATTTTAGAACAGTATCGGCGGAACGAGGTCGGTGATAAGTCGCAATATTCTGGTAGGAGCAGAAGGCTCCGAGTTAGTTTGTGTTTTATTTTGATATTAAATGTTAGTTTGTAAATAAATAAATGTGTTGTCCAGGAAATGGTGATCGTTTAATTTTCTCGGCCATTCGACACATCACATGGCTTATCTTGAGAGATTCATTACGAATAGTTGTGAAAGGAGGATGTTGCGCAGATGGTATGTTACTGTCTCAGAAGTGCTAGACTATAACCTTAAAAATGCCCAAAAAATCTGGCATATCGAAGGATCACCGAATAGATCTTGATTGGATAGCCCCAGGCACGCAAGGATGTGTTCTGGCGTAGCTTGTTCAGCGAAACAGTTGGAACAGGTCTCGAAAATTTGGGAGCCTTCAGAAAATTTTAATGATAGGAGGTGACAATTTCGAAAGCGGGCGAGGGTAGTTTTTTCCTGTTTTTTTAAAGCCGTGAGCCTCCCGGGGAAGAACATTGATACCGTTGGTGCTCTGGAGGGACAATCCATGTGGACTTAATCCAGTTTTTTACTCTTGAAAAGATTTCCAAAAGGGTGAAAAGTACCAATGGCTCCGAAGCTTCACGAGCTCTCAGATGATATTGTGCTATAGGACTATAGCTACCATATTGTGAAACTGAAATCTAACATCAATTGATCACTTCATTGTGGATGGAAATTCGCAGAAAAAATCGTAAATTGAGTTTTTATCCACTTAAGTCTATTGTTGGTTTCTTCACAACAATTAGGAAACTTAACTATCATCCTAAAACCAATTTGAATGATAGGAAAAGATCCGAAATACTTAAGTTTTGTTTTGGGTAGCGAAATTATATGCAATAAACACATCGACCAAATATTGCTTAAAAGCAAAAAATGCTTAAAGAACTTAAAATAAATTTCAGGACGAGATTAGGTAGCTGGCTCTGAGACTCCCAAAACTACTTATACAACACTATCACTTAGAATATTATTTTCCAATTTACAGTTGTGCTTCCTAAACAAATTTACAAAAACTTGATCGGGTCCAGCTTAGTGCAGTCCGCTTAGTTACAAGTCTTTGAAACAGCTGCCCAAAGTGGGATTCAAGCACACGAGCAGTTTAACATGCATACATACATAGTGGTGAAGGAGATTCCCGGACTGTACCTTAAGGTTAACGGGTTTTGTATATTCGCTTATCACCAAGTGCCTCGTAATTTGACCACGGTCTTGTGACGAGGTCACGGGTGAACTTTAACCCTCCTCTTCACATTCACACCACACAAGCAGAAGAACTTTGGACGCCATTGATTAACGTGAACATGTCTCTAACCCACGGAGCTCCTGCAACCCAGTGAGGGAGCATGTATGGTCACCCTACCAATCACTGCCAGCGGCAAAAGATGCGCCACTTTGCTGATCTTGACGGGAAGTGGTGTGAAACTATTGAGCCATGGGAGCTCAGTAAGGGATATGCCCAACCCTAGCTTGAATGCATTGGTGGTATCGACTTTTTTATGAAGTCGATTAAGTTATTGGTTAACGAAATGAGAAAAAGACCAGATACCGAGTAAAGTGTTTTCTAGTTCTCCTACAGACCTTGGATAAGAACTTAAAAGAGCAACAGTCTACCAGGGTAGTACCATAAATGCTATATGAGATTCAGATCTGGGAATTGAACTAGCCATTCAATTCGCCCCAAAACAAGGCCCTCAGGATATTCCTCAACAACTATAGCTTGATGAGATCGTGCGTTATCATCCAACAGAATAAAATCATTACCAGTTGCACCGGCATATGAGTGAACATATGGATTAAGGATCTCATCCCGATATCTCATACAATCTCTTAACTATATCTCATACTCTCTGGAACACATGTCAGTGTTACCACCGAGTAAAATCCTTGTCCAATCAATTATTAAAGTAACGGTGCCTTTCCACAATGCTGGATTGATAGCATCTGGTGCCTTGTTCCCTGAAGATCAGCACACGTTTACACGTTTTAAATCGCTCTCTCCTGTGAATCTAGACATATCTATGAAAGGTACAGAACCTGGAACCAGGGGGTACGTGTACCTTCCTGGGGCTTGAGCAGTCACCAGGCGCGTCGGCAGGTGGTGGATCCCCGAATGTCCTGTAGGAATGACAGGATAGTCTTGAATATAGAATCAGAGGCCGCGAACCAGCTCCCGTAAACCCTGGTGTTATGCGATCCGTGCCTAGGGCTAATTGGCACCGCGGTATTGGTGTCTTAACGGAGCCTCTAGTTGCCTGGCGAACTTCTAGAGTAATTTGCCTTGCCCAGTAACTCAGGCAATGCTGGTGGACTTATATTACCTGAGCTTTTTAATTGTTATCTTGTGGCTGAAAAGACACAAGAAGTAAGAAACCTTTCTGCATTTGCAGGTGAAGCCTCTGAAGTAGACCTTGCTGAAAAAGACAAGGGAACTCAGAGTCAATCTTGTAAAGGGGCAGCAATGAATCCTTCACTTGAAATAGAAATGACCTCCAAACCATCTTCTTCTGGTGAAAGTCAGGAAGCTATCCCTAGCATGACTGACTTTCTGATCAGATGGGACTGTTTCAGCAAGACCCTATCTGCTGGAAATGCCATACGCAAGAGGAAACGGCAGAGCATATCATTTACGAATGTGAGGCTCTTGCCCTCCCTAGATTAACTTCTTTAGGCATCATCCATACTAGAGAGTTACACCTAGACTCCATTAAAGGGTTATCGGACTTTATTAATAAAGTGGGTGATCCGAGCAACTGGAACTAGGAAACATTGGGTTTGGAGTTAATGGTACAAAATGCTGATAAAAGCAGAGGTGCCCAATGACATACAAACCCAATTCTAAGAATAAGAAGAAGAAGGTACAGAAACTCATCGCTGTTTAATCCAGAAAACATGTTCAGTTGTCTAAGATAATAACCTGTATGGAGAAGACGACTACGTACCATACTAACAACATGTTGCGGCAACAAAATGCGTCTTTTCCTTCAGACAGAAAAAGCTATAAAATGGTCTTTTGCAGGTGTTATAGCTCGGGTTCGGCTTGAAACATGTCTTCTCGACATGTAAACTTCTGTTTGATATTGATTCCAGAGACAGCGAACCGCACTGTGAGACATATTAAGGCTCCTAGCAGCATCAGCCTGTGACATCCCCATTTCCAGCCACCTTAATGAATGGGGCTTCTGTCAGACACTGCGGGGCTCCACTGATTATTGTCAACGAATCTGTTACACCCCATTCGCATTGCCCTTTTTAAATAAATTTAAAGTTAAATTTGATTTAACTTAAACTCTATGCTGAAAACAGCATTCGCGCTGCCGAAACTGATTTAAGAAATATTGGTTTTTGTTCAAAACCATATTTATTGCTTGTTACAACAAATAATATAATATTTTCGATTTGTTTTATAGTTGAGCACGTTTATTAAGTAATTACAGACCAAAATGACATTAATTAAGATTATAATATTTCAAATGAGGAATAAAAACCAAAGAATGTCGTTGACAAACCCATTTCTTCTCAAACTTAATATAACTTTTTGATGTTTATTTAATATATTTATGTAACTATTTCTGTGCTATCATGTTTTCAAAGGAACAAGTTCAGTATCCCCATACACTTGGCGACGCGGCGAATTTTTTTGTCATCCAAGCTAGGCGCGCGTTTATTAAAACGGGAAATTTCCCTAAGTTCGATCGAAAAATAAGCAGTTCAGAAAATTTAAAAAGGGAAATAAATATAAATAACGGACTTACTTGATATGAAGTTAAGCTGACATGCTGATGGGTATATTAATTTCGACATTTTATTCGTTTGTCACCAGTGTCACATTTCAGTAAAAATAATTATCTAATTTTACAAAAAAAGTATGCAAAAATATTTTTCTAAATATATATACTTTATAAAATTTAAAAAAAAGCATGCAAAAACTTATTTTTCAAATATAAACATTTTTTAAAATTTAAAAAAAACGTGAATAAAATATTTTTAAATATATACACATTTTAAGTAAATAAAAATGAAACACGAATACAATAAAAAAATACATGTAAGCAATAGAATTTAAATAAAATAATTACACTTTCTCCAAATCAAATTTCCGTTAAAAAATTAATATTTGCGAATCATAAATTAATTAATAATTTGGAATCCTGAGCAATAATCCATCATTATTATCTTTAATTTTAGCTAATAGAATTTGTTGATATTTTTCGACAACATTTTTAACATGAGACATTTTTAATTAAAACAATAAATAACGTAATTAAAACAATAAAAAGATGATAATAAATAAATTAAGAAAACGAAATAAGGAAAAAAGAATATTTAAAGATTTTAAATATGTAAAATAAAATATATCATTTAATAAAAAATATATATTAAAATTAAACCAAATAAAAGTAAATAACATAAAAGAAATAGTAAAAAAAAAATTTACGATAATTGGACACTGGAGACAACGAAACAAAAGAGCGGGAAATCCACTAATTCCATCAGCAAAAGTAAACGAAATTAAAATGACTAGCAATTAAAACGTAGAACAACTAGCAAAGAAAGTTCTGGAAAGTTCTCGAAGTGAAACTAAAAAAGCTATTGCCACTGAAAAAAGCACATATATAACGTAAAAATTATTTAAAACACGAGAAAAACGGAATCTGGCAACGAAAAAATAAAAATAGTAACAAAAACTAAATTTGGCAACACTACAATAAAAACAAAAGCTGAAATCGGCAACACTACAACGTAAACAACGGCTACCAGATTTGGCGAGAAATCAGTGTATAGTGACTTGTTCCTTTTCAAATTTTGCTTCTCTTGCATTTATTTTGATGGGTTTCAGATATTTCAACATACACTGACAACAAGATAGCAGAAGACAAGATGGAGCTAAATCAGTTGAAACATATTAAAGTCAGTTCTCCAAACTGATTTAAATCAGTTCGAACTCACTTAAATTACAAGTTGCCCCAGCAAGAAAGTTTTGCCTAGACTTAAATACGCAGTGCGAACGGGATATTAACAAAATTTACACGCTTAATCACGAAAGCTTGTTGTTTGTATATTTTTCTCTCACTCATACATACCTATTTTTTTCTATTAAAAAAGTAGTGGCAATTGTTTTTGCATAAATTTACATAACTACGTTTTTGTCTTTTACATAAACTATAAATTTTAGCGTCTATTTTTATGTGGTGAGCTTCAAAAAATATGTTATTTCTTAACTTTTGGAGGCCATGTTCTTGGAAGCTGTTTAAAACTATGATCTTTTTTCCTTTTGTACATGATATAATTTTTTAAATAACATACATTTATCCAAAAACAGTCACAAATTTGTAAGTTAAGCTCTTTTTTACTAAACATTTTTAATTTTTAACATGGAAATTAGATCGATGTCTAAGATTGAGATATTCAAACAAGTATATTTACAAAAGTTACATAAAATAGAATTTTTAACCATTCTTCTTCTGTTTGTTGGTATTCTAATATAATATAATCGCAAAGAAGCAAAGGGATTTGCTTACTTTGAAGATCACTTTTGAAATTGTTGACTGGTTTACCTTTGCCTAGAGATGTAAAATTCCTTGGAATTTTGAACCATAGGAATTTACTCGGGAATTTTTGGGAATATTGAAACTTGAGGGAATAAATTCAACGAATCAGCTTTCGTTTAATGGATTGTCTCGACTTACATACTTAAAGAGAAGTGAAGTAAAGTGCTTAAATATTAAAAAATATGTGTTCTGCCTTTTAGTATGAAAGTTAATGTTTCGTAATGAGAATAACAAAAATACTTATCAAAACAATAAATATAATGAATTAATATTTAATAAAAATATCAAGTTATATTCTCAGGATAGTCAAAATAAATATTAACATTACCCTGTTTCTTTCGTTATAAATTCATAAATACATGCTGAGAAAGAACGAGAATAAAATATTTCCTTAAGATAAATTTTTGAAGTTATTATAAATTAATCATTGAAGTAAAATTGTTTTCTTTCCTTGGAAAACTTTCTGCTACTATAATTGGTAGTAGAAATCATAAAGTAAATGGATTTTTATTTGTTTTAAGAGAAATAGAATTAAAAAAATTTTAAAATATCTGAATCATCCAAAAAGTATTAAAATTTTAGAGGACTTTCAAAATTCTCGGTAATTTTTAAAATTCCCAGGAGAATAAACCGGGTTCATTTTTTCCCTCCTTTAAGTCCTTATTGCACTAGAGATGCCGATATTCCAGTGATGTAAGTCCCATAGAGTTAACATCACGTGACTTCATAACTTGAGTTGCTGCAATTCGCACTTATCGTCCAATGACATTTTAGATTGTTTTTATAACTTCGCACTTAAAATTTTAATATTATTTTGTTTTCCCCACGTTTCATGCCAAATGAAATTTATTGGCGTTATAAGCTACCGAAGATCAGCATTTTTTTTGTGCATGTATCAGCAACTCGGGCAATTTATATAGCCAATTATTTTAAAAGCGGTTCAAGTTTTCCCTTTTTTTCGCCAAGCGGAAATAGTTCATAAAATGGTTGTTTAATTTAATGATTGTTGTCATAATTCATTGTTAACGAATTATGTCAACAATAATGAAAATAAACAATGGTGTAGTTTTCAATTTTAAAACAGCAAATTTATAAATTTAGAATGGGCATATTAATTTGAATATAAAAGAATAATATAGAGAACTTCATAAAAATTTATTACATTTTAATGAATATTTTATAATTAACATTATGTTTAGATAATTTGAAAGTATTTTCATTTATTTATACGCAGATATTCTTAATAGGATATATTTTTCTTTTGTTTGATGTTTATTGGTAAACAAAAATGGTTGTTTATTTTAATTATTGTTGTCATAATTCAGTGTTAACGAATCATGACAACAATAAGGAAAATAAACAATGGTGTAGTTTTCAATTTTAAAACAGCAAATTTATAGATTTAGAATGGGCATATTAATTTGAATATAAAGGAATTTAACTCCTTAAAAAATTTACTACATTTTAATGAATATTTTATAATTAAAATTATGTTTAGATAATTTGAAAGTATTTTCATATATTTATATGCAGATATTCTTAATAGGATGTATTTTTATGTAATAAAAATGTCATGCAAAATTTAAAATTTTAATATCGAATGTAATGAAAAAAATATAAAAATTTAATAGTATTTAGATATTATATATTTGTTTCTTCATATTATTTTTATAAACTTAATGTAAATTAAGTTTATAATCCTTACAAACCTAAAAATTTAAACTTGATATTGTGAAAAAAAATCATTTTATAAAAAAAGATGTACTTCTTTTTGGATTTTGCTGATATTTTTAGTTTTAATAGATAATTTCAAATAGAATTAATTCAAAACTATGTTAATATTTAATCTAACAATATAAATGATTAAAACAGAGTTAAAACATTGTTTTGACTAGACTTCTGGAAATTTCATTAAATGATATATTAATTGTTTTAATCTTATTTAAGAACTTAAAATAAAATTGCTTTATTAAAATGCATAAATTTAAAAATCTCATTAAATACTGACTGTTCAATATCTGATTGAATTTTTAAAAATGTTTATTGACAATAAAAATTACATTTACATTTTCTTTTCATAACATTTTTTAAATCTTAAGGCTTATCTGTAGAGTAGTCCTCAATGTTTCTTATCAAGGACTGTCCAAGATTAAAGAATGCAGACAGATGTCTAATTTAAAAAGATGTGCATTCAGACAATCGAATCCTGTCAGACCACGAAATAATGGTAGTAATAAAGGAAACAAAAAATGTTTCTGAGAATAATTGGCAAAATCAATTATAAAATGCCAACTCAAGGATATGTTTATATTTCCATAATAAATTTAGCAAATAAAATACATTAATATATTGAAGAAAATGTTTTTTTTTTTAATAAAATGTGAAAGTAATAGGAAGGAAAAAAAACATTTATATATAAATATATTTAGACAAAATATTTTTAAAAAATGGTATAAGAAAAATAATATTAAAATTTCTGAAGGAAATTGATTCAACAAAACAAAGGAAATCCATTTTAAATGTTCCTCTGAGTAAATCAAGGAGCTCTAATCGCTGCAGATTATATTATATTGACGCTGTACATTATAAAGTCTCTACAAAATAAATAATGGTAAATTGCGACGACACTTAAAGTTTGTTTCACAAAATAGCAAGCATAAAAAATGGAAGAGTTAAAAATAAATGCGCAGGAACATTATCGCATATTGGAATTAACGACGCGCAATCTGGTAAACTTTCCCCAAAAAGGAAGGTTTTATTTTTATAGAATCTAGAGGTGGATTTTTGCCTCAGTTACTCCTCATGAATAGAGATGTAAAATTATCGGGAATTTTGAATATATATATATATATATATATATATATATATATATATATATATATATATATATATATATATATATATATATATATATATATATATATATATATATATATATATATATATATATATATATATATATAGCTGACCCAGCCACGCGTTGCAGTGGCTGAGTTTTTATAATACAATGAATCAATTTTTTACTAATTCTTGGGTACAATCAAATTAATATTTTCTAAGAAAATTTAAAATAGGTTCATTCATATGAGAATAAAAATAAAACGTTTCGCAAAAATTTAAAAGTAATAGGTAAAGTATCGAAATTTTGAAATTAAACACAAATCAACTTTCTGAATTTACATTTTATTCATCTTATATTAAATTCTAGTTTGTAATCAGTGACTTTCTTATAAAATATACTATATAAATTAAAAACATCTAAAAATAAATTGTTATAAATGAGGTAGATAACATTGACATCGAACTATTATTTTTTCAATTTTTAATTATTAAAACTAAAAACTTTTTCCGCGGTATTATACTGAAATAAAAAAAATTAAAAGAATTTATCATTTGAATAAATAAATTAGATCAAAATGTTCTAATGAATAAATTAATAATTATCAAATTATGAAATAAAAATAAAAAAATAAAAGGCTGTCAAGAAATACTTACATGTTTTGGAGGTGGTATGAAAATTAGTAGAGAAAAACAGCAATAAATAAAATTTTATTTTACTATTTATAATATTAAAAATATTCAAACTGAACACGCACAATAATAACACAATAAAAAGTATAATTATGAAAGTGATTCACAAAAAATTGTTATAGTATGATTATACATCATGAAAATATATGTATCATGAAAATATATATGAAAATATATGTACATCATGAAAATATAATTATAAAAATGTATGTAAATTCTATATTTAACCACGCGATTGCGCGCGCACGCTAATTTTCTCGAAGATGTATAATCTAGAAAAATAAACACGTCGCCATCTGCCGAATACCAGTGCAACTTAGATGCTAAGCCACCATCTATTAGGAACTTACAGAACTAAGCAATAAATAAACATTAATGTCGTATAATAAATATTGAAAATAATAATTAAGAGATAAAAACTATTCTATCTTTTAAGTTGGACTATATTATAAATGGTTACAAAATTTTACCAAAATCCGTTCAGTAGTTTCGGAGTTTATCGGGAACATACATCGTGACACGAAATTATATATATATATATATATATATATATATATATATATATATATATATATATATATATATATATATATATATATATATATATATATATATATATATATATATATATATATATATATATATATATATATATATATATATATATATATATATCCGCTCCTCTAGTATGACTGTTAGTTACTTTCGCACTGAGAAAAACAAAACTACTTGTTAAAATAATCAAAATATCAAGATGTACTTTCCAGAACTGTCAGAATAAATGTTGACATTTCCATGTTCCTGTCGTTATAAATTCATGAATTCATGCTGAGAAAAGAAAGAAAAAAAATATTTCCTCTACATTAATTTTTGAAGTTACTGGAAATTGGTCATTAAAGTAAAATTCTTTTTGTTTCCTGGAAAACTTTCTATTACAGTAACTAACAGTAGAAAACATAAAAAAAGAAGGCTTTTATCTATTTTAAGAAATATCCAATTAAAAAATAAACTTCAAAAATTTCTAAATCATCTGAAAAATTACAAAACTTTTGAGGTCTTTCAAAATTCCAAGGAGTTTTTAAAATTTCTAAGGGATTAAATAAGAGTTATTCCCTGAAACAAATCTGTTTTTTTTCCCTCGTTTACAGCATTACTCATGAAGTTGATGGTGAATACCGATTGAGTTTCGACCTGGAGTTTTCCTCGTATCTAACAATCAAGGTTGACTGTGAATATGCCCCTTACTCGTCCTGGATGTGATTCAGTTCTGTGACTTGCAGAAAACTCAATGACTCACTACTCACTTTTATGTTTATACACAAACTCACTTTTATGTTTATACACAGCTCTATGTGTAAATTGGAGAGACAATATGAATAGAAGCGAATGAATTCTGAAAATTAAAATTTGATTATGTCATATCTACGGTTATTTTCCACAGAATTTTAAGTATTTCTATGTTCGCGTTGTACGAGAAAGGCTTAGCTGTCTGCCATTATCTAACAAAAGAATTATGTAATGTATTTGAGATTATGCATTTGAACTTTTCGAAACTCAGTTCTTATGAGAATTATAATTATGACGAATGTAAATACTAGTATTGTTTAATACAGATTATTGTACAGATTAAGCAGATTATTGTGATCTTGCTAATCAAATATTTTCGCGTAGAAATATTTATTGTGAAATTATTAAGAAATTAATCAGATATTATTAATATTTTGAAAATTTAATATTTCAAATATTTTAAAATATACTAATAAGTGATAAGTATAATTAAATAAATAGAATTTGAGCATGTGGCAACGATAATAGTAACTCAAAACTCAAGCTGTGGAGCCGGTAAATGTGTTGTTTATAGAAAAACTTAAATTTAATGAGATTTTGAAGATTTGATATGATAATGTAAGATATTATTGTATATTTTAAGGCAAATGTGTTTTTATACTTATCCTGTATTTGTTTCTAACTATGAAATAAGTACTTTTCTATATATTGAACTCTGAATTTTTATATGAAATGCAGGAAGTATAATGAGGATTGCTTGTTATACAATTATACATCTTATTAGCATGTACTTTAATTAGAATTAAATTTGCTTAAAATATACATGATGCATTAAATTTATCCCACCTAAATCAGAAATTTATTTTTGTATTACAGTTTTTTCTTATGATTGTAAGAATTTTATTGTCTTTTCTTGGGAAGTATTTGAAGTATCTTATTTCTTCATTCGAAATATCTTTTAAATGATATTTGCGAAAATTATTTCATGAGTAATATTTTCTTATAACATTTTATTAAGAAGTGTCTCAATATGGTAACACAAGATTTGATATTTTTTTAACCTATTTAAAACTTAATTCCTTGTAATTTCATTTGTTTGAACTTGCAAATCTTAAGCATATTTTCTTCTGTTAAATTGATCATTATAATCTCTTAAACTTAAGAAAGTACTTGAAAATAGCTGCTTAAACATTGAGTTGGGTAATCTCAGAAAGCATGTCATTTTTATACCTGTTAAAATAAAGGCACTCATCAAGCAAAGTGCAATCCTTATCTTTATAAAATAATTTTCATTTTAGCACTTTATGTAATACAAAACTAATGAAAATTTGAATGTTATCGTCTGTAGCCTAGAGTCTAACCTATCTTAAATCCAACTGAGACTTTCAACTTCAGATTTTTAAATATTTGATTATTTGTTATGTTAAATTGGTATTATGTAAATACGTTTCTGCTCACTCACTATCTGTGACAGTAATAATTTTTAGTTGGGTATTTATTACTTTTTTATATTGTTAAATGTAAGTTAGAGTTGATTTGTTTTTTATATATTTATAGTTTAAAACTCTTACATTGTTATTCATTTAAATATATTTTTCTATTATCCAATTTGTAAATAAATATGATACAGCATAAATGCATCATATTTATTAAAAATTAATTTACTGCAAAGAAAACAAATTTATGGTAAACTTTTAAACTGTAAATACTGCAAGTGGTTTATTAATATATTTAAGACAAAACTATGTCCTTTCTATTGCAATTTAAACTGCCGATTGAATGATAGTGCTTTTGACTTCAGTTTGCTAGTTCAATTGCTGCCTCGAGCGGGAATGTTTATAGTCATTCAGAATCCTCTTAGAGTGGTCCCAGTTAAAATAGTTCTTGTGATCAAAAAACCAGCCCCTTGAATTTAGTTTATATCTAATTGTCTAATCTATCTATTGATTTTCTCAATATTGTCCTGATGAACAGTTCTCTAGTTGATCAAAAATTTTATTTTTGAAATTGCACTATAATCAAACTAAAGAGTTCATTCTAAATCAAATTTGAAAAACCATATGTTAAATTGTTCTTTATTGTTAATTTCACAAATTAATTTTTTAAATAAATTCATTCTCTTTATTCATTAGAATAATTAGCAAAATTAAAGTAAATTATTGATTACATCAGTCTTTTCATTATGGTAAGTCATGGAAAAACGATTAGAAAATTGGGAAAAGTATTAACACTGTGCCTCCAGCTTATTGGGACTAAAAAATATGTACATTTTATCTTATTGGTAAATGTTTCAAAGGGCAAAATTTAATTCATTACTATTACATTATTTGATTTTTTGAAGCAATGATAAAAGTATTTACAGAATATGTATCGTTATAAAATATTTTAAAATCTACAGTTCCTTCCTATGATCCTCGTTACCCGTTGTATTCTATTTAATATTGAAAAAATTACTTTATTTTATGCCAATATATTTAATACATATTGAATGATATTCATTGAAAGTGAAAATTTAAGTAAAAGACTTGGTAACTACAGCACAATTTCCAGTTTTCGCACCAAATGCTTGCAGCTATCCCTCCAACTTAATTTATGTCACTATGTGCATATCTAGTTACTAAATACTTATCCTGTTTGAACTTTAACTTTGCAGTCATGTGCTGTTTTAAATTTCAAATATTAAAATTTTGTATATTTCGTTATAATTAATTGCTATAGCAGTCACAAAGATTATATGTTAAGAAACAAAGGTAAACTAAGTATCAGGAGAGAGAGAGTTGTAATAGATGACGATCAGAAATAAAGCTAATTCTATAACATAAAAAGAATGCATTTTTATGAAAATTTGAATTTTAAATAACCACACTGGGATGCCTACCTTAAAAGAATCTTCAGTTTAGATCTGCTTTGAAATAAAATGCTCTTTAATGAAATCTCCAATTTTAATTAACTGGATAGTAATGCTCACTTTTTAAAAAATTCCATGTAGTGCAATCTTGTTCCGATTTATTGTATCATCCACTTCAAAAGCTTTAACTGTAGTAAAATAATAACAAATTAATCAAATGCTTTAAGGGTTACAAGCACACAAAACAGATTTTGCTCATACACACAATCACATTATGTCATATGTTTACTGCATTTTATCATTTGCACTGGTAATTAGTCTTTAGCCAAAATTTTTTTATTTATGAAGATTTAGTATGTATGAATGTTACTAAATATTTCAAAAAAAAAACTGATGAAAGTAAATTTACCTTAGTTTTAAAGAAAATGTGAAACAGAATGACATAAAAATAAGTGAACTAAATATAATATTTTGATTAAAGTTGGCTTACTATTTGTTATTCTTCAGTTTAAAATATCATTATATATCTGAATTGGAGTTGTGTTAGTTTACATTGATAACTTAGAGTTTTAATATATTATCTTATATAATTTAGTTACAGTTTTCTTATTGTAAAAATTATTGATTGTAAATGTTTTTCTTATCAATATCAAAAGTGAAAATTGTAGTTATAAAATCATGCAAAGATATGTATTCCACTTTATAAGCAATGTATTAATCACATATTTCTTTTGAAAATAATCTTTCTTTGTTAAAATAATGTGCCCATTTTATGTATTCTCATTTATTTTCCCTAAAGTTTTTTTATTTGTTAGCAATATTAGTTAAATTCAAACTTAATAAGAAAAAATTATCTTCATTAAATAAATTACAAAATACATTTGCTATAATACAATCAATTATAATAATTGATTGTAGACGTCCTTATATTTTTAATTTCTTCTGATCATAATCTAGTCATGATCAAATTCAATTTTAGACAAACTCAAAAATGAAACATTTCGCTAGAAGAGGGAACTTCTTTCACCGCACTAGGAATCAGAAAAGCCTCTCTCTCCTTGTTCCACTCCTCCTCTATCCAGCTACCTCAGAATTTCGAAATCAAAAAGGAATCACCTTAGAGAAGTTTATCAAAATAATTGAGATCCACTGATACGAATGGAATACAATGGAACTTATAGTGAACTCAAAGCCATGGTTAGCAAATACAACACACAGCAATGGAGAGAAAAATTGCAATCTTTTTAACTACTACCATTCCTTCTGGAAAGCCACCAGTATGTTTAAGAAAAAAAGTAATGTTTTTCGCCCATTCAAGGCCAAAATAACATTGCATACGCAGGTAAAGACAAAACTCGAGCAATTGCTGATGTTTTCTAAAAAACAATTCACAAAATATAATTTGCAAGACACACAAACTGAAGAATTAGTTGCATGCACAGTTCTTAGATTTCTCTTCAGACCACACACACAATTCACTGAAAGCACCACTCCTTCAAAGATAATAACAATCATTAAAAAATTGAAAGATTAAAATCTCATGGCATTGATAGCACAACTAATAAAAAAAGCCCTCTTTAAAAACCCTATTCAAAATAACTATAAACTCAACAATGAAATTAAATATTTTCTCTAAAAACTGGAAAACTGCATCTATTATCCCAATCCTGAAACCAAAACAAGAAAAATTAGGAACTAGTAGGATATTCCCCTCTATTGGCAAACATTGTGAATTTTTTCATCACCAAGCTTAGCGCGAGTTTTTTAACTCGGGGAATTTTCCCTGAGTTCAAAAAATAACCATATTAGAAATTTTCAAAAAGAGAAGTAAAAATAATAAAATTACTTGATATGAAGTGAAGCTCACATGCTGATTTCGATATTTTGTTTGTTTGTCACCAGTCCGTCCATGTTAGTTTCACATTTCAATGAAAGTAATTATCAAATTTTACAAAAAAAGCATGAAATAAAATATTTTTCCATGTGTATATAAACTTTTTAATTAAACATAAAATGAAATACGAATACAATAAAAAAATACACGTCTGCAACAGAATTTAAATAAAATAATTACATTGTTTCTGCAATTTGATACTCCGCTCAATTAATTCCTGAAACGATTTCTATAAATTTATTAAAACAATCATTATTTGCCGCTATGCAAGCTTTATGAAATACTTACATTGCAGGGTAAAATTTAAAATCTGTCCTACGATTGTACATAGGTAAAGATGCTTTTACATGCCTCCACATACTTTCAATTGCATTGGTGTGACACCCAGTTTTGGGATCAACTTTTGGTTAACTTTTAAATGCTGAAATCTCTCCTCAGTTAAACTATCATAGCTCTTCCAACAGTCGGAATACATGGAAGTGGCTGGCAAATTCCAATCTTTAACAATTTTCCTGTGTAAATGTAATAAAAATTTTAAAAAATCCTATGATAAATGAAATAAAAAATTTGATTCACAATTCTAGAGTTTCTAACTGTTGGTCTAGAGCTTGAAAAAGTAAAATATCCATCATTAGTTTCTTTAATTTTAGTTAAAATAATCTCTTGGAATTTCTCAACACTATGCACATGAGACATTATGGAAAAATATATAAGAAAAATAAAATAATAAATTAGCAAAAATATATAAGATAGTAATAAATAGACAGAAATTGAGGAAAAAAACTGCTTACAATGTTAAAAATATAAAAGAAAGTGTATAAATAAATTAAAAATTATATATAATAAATAGACCAAAAAAAGATATTATTAAATAAAGTAAATTAAATTATAAAAAAGAAAATTTTTCGATGTTTGTACACTGGCGACAACAAAACACATCAAACAGCAGTCAAATGACAAGTTAAAATAAACAAATGAAAGTAAAACTAAAAGTGCTGTTACCACTGAAAAAAAGCACATAAATAATGTAAAAATTGTGTAAAACACGAGAAAAACAAAATCTGGCAACCAAAACTTCAGAAAAGTAGCAAAAACTGAATTTGGCAACACTACAATAAAAAAACTGAAATAAACAACAATACAATCAAAACAAAGGGTGCTAGATTTTGGTGAGAAATTATTTAGAGGGGGATATCATACTTACACCGAAAATTATTTACCATTTAATTATCGACTAATAAGTCTTATTCCTTGTCTTGTCAGAATTGCAGAAGCTCTCATTTTAAATAGAATCGGCCACTACTTGAATGATATCATCATTCCAGAACAACATGGATTTAGAAAACACCATTCTTCTACCCATCAACAGATGAGACTTGGTGAAAGAATCATCCATGGTTTCTGGTTGATAAAAAATACTGGAGCAGCTTCCTTTGACATTGATAAATTTTTGAATGGTGGGCTTGTTTGCTAATTTATTATTATTGACTCCAGACCCAGTCATTAGATTAATCATTTCATATCTTTTGAGATGAAAATTTCAGGTTCAAATTGTTTCTACATATTCATCTACAAGATAAATTTTAGCAGGAGTGCCACAAAGATCCAAATTCGGACCCAGATTTTTTTAAATCTGTATGAACAACATACCCACATGACTTGCAACATTTTTGAATCTGTGCATTCTTGTCCTAAGTGGGAGGCTTATTTCCAATTCATTAAGCACACATTAACTGCTGCTGCTTGAGCTCTGGTTCAAAAAATAGAAAATACAAGTAAATGGGGGGGGGGACATTTTGATAGTGTTCACTAAGAAGAAGTAGATAATACAAATAAAATAAAAATTAATTTTCACTATCTTACCCTGGTCTCCAACCTGTATATATTTAAGTGGCACAACCACCTAAAATTTTTTTAAATAAGAACAGTGAATAGTGGCATTATTAATAACTATCCATGAATAATAAATTGCTTATTCACAAAGCATATCTCAGACCACTTTGGTCCTATGCTTACTCCCTCTGGGTTGACAATAAAATTAAATTTTTAGAAATATTCTAGAACAAAATTATATTCTTTGCCCTAGCTCTTTAGGAATGGAAAGATCAGAAACAAATTAAAATTACTCACTCTTTGAAACTATTCTACAAATATAATTTTTAACATGTATAAAAATCTAGAAAAAACTAATGCTGAATCCATAAAAAATCTGTCCTACAAAAACCCTATGACCCACAACTGGCACTGCTCCTGTTCGCTATTTCAATTCTGCCCTAAGTTTCCTCACCAGCCACCATAAACTAACAGCATAAATAATATGCTCTTATTATACTTGTTTTATCTATTTAAAAATATTATATACATACTGTGTTTTTTTCATATTTCTATTGCTAATGTAATTTAACTTTCTCTATTTAAATTCAGATATTTTTTAAATTTATTCACTTAATTTATTTTACTTAGAATTATATATTGTATTTTTACTCTTAAAATTTGAACTAATCCCTTCTCTTAAAATCCTTTAACTTGATATGTCAATCAGAAATGAGCTAAGCTAGCACATTCCAGCTAACTCATGTAGGTGGAAGATCGACAGATCTAGGTACCTCTGCAGGCTGTCAGCAGAGAGAGCTAGTCAATTGTATTTTGAACATTTGAGGGAAAACTTACAATTTCATTAAATATGCATTTTTTGTTAGAATATTACTCTCTCTCTCTTTTTTATTATTTATTTTATTTATTTTTTTCAAGGTCACAATACAAGGCAGATGAAACAAGAAAGACTTATAGTACAGAAAACTTTATATTGTATCTTATGTTATTTATGTGTGTAAAATAAATTTTTTTCTATCTTGCAGCAAATTAATAAAATAACCCTTTATATCTAATGTGTATATAGTTCCCCCTACACACACACACTCATATATATATATATACATGTTAAAGTCAATATTTTATGCTTTGATTTGTTTGTTATTTAAAAATCTTAAGTTTATCAACTGAAATTATAAAATTTTCTTAAATCATTCTATTGCCCAGAATATAATTTAAGGTACTCAATTTTAATATATGTGTGTCTATTCTAAATTTATTCTGCGTGTTCAACATTTTTCTGTATTTATTTTATTTAGGACGCTGAGAAAAGCTGAGCCGAAAACTAAATTGGATAAAGAAAAGAAGAAAAGTCGAAGAAGTGCCTCTTCTTCATCTAGCAGCAGTAGTGCTAGTTCAAAGTAAGAATTTATTCGTTAGACCTTATTAAAAAATGTATGTTTTACATTGAAAAATAATGATCATAATATTTTTTCATTATAAAATTACTATCTGAATCAGCACATGATTAATATTTAAAAAATTGCCGAAATTAAAATTGTTTTATATCTTGGATGAATGCATTCTATTTTAACATGGTAACATATTATATATAAGTGATGGATTTAATGTAAATGTGTCTAATTATATATGAATACTGGAATCATATTGACTACTTTTTGAGCAAATTCTTATCTTGCATTTTTTTACACTGGTTATTTTCTAAACTTTTTTATATCAGGATTAATCATGCAAATGCTACCAATTGTATGATTAATTCTGGTATCCATTTAAATTGTAAACAATGATTTTCGTTGACGAAAATTCCTCACTAACGTTGAGTCAAAGTGCTTTCTATATTTAATTGTATCATGGATCCTTTCTTTAAAATTTGGATAAAAATTTTCAATATTTAGGAGTGTTGCTTTTTGGAAACTGATCTTTGTCTTTAGAAAGTTTTAAAAGTAAATTTTTTTAATTGAAACTAAATTTTTAAATGTGAGATTTTTAAGTTATCTAAATAATTTTCAAAGCAAATTTCTAGAAATCTAAGATTTCATACCAAGAAGTTATTTCAAAAATAATTAATTCAAGTGCCTATTGAAAATCAGTGTTCAAGCAGATTGATCAGTGCAAGATTTGGTGATCTTTCAGCTTAAATGGCATAGTCTTTGCCTCTTAATTCAAAAGTTTGTAGATTTGATGTACTAGCTCTCAGGTACTTACAATGATTTAGAATCTATATTTTAAATTGTATGTTCTGGTCCTGGGAATCTTCATGCTTAAAAAGTGTTGAGCAACAGACAAATCAGAATGAGGTTTGTTCATTGTCCTCAATCAGTTGTGCTGAATTACAAGTATTAAATCAGAAGTGAGGTCATTTTTTAAATTTGCAGCCTTCATACTATTTTTGTACTATTTTTACCTTTCTGAAAATGATTATAAGCTTTATTCTCTTTACTGACATCATTATAAAACATAAATAAAGCTCTGAATATTCAAAAAAATATGAGTTAAATAATTGTCTATGTAATAAATAATATAAAAATTAAATTTTATGGCAATGAAAATTAAATATTGTAGCTATATAAAAATAATTACTGGAAAAATGTGAATTTTTTACTGTTAATTGCATTTTTTATGGATTTATAGAAAAGCAATTTCTTGTTTAGTGAATATTAATTTTATTTTAAACTGAAACAACAGATTTTATAGTCTTTATTTAAGAAATATTAAATACGACAGAAAAAATTGGGGTGATAGGAAATTATTTGTGTACCTGAAAATTTATTTCACAAATTAAAAAAAATAAAATTTTGAATGATTTAACTGAAACCTCTTTTTAAAACTTTATTTTTGTCTTGAATAAATAAAGTGATATTTCACTCATGGTTAGTTATTTTTATCTCACATAGAAACATTTTAATCATTTTATTTCTTTAAATTATGAAATCAAACCTACTTATTTATGGACTTTTTTTACTATTTACTATTAGGCACTAGACTTACATATTTAATGAGTTGCCTTGTTTGAAAATGATATTGTTTATATCAAGCTATAAATGTCAATTTTAATTTCTGAAAATAAAGAAGTATCTTTTTCTCTTTACTCTAAATAAAAGTTATTGCTTATAAAGAATAAATTGTATTGCTTTAGTTATGAGTTATTCAAGAATACTTTCAAATAGATTTTTTTAGAAAAACTAGTGAAATAATATATTAAGTGTTTGCTTATAGTGGTATAGAATGATTTAGT
The DNA here is from genome assembly GCA_037975125.1 of Latrodectus hesperus. Classification (NCBI taxonomy): domain Eukaryota; kingdom Metazoa; phylum Arthropoda; class Arachnida; order Araneae; family Theridiidae; genus Latrodectus; species Latrodectus hesperus. The sequence continues at coordinate 9,078,434 of CM075851.1, read as the reverse complement.
TTCTTTTAATTTAACTATAATGCTGTTAATAAAGTATTCATGTACAAGTAATAGTAAAAAATAATGAATAAGTTAATAAATAAAAATTACTTGGAATTTATTTAAGAGACATAGAATTTAGATATATTCTTAATATAAAATATAATGTTATATAAATTTAAATTCTAGAATATTGCTTTTTTGTTTTAGTCCTCGCACCAAAAAGAAAGAAGCAAAGACAACTAATAAGTAAGTTTTTAACAAATGAAGTGATTAGATAATTATATGTAAGCTAATATTAGGAATATTTTAAAAGGGGAGAAAATGCAAAATATATTTGAGCATTTAAGAAAATCTTTCTGTTAATAAAAAAAATTTTTCTAAAAGAAAGCTTTTTGCAGATGTTTTCTTTTATATCAGTGCATTTTCAGAATAATCACAAAATATGTAAATGAATTTGTTTTATATAAATTTCTAACAATTTTTAATCAAATTAAAATGTATGTGTTGATTTTTATTATTTTATTGTACTCCAACAGGAATGGGAATATTTTACATCAGTTGCAAATATTTGAAGAGAATATAGAAAAATAATTACTATCTTTCAGTCAGTTAAATATTAATTCATATAATGTTGGTGACAAGCTATTGATTTGGGATTTTAATTATAAAATTGGAAAAAATTTAAAATAACAATTTAAATGTATGGTGTTAATAAAATTCTATACAGTAAGGAGCTGAAAAGATCTGATGTTATAAATTTGTGATTTATAAATTGTGTACGTATTTTTTGTTTGAAAATTTTAGAAATTTAAATAATTAGTACTGCATTATATGATCATAGTATGAACTTATTAAATTAGAAATTTGTCATTTTAGTGAAGAAATGTAATTGACAGATTCAACTAGAAAAAATTAAATATTTGTGTGCTTATTAAAAAAATATTTTTTTAAAAGTTTAAGATATCTTAAAATTGTATTTCCTATGTTTTTAAATGATTTAATGTTTTCTGTAGGAAATCTGGCTCTTCATCATCATCAAGTTCCAGTTCTTCATCAAGTAGTAGTTCAGATGGAGAATCTCGCTCTAGATCTAGCTCATCTTCATCATCATCTTCTTCTTCTTCAAGATCATCTGGTTCTCGCCGTGTCAGTGGACGTGGGAAACGTAATTTGGCAAGGTTGCTAACATTTTTATTTTGAAATTTCCAATTTTTCAGATTCCAAATATTTAAGATATAAATCACTTTGTATAATATATAATTATGTATCAGTTATCTTTAATTCAGTTTGATCTTTTTCAAATTAGAAACTTTAAAACTTGTAAAAGAAACTTTGTGCTGTATTTTTATACATCATTCTTAACTTTAAGTGAATGTTTTTGTAACTTCATATTGAAATACTTTCAGTCATCCAGAACTGATATTTTAGTTTGATATTTATTTAACCAGATGATTGTTTTAAAGAATTTTAAATTCTACTTGTTAAATTCCAATGTTTAACAAGAAATTTTGCTGTTACTTCTTCCATTCATTTTTTATTGATTTAATTCTATGAAAATTTAGTATATTAAAGTAAAAATAAATGATGTTCTTGAATAAATTATTTTGACAATGAAGTTTTCAATTTTAAATGTTTTGTTTTAATAAATTAAAAAAATTCTTAAATTGTTAAACAGTTAAATGTTATTTTTCAAATGTCTATTCATTGGAATATATAATTATTGTCAGTTATTTTATTTCTAAGCAAAATTTTTACTCTAAATGGATGCCTTTTCTTTATTAGTATAGCATGTTTTTTTAAAAAATTTAATTTTAATCATTAACAGGTATGTTGTTAAAGGAATAATATATTTTAATTACGTTTCTTTATATTAATTTTAAGTTTCTATTTTTTCTTCCATCTCACTTTTATGACTGAGCATTCCCAAATTAAATTTGCTACTCTTTTGAATGTAAAACCTAGTTTAACTATACAATCTGCATTTATGAGAAATATTGAAAGTATATAAATAAATATATTTCCTATTTGTTAAACAAGAAATATTATAACTCTGTTATTAAGTTTTTGATATATACAAGTGTTCTAAATACATTTATTGTGCTTAAATAGAATAACATAGCTCTAAACTCAAATTTTGTGCCATTTTAATTTAAAGTTATGGTAAAGAAAAGTGTTAATTCCTAGTGTGATTAATTCAAATCATGAGGCATTGAATTTCCTTTATGAATATTTATGTTATAGAACAACAAAATTGTTGTAAAAGAATAAAATGGCTTTGGGCATAGGGTTATAACTCTCTTACCATGTAAAATATCACTTCATTATGAAATTCAATGATAAGAATACCTGGTTGCTTAAAAAAAAACATTTTTATGTGGAAACAGACTAAGGAATCAGAACTTTAGTATTTGTAATATTAGGACTTTTGTACTTTAATAAAGAGTTACAATTCTTGATTGAGTAATTTTACAAGTATAATCTGGACTTACTTGCCATTCAAGAAATGAGGTGGTTAGGTGAAAGAATTGTGTAAGAAAAAAGAATCATTCACTGTACTATTGCTGTGAGAAAAAGAAACAGAAAGTGAGAAAGAGAAAAAGAACTGGTTTTATTTTGAGCAAGAGAAAACACAAGGTGATTGACTTTCCTCAGAGATCTTCAAGGCTTAAATACGGTTAAGAGGAAGATTTTTGAACTATAATATCAATTCTCATATTCCTAAAGAGGAAAAAAAAAAAAGCTTTATGAATATTTATGCGCTCTCTGTAGAAGCTGTCTGATCATTTGCCAAAATAGGAAAATTAGATGAATTTAGACCAACAGTTAGAGGGTTTGTTATGGACACTACCCAACCACATTCTGCGTGAATGCGAACTCGAACCAATGAGAACTTTGGTAGAAATTAAAGAAGGAATTTAGAAACTCAAGAATAACAAGTGTCCAGGTCCACATCTCATTCCTACACAAGTCACTGAAAATCCAGATTTAAGATATTTGATCCACTTTGGTACTGAAAATGTCTTCAGTATCCTATTTGAACAAAAGATTACTCATAAACCAACCCTGTAATTTCCTGATGGGCAGGCACAGATTTAGATTAACCATGAATCAATCAGATTGATACGAATTAATTGTGAGAAACTAAAGAATCCATTAAAAAGAGCTTCCAGTCAAAGCTTAAATGAGGCACTTGGTTCAACAAACTTTTTTGTAATGGAAAGCATTGAAACCTAAGGGAATGTGTTTAAGAAGGCCATCATTGATACAGTTACAGTTATGCTATGTAACACCGAAAAAGAAAATTTAAAAAACATTTCCACAAAAAATTCATGTTTACAACTAAAGTAAAAGCTGCATATGAAAATATGCTGCAGAAAAGGCATTACGATCAGTTGCAGACTAAGATGGCAAGAACAGAGGAAAATGGTATATTGAGTCAAAAAAGATACTTTTTTATGAAGATTGGTTCCAAGGTGTCAAGCATCCAATGAAAACAGTGCTTTCATGAAATAAGTTTTAAATGTAGAGTTCAAGCCTAGAATTACAACTTGTTGAAACAAAGAAAACTTGATTTAAAAAATAGAAGCAAAGTCCTTGATTGGTGAAATGAGTATTTCAAAGATTTTTTGAATGGGAACTAACAAGATGATGTTTTCACTCACATTCCTAGCGCCACCAATGAGAACTCTGATAGAAATTGAAGAAGAAATTTAGAAACTCAAGAATAACAAGTGTCTAGGTCCACATCTCATTCCTACACAAGTCACTAAAAATTTAGATTTAAGAATACTAAGTATATCCATCACCTAATTGATTTTGTATGGAATTGTAAAGTACTATTAGTAGTTAAGAACTATATGCCTCATTCATTAAAAAAGGTGATAAATTAGGATGTTACAACTGTAGAAGTTTCAGTTCTCCACAACATTATTCAACAGGCTTATGTCGAATATTGAAGATATTGGTGACTACCAATGTAATTTTAGTATAGGTCAACAATAGAACAAATACTTAACTTTAGACAATTCATGAAAATTAAAAGAGAATTTAATATTAAAATCTACTGTTAATTTAAAAATAGCTTATGACTCAGTAAACAGAAAACTATTACAATGAGAATAAATTCAATATGTCTGCAAAACTTATTATTTGGTCACTATCACTGAGTGACTAAACAGTCACTTACTGAGTAATGTGTCAACTTGTTTTCTCAAATGACTTGAGACAAGGTGATGGGTAATGTGCTTGAATGCTTATTGTTTGATTTTGATCTTTAAAAAAATCATTCAAAAATGCAGAACAAAAAACTAGAAGAATTATTCATAACACTTTTTTTTTTTAACTTTCAGACATAGGTATTGTCACACAACTCAGAAGGTTCTCAAACAACCTTTCCTTTCTCTAGAAAGTGAAGCAAAGAAAAGACACCTTTTTAGATCAACCAAAATAAGACCAAATACATGACAAATACTAGCTTTTGTGGATCTCATATTGAAATAAGTGGCTACAGATTCAAAACTGTGAACAACTTCACCTATTTGAGTTTTGAATAGATACTTCAAAAATACATAACAGAGTTACGGCTGAGAACTGATATTTTTTGGGATGCATAAATACTTAAAATCTAGTCTCATTAGTAGAAAAAAATTATTGTTCTATAAAAGCACTTTGACCCATTGTCAAATATGCTGCTAAAACATTGACAATGGCAGCAGACGCTAGCTGCTTATGGAAAAAAATGTAACATCTTATGAAGTTTGAAATGCAACATCTGAATAAGAATAAATTTAGAAACCTGTAAGATCTACAAAGAGTCAGGTGTAATAAAATTCATTTCTATTGAGAGATTGAAATGGACACACAAGATTAGGAGGAACGGTAACCAAATCTTCAAAATCAAACCCGAAAAGGAGAAAACTAAGGATTTGGTAGATTACCTCAAAACAGTTTGGAAAATTCTTAAAAGCTGAAAGAGTGCAACCTGGAATAGAATTCTGTGGAAAGCCATGGCCCACTCTTTCACAATTTTGTTCTTCATTAGGCTAACATGCCAATAAAAAAGCTGCAAAATTGTGCTTCAATAAAATTGCAGATGAATTTTTAATTGAGAAATATTTTACTTACATCTTTAATTTCAGTTTATTAAAGTTAAATAATTTTATATCTTTACAGCTCTAATTTATTCCACAAAACCAAATTTATGGTTCCAACTTTTATCCTAGTTCTTTTTTTTATATATATATCAGCTTATAGAGTACTTTAAAAAAAAACTGCTTTTACCTTTTTGATTTATAGCAAATGTTTTTCAGGTCCCCTTCTGTGAAAAGGAGGAGGAGGAAGAGTCCCTCACCTCGACTGACAAAAATTCAAGTGAGCCGTCTTACTCGTAACGTCACCAAAGAGCATGTTCATGAAATATTCAGCACTTTTGGCACATTGCGAAATGTTGATTTAGTCATTGATCGTGAGCGGCCACATCTGTCAAGAGGATTTGCTTATGTGGAATATGAAAATCCAGAAGATGCTGGAAAAGCTTTGCGATATATGGATGGAGGTCTTAAAATGTTTTAATAGATTATTTGTTTCTAATATTTTTTATTAAGTTATTTTTAATTCAGTTAGATTTTGAAAACAAAATTGTTTTTTAAAAGTTATCTTGTTTTGTATGATTATTATTACAATTAAAGTATATATATGTATATATATATGTATTTCTCTATTCAGTTGGGGTTTTTTATTGACCAGAAATTTATTTCTTAGTTTTTTCCTTGGAACTGTCATATCAAAATTGCACCATTAAGTAAATTTTTAATATTCAAAATAATAAATTTAGTCTAAAAATTCTTTTTCAAAATAACATACTTGGTGCTATTTAAAAAATTCTGCAAACTATAAATTGTTAAAAAAATTTTTGAATAAAATCTTTAGCTTATTAAAATAATATATTTCATTTTTCTCTTAATTTTATTATTTAATATATTATGTAACTGTAAATACATATTCAAATTATAAAATCTGAATCTAAGTAAATTTTATTTCTAGCATAGGATTAAAATAATGAGAAAATGAATTATCATCTTACATCACAATGTTGCTTAGTAATTATTTCATTCTATTTAATATCTATATCAATTATTTCATTAAAAAAGTAGCTAATCATCGATGGTTTAAATTTTTTCTTACAGTTGAAACTACTTTTTCATGCTTTTACATCAAAAGCTCAATCGTTCTTGATTTCTGTCAGGGACAAGTAAATTTGAAACATTTTATTTCATCCCTGTAGCAGTATTTATGTATAATATGCAGTTTTAAATAAAAATAAACAAAAATTATAGTTTAAAGTAATGTTTTTAAATAATTACCATTCAATATATATTTCATTGTTCTTGTTTTCATAAATTTATGTACTAATTTAACTGAAAAAATTAATTGACAAATCTATGTATTTTTAAGGATGTATAGTTGCAGCTAATTAGATAATGCTCGTGATATTTGATTCAGTAATTGGTGAGTTTAATTCTCTAGTATGGATACTTATAAGGATATATAATCCATTTTGAATAAATCCTTGTTTAAATAACCTTTATGAGCAAAGAGTTAGTGCTGAAAGACAAACTTAGTTACACTTTTACTAATAAACATTTAAAAGGAATGTTTGAGAAACATCTCATTGTTTAATGTTTTTGTTTTCTATACATATATTTTATAAGGATGTAATTAAAATTCTTTAATAGGTCAAATTGATGGTCAGGAGGTGCTAGCTTCCCTTGTTCAGTTTCATCCAGCTCCACAGAGACTTACTAGACCACGTTCACCACCTGGCGGGATGCGTAGAGCACCTCCTCCGTGGAGACGCTCTCCTCCGGGCCGCATGAGAGGAATTCGTCCCAGGCGAAGGTATACATAACATAACTGTGTTTAAAACTTTTAATTGTAAAAGTATTTATAATATTTTTAAAACAATTCAATGTGATTAAAATTCATAATGTTTAAAATATTAATCCAGTTATATGTTAACATATATTTGTTTACAAAAACTGAATCATGCAATTCAGTAAATTCTTATCAGTTCATTTTACAGCATGTCTGTCTATATTGAATAATAGCAATCAAGGTGAAATTTGATTTTCTATTTTTGTATGTTAAATAGCTGGGAAAATTCATTAAAATTAATTTTATAATAGAATCTGATCTGAACGATAGAGTTTGAGTTTTTGGTTTCTTCTGAATATGTAAGACCCGGTATCTCTTATGCGAGAGCTGCCTCCCCTACTCAAGAATCAGAACCAACTCCTCTGATGTGCAATACAGAAACAACTGAAAGTGTCTCAGATTTAATCCAATTAATTAATGAAATCAAATCTATACTTAAAGATATGCCTATTAAAAACCTCATTAAAGAACATAGAGAAATCAAGTCCCCTTTTTTAAAGAACTTGAGAAATATGGACAAATTATTTAAATTAACAGAATATTTCCAAGATGCTGAATAATAAACTTTCTATTTAAAACTCTGAACTATAAAATAAATAAAATTATAATAGCTTAATATTTAATCCCCACATTAATTCCATAATTATCTAATACTATCCCTCTTCTTTAATATGTAAAATTAATAAAAATAAATAAATAAAATAAGTTAAATCTTCAAGTCACTAAAATTCTTAAATAAGCCCCACCCACTCTAGAACTATACCAATGATATGCCAGTTCAGTTACAGCTATAGCTATCCAGTCAATTCCAGCTCCAGACGAGGGTGAGGTCCTACGGACCTAGGGACCTCGAGAAGACGGCGAAGCCAGCTGAAATTGTTTCTGAATATGTAAAATTTTCAACAGCCTTTTAAATATTTCTGCTCATGGTGTTAAATTTGATGGTGGTTGTGAAAGCAGGGGCAGGTTTGAGATTTCTCACCATATCATGGTAAAGAAATGCATTGGTAGTTATTAAATATTGCAACAACTACTCATGTATTGTTGCTTGTTGTCACCCTGGCATTTGGGAAGTGCTTTTATGTGCCTTTTTGTTTTATTTTTAAATATTTATAAGGCTTAACAGAGGCAGTTTGACTGAATTTAAGGATTCTTCATGCAATCAAATTGTGGCTCCTCCAATTTAGTGAAAAGCTCCAAATTGGTGTCCAGGATCAGCATCTGACGCCACTCTATAACGGGAGATCCAATTTGTAAGAAATGCTTCTGCAATAGTGTCAGCAGTAATATCTTTGAGAGTCTGGCCTTCTGACTACCAAGGAAACCTATCAATTAAAATAAGCAATAGGAGTAATTATTTGAGTTGTGGCATGATTGAATGATGTCAAAATGAACATGGTCATATTCTTGGACCTTGTGCCATGAAACACAACCAACTAAACTAATTGAAAAGCTCCTGAAAAACTGTCAATTTGCCTTTGTATGTTGATGAGTTTTGGCCTTTTGACATGGGATGCAATGTTTTGTCCATTTAGATATATCTGATAACTTTCTTAATTAAAACAAATCTTTCTTTTATCATATATTAAATTTCTCATATACAAGGATTGTGTAAAGTAGCAACAAAAATATAATAGTGATACTGAGTTGAGACATACCTTGAGTTGAAATAGCTAAAACATCACACCATAAGTCAATATTTGGTCACCTGTTATTGTATTGTCTGAACTGTTCAATAGTATATATGTATTAAAAAGGAATTTAACATAAATAAAACATTTTTTTATGAAGCAACAAGCATTAATATAGAATAACTTTGAAGAAAAATATTTTAGAAATTGATGTGAGTTATTTTTGTACAAATAATTTTAGTTCAGTTCTTAGGACATTTTAAATAAAAAGTTTGATTTAAATAACTGCTGAGTGATAAATTGACCACATTGACATAGTCTGTGTTATTGTTATGTTTTGACAAATTTTAATAAATAGGAAAGTTTCTTGAATATAATGTGTTCTGCGTATATATATATATACACACAAAGCTCTAAGAAAAAAAGAGAGATTTATATTGCCTGTTCATGCAATCCTGTTGCAGAATTTCACAATATGGATCTAAATGTTGTTTAAAGTACTTGATCTAAATGGTGTCTAGTTCCATGTGTTTTTAATTTAGTTGTATTTTATCTATGTTGATTTTGTCAATGATTGTTAAGTAATCGATTTAAGTTATCATTGAACTTTAATTTTTTAGATTGAACATTATTAGAGATAAAATTCAGTGTATGATTATAATTTTTATATTTAATTTAAAAATATATTTTGTTTATTAACAATTAAAAAATTAAAACTGATTTACAAACAGAGAAATTCAAGATTATCTTAATTACATTATTACAAAGCTCAACATTTTACTAATAAAAGTAATTAATTAATGATGATTTTGGAAAGTATAAATATTTTAACTCCAATCAATAACTAATTGTGTTTAGATTTAGTTGTATAACTATAATGCAAATTTATAAAATATTTTACTAACTAAAAAACGTTGAGAAAGAATGTAACTATGAACTAAATTTTGCATTGTTGTTAAATCAACCATTAATTACCATTTATAGAAGAAAATATTCAACAATTTTTTAATATTTCTAAATGTTTTATGGAAAAATCTATTATATGAAGAAAATGTGATATGTTTTAAATAATTTTTGATTTTTGTAAATCTGTTTTGTGCATTAATATAAGAAATCAAAAATATTGTGAAGTTTCACACATTTAAATGTTGGGTAGTAGACTAAGAAGTTTCTTACAGTATCTTCATTTATAATAGTTTTTCTAAAAAAAAGTAATAATAATAAATAAACATGATTTTTCTAAAAGAAGCATATTCAGAAAAAAAGATTTTTTCATTAAATTTTCATTTGCTATGGAGTATGGCAGTTATATGTTGGATTTATTTGGGGGAAAAAATGGAGTTTTTTCTTGGGGGAATGTGAATTAAATTTGGATAATTTCTGTCATTCATTTAATCCAATCGATATAGTTCTAGAAATGTATTCTCACTAAAATATTCATTTATCATTGTAAAAAGTATTAAGATATACATTTTTGCCTAAATATTTTAGGTAATTTTATGTATGGTAAATAAAATAAGCAAATGCTAGGGTGGAAACTAAAAATAAATTTATTAAATATTGTGATTGTTTCATAAGGATAATACATTTTTTTATTAATGTACTTTGCATAAAACATTACGTAGCTTACAATTGCATAAGTTATGCAAAAGTATATTTTTACAAACTTTGTGAACAGAAGTGAATAAAAAAATATTTAAATTCAAGCAAGAGTTTAATTGATATTAAAAGTACTTTCTGTTATGCAGATCTCATTTACTTGTTTTCTATTAAAAAAATTTAAGGTTTTTTATGTTAATATTTTATCCATTTAGGGAACTCAAAATTGGAACTGCTGCAAACAGCTATGAATGCAGTTAAATTATGAATTATTTGCAAAACAAATAGTGTTCAATATATTTCCAAAGTTTTATTTTTAGACATTTTTCTTAGTTAAAAGATTATTTTAAAGTTTTTTATTAATACATAAGCTTTTTTTTTAATTCAGAATTTCTGGATAATGCTTGAAAATTTATCAATACAAAAAAGTAAAAGTAATTCTGTGACCAAAATAAATAGATTATTTATAATTTGTGTATGCGTTCTTAAATTCTGTAAAATTCATGGCTTTCAATTGCCAAATTAAAAAACTTAGGTATAAAATTGAATAAAAGTACATTTAACATATATTACCTTTTTTAAATGTATTGATACCACCTTATATTAGTTTATTTTTCAATAATTTTTTGTGATCTTGATTTATGATTTTAATTTGTATATTTTCAAATTCTTTTAAGGTCCCCTCCTCGATACCGCAGAAGATCAAGAACTCGCTCCAGATCACCAAACAGAAGACGTCAAAGGTCCAGTAGTAGCAGTTCCAGGTGATAACTGCGTACTAATACTATTAGATGAGTGTATAAAATGTGCGGAGACTGATTTGTAAGGAAAGCATGAACACAATTCCTTTTATAATTTGAACCAGACAGCAACTAATATTCTTCGTATTACATGAATAATGCATTTCTGAATCTTTTATGAAACATTTTATATATCATCTTTTTTCTTATGAGGAATAATATTACGTAAACTGTAAGATCACCAGTATGATTATGTATTATACCTACTTTTGTTGATTAATAAATGTTTTACTTCTTGATATTTTTTATTTACAATACTTTGACACCATCTAAAATTGGTTATATATTTGTTGTTTTAACAAAGAATAATTGCAGTTATTTGATTAAAACAGATAATTTATTATGCTAATTTAATTTCCTATGTTCTTTACTACTGTAACTGTTATCTAAATTAAATTTTGTAGTTTATTATTATTTTCTTTCTTAAAAGTACTTGTTACTGGTTTTATTTGCAAATAATGATTTGCTTGAATTACCCTATGTATGAGGGTCTTATCACTTAAAAGTACTAAACAATTGACACAATACCTGACATGTGAAAACTGTATTGCTTGTCATTTAAGCATCTGTCATAAATTGACTTTCATCAAGATATTTGATAGTTATAAGACAGAAACATGGAATAAATCAAAGCACTTTCTCCAAAAGATATGCATAAAGATGTGAGAAATTTTCTTAAGGAAAGTGTACACTTGAATGTATTTAATTCACTACTGAATACATTTGAAATGTACTTTAAAGAAGAATTACATTGAAAAATGTTTTCTTTTATTATCTCTTCAAATTTGTAGGTGAATGGTTAGCAATCTTGCCTTCAGTTTGATAGTAAGTAAGTTTGAATCCCACCTTCGGTTGGTTTGTATTGATTTGAAATCTTGTTTTAAACTGTAAGTCCCAGTCTAATTAGCCTTTGTGTGCAAAAAATGGTCATTGAGTGACAAACAAACCAAAACCATGTATGATCTCAGCCATTTTTAAATAATAAAAATTGAATGTTGTATTTTTTTTTTTGCTTGTTAGGGTATTTGGGTGTTTTTTAGGTTTTATTCCTTGCAGTACATAAATATGGCCCTTATTAGTTATCAAAAATTATATAATTCCTGTTGCAGAGTATGCTGAACTCACATTTAAGACCTTTCATTCTGAAGATTTAAATTCTTTAAACTACGATCAGCTTAGTGTTTCAACTTTTGCAAACACTACTTGTGCAGTCAGTAAATCACTAATATATGTTAAATATCTTTAATAAATTTATACAAAATCTGAAATATAAGTTGCCACAGTTTAACTTACTCTTTGATTTTCGAAATTTACTTTAAATTGTAGATCATAGACTAATCTCTCCTGTGCAAAAATTGACTATTGAGTGATAAAACAGATGATTTTAATGTAGCAATTTGTTTCATTGCCTAGTTTACATTACCTCCAATTTTCAATATTATGTTTTTAAGCTTTAATTTACATAAATTTGTACCCTTATTTTACAAATTAGTTGTTATGGCACAAGAGGTTTTTATAATATTTCCATTTTTTTCACTCTTGAAGTTATTTTAGCTTGATTTTGACACAATTTTCATACAGTTGGCATATGAGGTTTTCAGTTTTTCTAGTTGTTCCTGGGCCTCTACATTTTCTGCTTTCTTTTCCTTATAATCTTCTAATAGGTTTGGATGCTGAAGAAGAAGGTGTCTGTGTTGTAATTCTTCAGTTTTCTCCTTCATATTATTGAATTTCTTTTTTTCTTGAAATAAGGAATCCCTCATCTGTAAATAACATTTTATGTAATAGAACTCAGTTAATAAGAAGAGAACAATATGGTATTTATTACTTAGAGGAGAGAAAAACAGGCATTTGTATATTTTGTTTTATATTTCTATACTATGTGAAAACTGATGATCATTACATTTGTAATCCTATAATAATTTTCAACTTAAAATTTCATTTAAAAAATCTCCCACACAACACAAGTACGTCCATTGGACGTCCACTGGATGTTATTTGGATGATCCACCGTGATCCAGTAGACATCCACTGGACGTCCATAAGTGATCCAGTGCACCATCCACTGACCGTCCAGAAGACATCCAGTAGACGTCTACTAGATGTCCACAGATAACCACTGGTGGACGTGTTTTGGATATGACGTCACATAGCATTGGTAGTGACGTCATTAATCTGACACGGCAGAATGCGCATGATCCTCCAATCATATACTATTATTTTTTATGAATGGCCGTTTCTTATATTGTGAAATATTTTGTTGTCACTTTTAAATTTCTTATTCAACTGAATTGCGTAAATATTAAATAAATAATTTTTAATTTGCTTACTTTTACTTTATAAAATATTAAAATTAACTTAATTTCAGAAAAATAAATTTTACTAAGTATTCATATAAAAGATATTTTATTTCTTACAACACAGGAAATTTTTCAGATTAATTTTAAATTTCGACTTACCTTAAAAAAGTTGTAATTCCAACATAAAATGCTTTAAGTATTACATGCAAATCACAAATATTAATTATTTGCTTTTAATTAAAGGTATTTGAGCATGAAAATATTGAATTACAATAAAAAAATCTATATTGTAGAAAACATCAAATGCAATAAATTTGGTTCAATTACACAGCTATAGAATAAATATATATCTAATGTAAAATATCAATTTTAATTCTTAGTATCACTTTATTTAAAACATTTTGCTTTAGAAATTTGACATCGATTCAATTGAGCGTTATCAAACCAGAAAGATAAAAAATGAACTTAAAGCAAGAAAATGCACATGTATATTGAATAAGTTTGGATTTTTCTTTGAAACAACTTTTTCTTTGAAACAGTTTCAAAACAGAGTTTTAAGAGATTAAAGGTAGCCTTATATTTACCAAATCTATTCAGTCACTTTTAATTTATTATTTAAAAAATATTACATTCTAATTACACATTATGATTAAAAAAGTTTGGCAGATGGGATATCCCATTTGATTTTTTAAAAATAAATGGTATATTTCTGTTTTGTGATGTTTAACATCACAAAAATGCTCAACAGAATATTTTGATATAATATGAAGAGAAAATGCGAAAACGCAGTAAGGACTTTTGCGAAACAAGCAAAATAAAAAATAGACCATTTACAGTGAGAAATTAATGTTTGAAAATTTTTTACAGTAATAAGTAAATGCAGCATTATACTAATAGAACATGTATTTTAAAATGAATAAAAAACATCATATAAATAAAACATTTTATTATTATACAATTTTTTTAATTCATTCAAATATCTAGTTTTTGCATGCCGTAACCAATTTTTCACACAGGATATAAGTATTGCATCAGTAACATTGCACAAAGCTCCATTTTTTCTTATAGCATCTAGAAGAAAAAAAACATTTAGAGATTTGAAAATAATTATTATGACATTGTAAAAGTTGTGCTGATAAGCGAATGTATTCTTTATTAATAGAGTTCAAAATCACATAATGAAAAAATAAAAATTCAGGAGTTTAAAGTGTTGTATCATTTTGTGTAGAACATGTATTTCAATTAAACTTAATTATAATGAACTTATTTAATATTCATATTTTTTCAGTTCTATATTTAAGTATTTTGTTAAAAAAATTCACAATTATTTTTTTTATAATTTTGAAGAATCTATTTTTATTTTTAAAAGTTCTTTTACAATTTCTAATTTGTACAAATTAAAATTATAATTATGAGCTATTTTCTTCTTGTATGGAATTATTATTTTTTTTTCAATAAATTGTGGACACAAAGTAAATGAAAATCACTATGTTACTTTTAAAAGGTGGCTCAATCACAGGAGTTACTACTACCGGTACCAAATGCCCCAAACATGTAGATTATCGTACCAGAATGGATTTGTTAGCAATCTATGACTATTCCAAAATCTGTTTTTTTTTTCCATATCATAAATACAATAAGGGATTAATTGAAAATTTCTTGTGGGTCCACTTGTTGATTGTAGTCTTCAAATACCGAATCCTGATTTAATTAAACTAAACACTTTCTCATGAATTTATATCAGTTCCTGAATCCATTAATTTGTGCATTTGTCTACTAATATAAATTAGTAAAGCAGAAAATTTAGTTTACACTAAAACAAACATGAAATCTTACCAAAAGCTAGTTGACAAATTTTTAGACTATCAAATGATTTAATAGCTAGTAACTTACCCAAAATGTAAAGAAGCAGAATTTAAAAAAAATAGAAACATTTTCCGATACTTGCATAAACATGAATTATAATATGAAATGAATGTGTACCATATAATTACTATAATTGAAAATTAGTATAGTAAATTACTTCACCTCAAATGATTACATAAAAATTAATTTACATCAGATAAATATTTGTTGCAAATTAAATCCAATTTTAAACAATTTTTACAAATAATATTTTTAGAATATTTTTCCTTGCTTAATTTTACAAGTTACGATAACATTCATAGAGCTAGGAATAGTGGAGGGGGCATATCCTATCAAATGCATTAGGTCTAATTGAAGCCATCTTGGTTGGAGCATCAAATGCTAGTAGGGATGAACGCCTTGAGTGATTCATAAACTACGCATGTGCAGTAATAGTACAATTTACACATGCACCAATATTTTGATAAGTATAGCAAAGAATAACTTCAAATCAATTGAAATGCATATTTTTTAATAAAGAAAACAATTTGTCCAGAGTATATTTTTTGTGTGAAATAAAAAGTAATATTTTACAAGCTGAGAAGAAAGTTATAAAAATTATTTAATTACATAAATTTCTTTCAAGATTAGAAATTTTATTTTTGTCATACATGTCACTCACCTATATAATTTAGTGCATTTAACGAAAAAATGACTATTAGCAGAGGAAGGTTTTAAATGTAATAAATCACTAAATGTAATTCTTTTACACACCTTTTCACAAAATGGTAATAATTTTAATTAAATTTCTTTTATAGAGTGAAATTAAAAATAAACACAATATGCTTCAATATTATTTTATTGAATACAAAACATTTCTAGATTATTTCTAAAAGGAGGTTAACATATTATTGACCTTTAAAAAGAATTGCTTTTGTATATAATTATAGATTTTTTTAAAATAATGCTTATTAAAGTATTTTTTAAATAATGCTTGACACTGACAACAAAATAATACTTAATTACAGCTTTAATTAGTAATATGTCATGATTATCCAGAGGATCATGATGAAATTTATGAAGTTTCAATTGAGGAAAAAATATTTTTTTAATATTTAAAGCAGATAAAACATCCAATTCACATTGAATGTTTATTTTTCTGACATTTTTCACAAGCTAGGAAATAAGTTATAAAAATAATTTTATAACATAAAAATAATTTAAGTTTTAATAATTTTTGTTATTTTTCAAAGTTAGAAATTTTATTGTTGTCATATACATGTCACTCATCTATATAATTTAGTACCTTTAAAAAATGTGATTGTTAAGTAGAGGAAGGTTTTGAATGTAATAAACCTCCAAATGTTATTTTATTGCACACTCTTTTCACTAAATGTTAATAATTTTTAATTAAATTTCTTTTATGGAGTGAAATTAAAAATAATCATAGTATGTTTAAATATTATTTTATTAAATACAAAAAATCTCTTGATTATTTATACAAGGAAGCTAATATATTACTGACCATTAAAAATAATTGCTTTTGTATATAATTGTCCTATAGAGTTCAAATTGTTTAAAGTGTTTTTACAATAATGCTTAATACAGATAACAAAATAATGCTTAATTACAGCTGTAATTAGTTGGAAGACATGATTATCCAGAGGATCATTATCAAATTGATGTAGTTTCAATTGAGAAAATATATTTTCAATATTTAACACAGATAAAACATCCAATTCACATTGAATGTTTATTTTTCTGACATTTTTAAATTTTGAAAATGAGTGTAACATTACATTTCTTCTAAATACAGATTCACACACTTTACAAATCTTGTAAACATCATCTCATGGGTATATCAATTTACCCTGTGATTTGAAGGAAATCAAGTACAAATTATAGGGAGTAACTGCTTGTAATGCATTTAAACATATTTCACATTTAATAAGTTGGTTTAATTTTTTACTACAAATCCAGCAATATAATAAATTATGTCACAAGAAAATTCATTAAGCAAATCTAGTTTAAAAAATATATCTTGCTCTTCTATCATCAAATCAGGACTTCTATTTAAGATTGTTAATGAGAAATGTACAATATTATTTAGAGAGGGTGACATATTAATAACATTAATAGGTGAATTGTGATTAAGTACACTTAAAATACCGATTTCAGTTAAAGGAATACAATTACCAGAAGATGCAGGTTTCAATTCTGAATTCACAAGCAATTTTTTATAAGCTGCTTTGAATTGGCAAGCTGTTGGCTTGTTGTTGCTGCCATTAGAAATCTTATTGATGAAAAGAAAAGTTTTAAATGATCTTGGCTGACCTTGTAAAATGGAAAGTAAAATAATGGAGGATTTGCAGGACAAATTAATGATTCTTCTAAATGCAATAAACTCTGAATGCATAATTTAAATCCTAAAAATCCAATTTTCTTGTTGGAATTTAAAATTTTTGCACCTCCAACACTTATCCTCAAATTGGAAATATAATCATCTGCTTGCTTTAAAAATAATTTAATATTTTGCATATCAGATTGACTTAGAGCTTTTTTAAAACCATGTTGTTTATTAGATCTAGAATTTAAAATATCAAACAAAGTGTTAAAAATTCTTAAAATATAATAAAAATTACCGAATGTTATGCATTGTTTAAAACAAAAAGTTTAAAAAAAAATTTCAACAAATTATGAAAATTCTGATTTTACAAGAAAATTTTTTAGAATTAAATATAAAGATATATTCTACCTTTTAAAATGATTAAAAGATATTTTTTATTTCTCCTTAGTAAAAGTTATGAATTTTGAAAATATTTTTATAACAATCTTACCTTCTGCAAATAGGATAAGCATCATCTCTCAATCTGACACAAGAAAGATGTCTGATCTATCATTTTTTCGGGGAAATGTGCTGTACACAGTTTACTATGTTTGGAGGGAAGCCAATTTTGCCGAAGTACAACTTTGATCCAAATTTCTCTCCACTGCTCATCTTTTGGAAAACTATTAAAAGAAATAAGAATACTAAAAAATGACATCTTTCATTAAAAGTTACAGAATATAGTAAGAATGGAACTGAGTTCCTTGTGTATTACTATTTCAGCTAAATACTCAATGACAGAAAGACAAAATTGATTTAACTTGATATCTGTCCAAGTTAAGCTTTCTATCCTATATACCAAAACCATATTCGTATAAGCATGCAAATGATAAATTGCCATTTTGTATGAAATATTTCTAATGCTTAATTCCAGAATAAAGAAATATTAAATTTAACCAACACATTTATTACTAAATATTTTAATGACAAACATAATTGTGTTTTTGGGACAAAATATTATTTTAATATAAATAAACTTTAACAGATAAGAAAACATACATGAAATAAATATAACATATAGAATATAAAATCATAACAATTTGCTTATTCTTCACTAGAATTAACATTACCCACACAACCACAAATATCTATGTGATAACCAGGTCAATTCCAATTCATATCCAGATATCTATTAGATCTGCATCACATCCTTGAGATATTCAAATGTCCATTGATATTCAAAACTTGGATGTCCACTAGATATCATAAAATATCATCTAGACATTAACTTTTGGATATTGGAGAGAGATCTCATAGATATTTAAAACTATTGCAAATTGAATATCCATATTTTATAAGGGCTAGACATCTGACAGAAATCTAGATATCTACATTTTGGATATTTGTAATATCAAGAACTACATGTCTACTCAACATTGATAAAAAAACTATACTTACAAAAAATTCTGAAATAAATTTTTTTAATCTTTTATACCTATAATTCTGATATATATTTATATATATTGATATTAAAAATATATAGGTTATAATAAACTAAAAACTGTTTTCATCACCAAGAATGATTAAATTTGTTTGCTAAAGAAAGTATAATTATAAATTTATTATATTTTCTTGTCTTGTCTATATATATTTTCTTGATAAAGACTTGTTATCAAAATTATTATTATTAATATTCTCAAATTTTCTTTTATTATAGTTAAAGTATTTAAAATAATTGTAAAATTTTAAGTAAAACTATAATTTTTTTAAGTACAGCATACAATACTAAATAAAACTCTTATTTCTTTTGCAAAATCCTGGTACCTTAATTTATTCAATTACAATGTATCCATTGATGTACTATTCAATGAGCTTTTGAAGACAACTTTTCAACACGTTAAAAATTATTTAATATATTTCATAACAGTGAGGTAGAATCAAAATATGAACAATTTACTAAGCTTTTCATACAATATATACATCAATCAAAATCTCCCATTTAACTATTTTTCATCAGTTCTAATTTATAAAACAGCAAATTAGGTGACACATCATTACTTTTGATGGCAAGAGAGAAATGAATATTTTATATACTAAACATAAAAAATCTGATTTGACAAATAGATATTTAAACATTTGATTTATCTCAGAAAATTAAAGAACAATTTGACACAACCGTTAAATATTACTTAATGTTCTAAATTTCTTTAACAATGTATACAGATGGACATAAAGGCTTTTACTTTTATCTAAATTTATCAAAACTAATACTAGAATATTAAATTTGATCAACACATTTATTACTAAATATTTTAGTGATAAACATAATTGTGGTTTTTGAACAAAAATGTTACTTTTATATGAACTAACTTTAACATATAATGAAATTACATACATGGAATAACTATAACATATAGAATGTAAAAACAAAACATTTTGCTTATTCTTCACTTGGATTAAAATCACTTATGGAAGACACATTATACAATATAAAAGATGCTTATACATACAAATATATGCTTAATTGTCATAAAAAACAAATTATTCTTAACTTTTTCTAAAAAAGAAACATTCTATAAAAACTATAACAATTAAAATACATATTTTAAGCTATTTTTATAGCCCTTTGCAAACTCAGGTTTCAGGAAGAGTAGATGAACATGCAAAAGTACTGTATATTAGTTCATGATAAAAAAAATATTCCGCATTGTAAATGAATTTTAAAATTTTTTGAATATTTTTAAGGTAACCAAGAACAATTAACTGGGTTATAAAAGGATTAGTAGAATTACTGTCCTTAATCAAAACACATTATATTTGTTTAACATTAACTGATATAAGAAGCTTAGTAATAATTAGAAAGAAAATTTATACATAAATTATACATTTTTTATTTCCATGTACTAAAATATCGATGTACCATACATAAGCCTTAGAAAGCATGCATAGAGTTAATCATTGCTTTATGGTTCCGCCGAGCTGGCAGCCGAATGGTTAGCGCTCTTGCCTTCGGTTCAACAGTTCGTGGGTTCGAATCCCACCTTGGGCATGGATGTTTGTAGTGGTTCAGAATCCACTTTAAGCCGTAAGTCCCGGTCTAATTAGCCCTCGTGTGCAAAAAATGACCGTTGAGCGACAAACAAACCAAACCAAACCAAACCTTTATGGTTCCATACATAGAACATGAATTTCAATATTGTTTTAAACTAGAAATTACTTTAAAAATAATATAATTTAACAACTATTAAACTATCTTTAACGTAATGTAATTTTTTGCAATTATAAATACATTAAATAATAAAACGATAGCTAAGCAAACTGCGAATAAGCAATACTTAAGCAGAGCACAAAATTTTTCTTACCTGTGAAATGTTATTCCTTCCAATTTCTTGCTCTTTCTATTAGTGCATCCGAATGCTACACAAAATCCCATTTCTTCTTTTAAATTCAGATTAAGAAAATAATATAGCTTAATTATCAAAAATTAAGAAATAAATTTGTCACAGTTATGGTAAAGGAATACGAAATAAGCGCTTTTCTTGTCTAACCAAGATGGCCGCTTGGTTACAGTTGATACTTCATCGAAGTCCAGATTACATCCACAACGAATGTCCAGTAGACGTCTATTTTTAATCCACACATATCCATGATTAATGTCCATAAATTGACGTCTAATAGACGTCTATTAGACATCCATAGTGGTCGATCAGCAAACATCCACTGAATAGCCTTTCATGGACGTCCAGTAGATGTCTATTTATCATCCATAACGTCCACTGGATATGGTGGACCTCTCGTGGACGTCCATTAGACGTTCTTGGTTGTGTGGGCTGTATTTGTTCTTTATGTATATTTGACCCAATACTTTAATTGAAGGGCTTTGATTTAAAAGGAATTTTACATGGTTTATAATTTGCTACATTTTTAAATATCCATATTACTGTAAGTTTAATTTTATTTGCATACATAAAGACATGTTTTGTTTAATAGTGGAGGGGATTAAACCTTAGACATTTTACACATAAAAGAACACAGAGTTACTATTAAAGTTATGGAGGAAATTTATCTTCATAAAATGATTCAATTATTTATCTTGTATTATGTGTATTCATATATATGTATATTCATTCACTATCTTATAATCAGACTTGTGAAACCTTTTTCCAGAGAAGAGGCCTTATTAATATAACTATTAGTAGTTTTCAAATTAAAATAATTATAGATATTTAAAAATCAAAATTTATAAAATTTTACCCTTAGTTTATGGAACAGTTTTTTTATTTCAAAATGATGTTGCATGCAAATAAATTTTGTAATTACAAAAGAGCAAGATTAAAATTCAATTTATTTTGTAAAATTTGAAATTTAATGTGACTAGATATGTTGCATTCAACGTATTCTTTTCTTGAAAATATGATCAATTATATCAGAGAAATATGTTTTCCAGTGCCAGTAAAATTAAATGGATAGTACTGATTTTTATTATCAATATATAAAACATGAAATGATCTAAAATTATAAAAGTTGTTATTCAGTATATTTTAAAATAGTACAAAATAAATTTTCTTTAAAGCTGTTAAAAAAAATCCTTTTTCCCAAATCTTAACCCTATTTTGACAATTTTTATATCAAAATAATAAAGTGTTTCTTTATATTGTAAGTTTTAATTCAAATAATATTTGAAAAAGTTTAAGACAGTTTTCAGTTATTGCTTCAACTTTTGTATTTATATGTAAAATCAAATGTAAATATAAATAGAAAAATTACTTGTATTATTAAATTATTTTTATTAGGAAGAAAGAGGGAAATAAAAGATTATGTAATCTTGTTTTTGAATAAAGTATTTAAATAGTTTTACATGTAAACAATATACTCCAGTCTAGAGTTAAATTTTATCTAGAATATAATTTTTTTAATTTTAATGTGCTAGTTGTTGACCCTGTCAAATTTTTTATAAATAAAATTAAACTGGAACAGAAAAGTTTTTTATTTAAAAAAAGCATTTCAAATTTTGTTGTTTTAAATATTAATGAAATTCTACATTGGCAAATGCTTATTTTTAAAGGTAATGACTTGTAGCAGTTTACTAAGAATAAGGAATTCTTATAATAATGTCTTATTTCTTGCTATCTTGAGTTGGAATGCCAACAAAATTAAAAATATTCAGTCAAAATGTGTCTGATTTTTAAATTAAAAAAATTCAAAATAAGTTTGTTGTTTAATTTTTTTCTTATAGTTTTTGCTACACAGGTTTTGTGTCGCAAAAACGAATTGAGAACATATCATTGATTTCAGAACAAACAAGGGTAAGTATAGCCTTGTATTTTCTTTAATCAAAAGTTTTAGTGAATAATTTTAAAACACTGAATGTGTATTAAATCAGTTTTAAATGAACTTAAAGAATCTGACCCTGTTAAAATTGAAATTTATGAATATTTAGGGTAAAATGGAAGCCAAGTAAAATCTACTCTTACATTTTCTAATTACTGTGACATAATTACCAAAATAAAATTCAACTTTGCCTTTTATTACTGTTTTCCTCTGTTAATTTGTGGTCACATTTTTCTATAATTTGATTTTCTGCAATTTTTCTATACCTACCCCTCACAGATCTTTGTATTAGCAATATATATCCGTGTATTTTAGTGCATCTAGGAGCCAATATCCCACTGCTGATATATTGTAATTTAAGAATTTCCCAATGAAAATTATTTTCAGGCATTAAACATAATTTAAAATGATGTGGTTGTTTTGGTTTAGTGACTTCAGTCAAAAATAAGCAATGAGAAATTTGAAAAGTACTTTAAAAATACATTGGAATCATTGATTTTTTAATTTAAAAATCAAAGACACATTTTGACTGAATATTTTTAATTTTGTTGGCATTCTAACTCAAGATAGCAAGAAATAAAACATTATTATAAGAATCAAGAATTTTATGAAGGACAAATTTATGAGCCGGATCATTTCATAGACATGTGTGAATATTTATGTAATTAAAAACCTTAGTTTTAGAAGAAAAATTAAATAATTTCTGCAACTCTCTTCAAAATTTTACAAATGTATGTCTGAGGTCCACCTTAAGAAGCAAGCTTATTTAATTGAAGCTTGTAAATTAAGTAAATTAAAATGTTAAAAATAATATTTAAGTTATAGATAATGTAGAATGTTTTCTAGAATAGAGGAATAAAAAATATTTTTCTGCTTAGATACTCGGTTAATTTTAAGTGGTTTGAATTAAACATTTATATAGTGACAGTTTTATTTATAACTTTTTTTACTGAATATCTCGGTTATAGTAACTTACTTCATTTAACTCTTTTTCCAGAATTTTTTTCTTGTTTTCTACCGAACTTTTTTCTGCTTCCACTGTTTGTAATGTTTGCATCAAATGACTTTCAATGTTTGCCATATCTAAAGATTTTCTCTTAAGCTCTTGAATTTTCTAAAATATTGAAATAAACATGAAATTTATGTTAAAATAATATGTTATGCAATATTTCGCGAGAAAGGAGTATGGCCTTATTTTTTTTCTTTTAAAGAAATCGATTTCATTTCATTAGATGTCATGGATGTATTAGAAAAAATTGTATTTTATAAAGAAAAAATTTTTATACGAAAAATAAATTAAAATCTATTCTGAAGGTCTGCCAATTCTTGGTCACTGATTGATTACACTTCCCTACCATCAGAGACTACACTGCTTACCACAATTTATTTTTCTCTTCAACCTGATAATAAGCACATTTTTATCTGTAAAGAATGTAGTACTAGAAACAATCCTGCCTTCTGTGCATCAAAGTGTCAGATTTGGAGGAGGGTCTATGCTGATATTTCATTGATGACTGCACCAGTCTACATATCATTTGGTATGAAGCTCTGATTGGACGTTGATGCAGTAATGCGATTTTCAGACCAATTGTAGTCCCTTGTGCTACAATCCCTTATGGAGATGGCTTCATGCTAATGGACAATTGTAAGCCACTTCATGCTAATTTCGTGAATGATTTCCTTTTGGAAGGAAGAATCTTACAAATGGAATTGCCAGTGTGTTCTCCGGATATGAAACCAGTAGGGCATGCTTGGAACATTCTAAGATGAGGAGTTGCTGGACGCCTAGCATCCCCACAAACTTTCCAAGAACTAAAAGGAACTCTTCTGGAAAAGTGGGAAAGAATATCCGAGCCCTTCATCAATAGCTTCATGGACACAATTTCTCAACGATGTTCAACTTTTGCTCATCGTGTGAAGAAGCCATACCCCTGATTAAAAACGATTTTCTTTTCAGGAAATACCCTTTATTATTTGTTTTTTTAATATGCACAATTTGTGTTTTCTCCTGTTGTGCTCAAATATGTCTACCAACAATATATCAAACAAACAATTCTCTAGGTGTTTGATCAGTCCACTACCTCAGTATCCTTTATTTGTTCTGAGCAGAGTAGCTGCACACGAACTTGTAAATTTTGAAAAAAGTATGGAATACGTATCGCAATAATGAAGAGATGATATCAAAATTATATCTCTGGTTGATTCATTAGGATTCTATCAATCTGTTACCTGTAGTCTTATGACGTAGTTATATGAACCACATTGTACATAACACGTAAGCAGATATTTGCTGAACATATTTAGATTCAATATAGAATCACTTCTAATTTATTTTAATTCTTTAGTATTTAGTTTCACCCTGGACTTGTAATAAATGAGTGACTTCTTTAGTTTGTGATTCATTATTTGCTATTCCATGAAAGATTAATCATTGAAATATTTTCAAATTCTGTCTTAGATCTTTCTCCTGCTGACAAGTCAGGTTTCAGTACAGATCACAGACAACTAAAATTTTGTTTTTCCTTTGGGTAGTAATAATGCGTGATTTAATTTGACATCTAAGCGGCTTAAAGATTGCTATTATGATTTCCCATTAAATGCTTGCTATCTGTTCTGTTATAATAAATTGAAACCTTAAAAAATTCTGAAAATTTTAATTTGGATGGGAAAATAAATATATAAAAACCAAGTAATGAGTAATGTATTTACCAATATAAATGCCAGGTATATCACTATGATTATCCCTTTGTTTATACATATTTATCGAATCTTGAATTTCGTAGTTTATAGAGTTTTCTTTAAATTAGATTGAAACTGAATACACAAAATCATAAAATGGAAGTAAGAAATATTAAGTAAAATGTATGCCTTGTACTACAAAATAATGTTGCAGTTGGTTGAGTGATCGATAGTGCGAAGTTTAAAATGGTACTACGTCTTGTCTAGGACAAACTGCACCAAGTATATGTTATAAAATTCAAAAAGTGTTTATACGATATAAGATCTTATAAAATGAATAATGTTAAAAGTGAGAGAACTGACTATAGACAATATAGGAATTTAGTAGAACGTAGAAAGGCAAAGCGGTTGTGGTGCTCCAATAAGATCTTGTAATGTTAAAGAGGTAGAATTAAAATATGCAAAACAATAATGAAAGTTGCGGTGTTCCATTACTTACCTCTTCCAATTCTCTAGAAACATCCTTAAAGGTTTCAATTTCTGTGCACATTATTTCATATTCTCCATAGTCAACTGATCCTTCCACCTGAACAAAATACAAGTCTTAGGTATGCGTTTTAATTACAGAGCACTCGTTTATTGATAAACTGCATGTCTAGAGACTGTTCGCACATTTTTAAATGGTTTTACCTTGTCGTTGAAAAAAGATTGTCTGCAATGAAAGTTTTCACAAGTTTATTTATTGTCAGATGTTTAGATTTTTTGCTTACAAACAAAATGGCGCTTTAAGAAAAACGGATGGAAGCGAAGAATAAGTTTAGTTTCCTAAATGTTATTCTTATGCAGAGTAATTCAGAAGATGGAAACGTCATGGTTTTTTAGTTATCTAAAATCATGATAGGAGAATAAATTCAAAAGTCATCATAATTTGGCATCTAAAAAATATTGTTCTAAATACTTATTTAAATAAAAAGCAGTATTTTAATATTGCAACGATGATATCTTTAATGCAAAAAAGAAAGTTCTCCAATTCAGTGCTATGTTGCAAATGCATTAAATTGCTCAGTTCCAACTGTAAATAAAATTTTCTTATCTTAAAAAACGACAAAAATATTAGAGCCACTGCAGAATTCTTTATAAAAGCATAATCAGGAGAAAAGTGTTAAAATCTCTTGACAATAGATAAAACTTAGGATTAAATAATTGCAACAAAAAAAAGATATTATTAAAAGTGAAAAAATCGTGGTTCATGGCTTAGACTTCGTCTAGATTTTGTCAACACAGGTAAAGATAATTGTGTCAAAATCAACTCTAACTATTACAAAGACATATTTTAACTCCAATTTTTTAATATGAGACTATAGCTTTTTTACTCACAATGCCATCCGTCCGTCAAACTCCATCGAAACAACGAGCAGCTATCACAGGTCATAACTGCTTTTCTAGAAAACATGGAACAAGAAATAATGAAAACTATATCCTTTTTATATTTGATAATATCGCCCAACGAATTTAGAAGGAAACCAAGAAGTATTGAAATCGAGGATAAAAATTTTGAAGGAGTGTCACAATTCAAGTATCTTGGAACTTTTATTTGCAACGACAACAGCCTACAAAATGAAATATGGGAGAGAGTGCAATCTGGCAATAGAGCTTTCTGCGCAAATAAAAAGTTATTCAATAATAGATTGATATCACGAAAAACAAAACTGCAAATCTAAAAAACCCTCATTAGACCAATCGTTACATATGCCGGAGAAACATGGACATTGAATGTAAGGGACTCGGAATATATTAGAATTTTTGAACGTAAAATTTTAAGGAAAAAATTTTGACCAAGGCTTGAAAATGGTGTATAGATCAGAAGAAATAATAAAGAATGAATGCACCTAGTGAGAAACAAAGACATAGTGAGATTCCTTAAAGCACAAAGAATACGGTGGCTTGGCCACGTACACCGCAGAGATGAAAAAAATATCATAAAAAGGATAACAAAGGGTAAATTATTCAAAAGCAAGAAGAAGGGGAGACCCAGTGAAACATGGATTGATAATGTGGAAAAGGACCTGGAGACCATGAAGATAAAGAATTGGAAAAATTTGGCTCTGAAGCGGGAAAAGTGGAAGGAGGCTAAGGCCTGCATAGGACTGTAACGCCAGTTAAGAAGATATCCTTTTTATTGAATAAATCTCTTAATGTGATGTCGATGGATTTTTGTGCTTTTAAAAACTGTGTCACACATCCAAAAGCCGACATAGGACGTTTTTCGGATTTTGAAAACCCATTTAAGAGGAGAGTACTTCTCTCAAATGGGTTTCTTAAATACATCTTAAGGTATCGGAAAAGCGTTATTAACATGGTAATTACGATGTAGAAGGATTGTTAATGGAGGGCTATTCAATCGATCGTTTAAAACACAAAATATGAGTATTATGATTTCCATTAAAATCGTCTAAAAATGCGCGGAAATTTGTATTAAAATTAATGTTTGTAACGAGACCATTTAAACTCTAAATTTACTCCATATTCAATAGAAGCGTGTTGTCTTCCTATTGACAAATTGCAAATACGTGCGTTCTTTAATGTGCCCTCAACAAGTTATATTTTAAGCTGTAAAATGTTTTGATTTGAGTTAAATTATATGTGTGTTTTATGAGTGACTTCACACAACGACTGTATGATGCGATCCATATCATTTGTTAAGAAAGTAATTCTGATTTCAATTCTTACGAAACCAATCTTCTCATAAATATCCGTTATAAAATGTACTGAATAAACAAATAAGATTTCTTTAATTATACTTATATACTGGTACAATATATTCACTAAAATCTTTTGTACAACTTTAAATTTTTAATGCTAGCATTTGTAGTCATAAGGGATGCTCAAATATAGTAAACTAGATATATTTCGCATTCCAGTATATTGACTGGATATAAGGGTATATCACAAAACTTTAAGAATAATTGCGCTGATCTCAGAAATAACCTGAGATACAGGAAAAGGAATTTATCAGCAAAATTAGGGCTCAACGTCAATGTAATATACAAACCATATACTATTTTTTTAGTTTTTACGAAGATTTTGACCTAATATAATGTTTTTATGTAAAAAGTTCTCAATGGAAGAAGACAATACAACCATGGATCGGTTATTCTGAGTGGTTGAAGATTTTTAAAATTGTTAGCAAATGCAGTCCTATAAGAGCATCCCAAGTCTGATGGTGAATTTATTTTGTAAGATTTATCAGAATCATAGCTGTCAACTCTACTTACTGATTTTGTCTGAAAAGTCCTGGTATTTTATCATTTCCCGAAAATGTATGAAATTCTACTGATTTTTGGCAAATTCAGTGAAAAACAGCCGAAATTTCGCTAGAAAAAAGTATTGAGTTTTTTTTTACTAGCTTAAACAGTCAACAGATGGCTGCAGATAAAAATGTTCTAAAACATGCAGAATTATATTGTTTGCAGACTGTTGAACATGCCTCATTTTCAAGTATAAAATTCTTTGTTGACAGGATTTCCCATTTTGTTGCTCAATACAGAACTGAATAAAAGATTATGAACATTCTCTAAACTTAGTTCTGCAAATTAGGAAGTAATGTACTCTCAAAAGAAATACTAGATTATAATCAAAAGTAGATGTACAATGGTATCTCTTGTGTTGGAAATCTGAAAAAGGAATTTGAACAAAAAATGGTTTTCCAATATTTCCCAGTTTATGCTTACAATTTTAGAAGCTCAATTATTAAACTTATCAAATAATGTTTGAAAAAATTACAATTTTTTCACGCTCCCATGACACAGGTCCGAGGTTCGATCCTCGAGTTGGGCAAGGTTGACACAGCCTTTCATCCCTTCAGTGGGTCGATTAACTGAGTATCAAGCATGCTTGGGAACTACACTGGGGGTCTTACGTTAGGCTGACCACCTAACTGGGACATATGCTTCGCAACCCAAAGCCCTCGGTCATGAAAACAGTTATGGGCACTGTAGGCCTTGTCCCACATGGGCTGTCGTGCCATGGAGTTAAGCTTATGCTTACAATTTTAACTATTTCTGCATTCTAATGCAGAATATGAACGGGTGATTAGTCATATAAAAAATGAATTTAGATCTTCACTTTCTGCTGAAAATTTAGAGAATTGAATTATAGCTAAATATTCTCAAAATGAGAGAAAGAATGTTTTGAACAGCAGTTCACTAATTCATTTCTAAAAAATACTAAGTCAGCAACTACCAAAATAAATAAATAAATTGCCATGAGTTATTCGAACTTGAAACGTATTATGTTTTTATGGGCAATGTATTTGATAATTTCTATATTTGTAGAAGTATTTCTCTATGAATTAAATTTATTAGTAATGTTTTCATGTAATTTGATAAGTTTAATATTTATAAATTGTACTAGAGTGTAGTAAAAGTTGCCCTATAAAATAAATACTGAGACATTAATGTTGATGTTTATTTTTTTACATGTAGTATATTCTTTTATTTTTCATAGTTCCTTTATCAGGTGGATGAATATTTTATTAAAATGTTAAGATTAACAAAAAATATGTATAACATAAATCATTCTCAGAAACCTGATACATTCCGAACATTCCCTGACACGTGTGTTCAGATAGTAGAAGCGCAAGTCCCATCGTACAACTGCTGCTAGAATCCAACCTACTTTCACTCATTCTGTAAACCACTGTTCCATTACTTGGAAAATGCCATAAGAAAATATAAGACGTAACATTACTCTCCCATCTTATAATTATTAGTTACTATTAATTTATATGATAACTCTTTTTTAAATACTTTAATTAAACTTAAATACAATTAGGTTCTCATTTACATTTTTATGCATCTTATTGATTCAAGTTTGTGAAAAAAAACAGTTTTACGATTATCTTTGATTAAAATTTCCTCACTTCCTCCATAAAGCTCATTTCCTACATAAAGGAAGCATTCTTTTCAAGGGTTAGAGCCCCCGATTTAGAACCCGTCTCTGGTTGAATCTCCAGTATTTTTCTTAATTATATTACATGAAATAAAAACTCACTAAATTTTTTTTCTTCTGAATAACTTCTTGAAGACTATTTTCCTTCTTAATGCTCTCTTCTTGTAAATGGTGCAACTTCTTCGCAGCATCGAGTTCTTTACACAGGAGACTTTTGATTTCCTGTCAATGAATAAAATCAATTATTGAAATGTTGTAGAAATGGTTATTACTAGTGGAATAATTGTGTACATGTATTTATTTTTGTAAGGGTTACAAACTTCTCTGGTAAACTTTTCTCCGCTGTCACAATTAACGGATTCTGTAGCGGTTTTTTCTTTCAATATTTGGAAAGAAGCATGCAGCTCATTGTATTCATTTTCCTTTTCAGCTATCTTTCTCTTAAGGGACTCTATTTCCTCATGTTTTCTTTTCTCGAGTGCTACGATTTCTTCCTTTTTCTTATTTGCATCTTCTATTTAAAGAAATTAAATTGGTTGTAGAATATCTATAGTGAGCATTTAAAAGCATTTTATATACAAGCTGTCTTAAGTTAAAGATATCCCTAATAAATTAAATGTCCGGAGCAGCCTACCATAGAAATCACTCAAGGAATTTTCACCTTAGATAATGAGATAATGAATTTTTTTTATTAAAATTAGTTCCAAACATTGGCAACAGATAATAAAACACTCAATACCACGTGATCCCCAGAACGATAAGATTATCGTAATACAATTTGTGCGCGTGATCGTTAATGGAAACATACATCAAGTGACATTTTTCAAAATATTCAACCTTCGAACTTGCTGATTGTCATTTATTATGAGATGTTGTTGCACCAGGATGATTCCCTGTACCTAGTCCTGAGTTGGGCTCTACCAGTTAGATTGAAGCAACCGTGTGGGGAGTCTTCGTGATTTTGAAGCAGGGATCAAGCAGAAGACCCCCATTACTTGGCCTGTCACATTTAGAGGTATCATTTTACTTGGAGGACATTGCGACCAAGCCCAGTTTTAAAAAAAGTTTTGAATCATATGTACGTAGCTAGAGTAAATGGAATCATTGGTCTCTGGGCATAAAGCAGTATTTCCTTAGAAAGTGAGCAACAAATATAAATAAAAATGTATAATATAGTTGTCTGACAGTAATGAATCTGAATTTGTTGATGAAAGGTATACGTAACCTCAGATTAAATATACAAATGTACAAGGCCTTAGCATCAAATGAGTTCATCAACACCACCATGGAGCTTCGATGCCTGGAAATATATTGTTTGGTTTGACGTGTCTCGCTTCCAGTTGTATCGGGTGGATGGACACATGATGGTACGACAGAAAGCTCATGAATTTGTGTTGATTCTACTTGTCAACTCGAACCCTGGACCGTTTCAACCTAAGTTTCCAGAATTCGAGTCCCTGTTAGGGTGCAAATTATTGAGCTCCAGTGGCTCAAAAATTCGAAAGTAGCTTCATGTCGCTTTCCCAGGGGTGTTTGTGCTCCGGGGAAACCCCGGAATTCCGGGGATATTTTGAACTTCGATACCCGGAAATTCCGGGGATCGTCGTTCAAAAGGAAGTAGGATTAATGAATTATTTATTTTGATCTGGGTAATTTTGTTTGCTTTGAAAGCAGAAAACGCAATAATTAGTTCATTCAATACTTCATAATTGTAATTTTTCATTTCTCCCCCCCCCTTCTCGAAACTCCAAAATGTCGGTTAAATCCGTAATAGTTTCCGAGGATTTTTTGGGGTCCCACAAACACCCCTGCTTTCCATTAAGACCAGCTACGTAAAGCATCATTTGCCTCGCTCAGTGATTGGAAGGGTGACCAAGTGATCTCCCTCATTGGGCTGCTAAAACTCCGTGGGTTGGGGACGTGTCCACGTTAATATGTGACGTCCAAAGTCCTCCCGCTGGTGTGAAAAGGAGGGTGCCAACTTTGGTGTGACCGCGTCACCTGACCGTGGCTCAAAATGACGAGGCACATGGTGATGGGTAAGTATTCCAAACCCATTCGCCTAAAGCTATAGTCCGGGGCTCACCTGCACCGCTGTGTATGTATGTCAGCAAGAAACAATCCAAGTTAGTAGAGATTCTGTGATGTGTGGTATTTGAAGTGATATATATAGGACCATGCTAACATGAAGAGATGAATGTGATGGATACCTAAACGTCCAGTCTATTTTCGTTTTATCTATTCATATCCACTGTGCATTCCGAGAGACAGAACACTTCCAATAGTATCACTCGACAACCCACACGTCGAAAATAGCTTCCGCGCAATTTCAGGATCACTCATATGAATGTAGACATTCCAATTTGTCTCTTAAATCACGAACAGTATGGATCCTATCTTAGATACCTTGTAACATGCCTTTCAGAGAAAATATACACCGCATCTCACTCCTATGCAGTTATCGTTGCGAAGGGTTTCCAGGAAATCTTCAGGCATTGGTAGAGCTAATGGAATACATTGTTGCGGCCTCTCGTGGACTTACGCGACAGTATATGATGTATGTATATTGAAATGATACGTATCAGTATTTGAGTGCAATTATATTTAGTGCTGGATAAAAATGCTATCAATGTAATTTAATTTAATCTGAATAAATGTAATTCAAGTTTCTCTTCAGCTATTTTGCAAAATTTAAAATCAAACATTTTATGCACTTCAATGTATCTGTTTTTACTTAAAATGTATGTATGATTTAAAGTGTAGCGGGCACTACGATTGTAATATTTCTCAGAGCGTTTATCAAGTGATGTATTTACATAGGGAATAAGTGTAATTAGATAATTACCTAGGAGTTCCGCAAACGTTGTCTCGTCAATCTCTTCTGGTAAACTCACATTATGATAATAATCCTAAAAAAGTACGAGTTTGGAAGAATGAATTAAACTCTCATATAATTCTTTACCATAAAAAAATTAACTACAGTATAAATAAGTTCGATGAATACATGTCATCGAGGATATAAACTTTTTAAATTATTGGCTGTACGTAACTTTCAACAAAAATATTTTAAAAATACCATTGATAAAATTAAACTAGTTTAGTCATTTACTCAGAAAAAATGTTCTTAAAAATTAAATCATTCAAACAGTAATAAGAAACATTAAAAAGTAAATAGTTATAGTAGTATATAAAATCTCACATAACAGGAATAATGGTCTACATTTACTACCTAGACTGCTATTATTATATTGAATGGAATGAAACAATATAGATATTCAAGATATAATAATATTAAAGATTCTTCATTTTGAATAAACTGTATTCAGTTTTCTTAAACATCTTGCATAGCCATAATGTCATAGCATGATTCTGTGTGGACTCTGGAAAGTCAATATATTTTGGTATGTTATAATATTTTTATTCATAGCAATGAATTTAATTTATAGTTCCCTATTAGAAGGAGCTGTTTTTCACTCATTTTAGCCGACAATGCTACAGTTATTTACTGGTTAATTTCAAATCTTATAAGAGGCTTCGAGTGTGATTTATGATCCAAATTCAACTGTCAGTCCATTGAAGCACTGCATTATACAAATATTCATCACTTTCAAAACGCTTAAAGCACTTGAACACTTTCAACTCAGTTAAAGGGTGGAACTCACCAGAAATAAACAACCAACCATCAGAAATTATGTTGCCGTAGCAACCACTGCCTGATTAAGCCTGAATACGGGGCTGTTGACCCATTGCCCCAAATCGGATGTAAAATTTATTCTACGTTGTCAATCAAGTAGAATTTTTTGCCCAATCGAATTGAAAGTTCTTTGGGGGAGGCCAAAGAAGTTTTTGCCCTGTGTCCCAATTAGGCTTAGCAGGATCCTGGAGCGACCCAGTGATCCTAGAATTACAGCAGCAATATTTGGATTAGCAAAAGTCCTAAAGAAGGTCTCTTTCTCTAAAATGTCTCC
The DNA here is from genome assembly GCA_037975125.1 of Latrodectus hesperus. Classification (NCBI taxonomy): domain Eukaryota; kingdom Metazoa; phylum Arthropoda; class Arachnida; order Araneae; family Theridiidae; genus Latrodectus; species Latrodectus hesperus. The sequence continues at coordinate 9,044,090 of CM075851.1, read as the reverse complement.
TGTGTTTTAATAATATTCTTCCCTCCAGTGTTTTTTGAAGTTTCACAATGGTTATTCACCCCGATTATAGTGATTTTTAGAAAGAAATGGAGAAACTGTTTGGGTTAATGAAAAGATACAGCAGGAGAAAATAACCTGGGAACTCTTAAGTACCAAAAAAGGTACTACAAATGTATAGAAATAGCAAGCAATTATGTGATACACAGAGACTGACTAAGGCAGTGGCATACGGGGAGGTTGATCCGGGTTTTAATAAGACAAAGTGGAGCCCTGGTAATACCCCATACGCACTGTACTTTATATATATATATATATATATATCATTTAAAAATTAAATCTGATTTAACTTGATACCCCATCATGAAAATTGCGCTCCCTTTGCCTTACACTCGAAATCGATTTAAGAAACAAAGATTTTTGTTCAAAACCTTATTTATTGTTTGTTGACAATATAAATTATATGGTAGTTTTAAAGTTTTCAAAGCTGAGCATACTTTTTTTGAACATTTACAGGCCATAATGACGTTAATTAATATTATGATACATTAAATGATGATTACAAAACCAAAGAATGTAGACATATCTATTTCTTGTCAAATCTAACATTACTTTTATAAATGCTTCTGTATCATTATTTTTTCAAATTTTGCTTCTCTTGTATTTATTTTGATCGGCTCAAATATTTCAACAAATACTGACAACAGTACAGTAGTAAACAAGGGGAAGCTAAATCAATTTCAATGCATTTAAATTAGTTTCGACTTACTTAAATCACACCGCAGAAATGATTAGTTGAGATTTAGACACGTTTAAAAGTGCTGTGCGAACAGGGTATGTGAGAGGTGAAAAAAGTGAGCTAATTTTCGTGTATCAAAATCAGAAGTAAACCTGCCACTAGTGTTGTAAAGGAGGGGGAAAAAACAAGTTGATTTCCGAGTATAAACCCGGTTTATTCCCTTGGAAATTTTAAAAATTTCCTGAATTTTTGAAAGAATTCGAGAGTTTTGAAAAATTTTTCAGCTGATTTAGAAATGTTTTAAGTTTTTTTATCAACTATTTCTTAAAATAAATAAAAGTCCACTTATTTTATGATTTCTCTTATTACTGTAATAGAAAGTTTTCTAGAAAAAGAAAATATAATTTACCGTTAATGAGACCAATTTAGAATAACTTCAAAAATTAATATTGAGAAGATATTTTTTTTCTTTCTTTCTGTGTATGAATTTAGGAATTTATAACGACAGAAACATGAAAATATCAATATTTTTTCTGACAGTCCGGAAAAATATATCTTGATATTTTTTATTACATATTAATTAATTATTTTTATTATTTTAACCAATATTTTTGTTTTTCTCAGTACGAAACTAATTAACTTCTTTACTGGAAGACAAAACAAGCATTTTTTTATATTTTCGTAGTTTATTTTATATATTTATTTTTTTTCATTTATGTAAGACAAAACAATAAACGAAAGATGATTGGTTGAGTTTATTCCCTCACAAAATTCTCAATATTACCCAAAATATCTGGCTTATTCCCAAAATTCTCGAGCATTTTACATCTCCACATGCCACTTTTGGTACGATTTTGTGTTTGGATTTTTTAAGGGGTTGGTAGGAAGTAATTAATCACGAACACGGTACAAAGGCACCATTTTTCAATATTTATTGCTTGTATGTTAAAATGTAGGCTTTTACAAACTGAAAACAAAATATCCAAAAGTTTCATAATTTAAAAGAATAATTCTGTCAGTTTTATATTAGTCGAGATTTAATATTTATTTCTTCACTCATTTGTCTGTTCATTTCTTATTGATTTCGGCCACTAAATTTTTATTTTATAGCATATTTGTCTTAATTCTTACATATAAATACCTTTTCGTTAAAAAATATTATAAATTTAACATGAGGGAATTATGCACAGAATTATTGCTCTGGACTGTAATGATACTGTAGCGGAAATTTCTTACACGTCTTAATTTGACTAAAGATTTCTTAAATTATATGAGGATGAATGAAAAACTGTAAGTTTTTTGGATAAGAATAATACCCTTTGTTATATAAAAATAAATATACACATTCATGCATTCATCTTGAAGTCTTCATGAAGGATTAAGTACGCTTTCTGGCAATAGGAAGAAAGTATGAAATTTAAAACAACAATTATTTATTCTGAGACTTTGGAACAAACGATACCCAAAAAATCCGAGACAATGACGAATGTTCTTCACAAAGAATATTTAAATGTAATTCTTAAAATCATTGATTGGTTTATTAAGTTATAGTTATAAAAGAATAAAAAATCTACATTTTATTGAATAAACTAAATTTAAAATTTTCGTAATTTTTTCATCCAATTAAAGTAAAAAGATTATCACTTAAATTAAATAGAGTTAATTATGGGAAAATTTAATGCAATTCACATTAACTGAATTATGTTTTATCATTAACGCTAGACAATCAAATGGCTCTTTCCATAGGTTAAATATTTATTATATTTTTAGTAATAATTCTTTATATGTTGTCTACATTCTTTATATAAGCCTTGTGCCAGCTAGGTTGGCAATACTGCCAACCTAGTATTCCAATTATACGCTGCTTCACGTTTCCAACTGAAGCGTAATTTTCTGTTGAGGCCGACTTCCTCAGTACACATATGGCATTGCTACCCGTTTATAAGGTAGGCAACCATTCTCAACCCATGCATACATGGAAAGAACAATGACAAGAGAGAGTAAATGCATCCATGCCTAAAATGGGATTCGAACCCAGGACCTCCCTATCCGCACGCCGACCACTAGACAGGTTGGGCAACAATTCTTTTTATGAAAATATAATAGACACATAACACAAATCCGTTTCCTCTTCGTTCACAGTAACAAATTTTCATTAATTTTTTTTTGTATAAAAAGCTAACTTTCTTTTTATTTTATTCGAATAGCCAATGCTCATGACTTATCACAAACAAGGTTCATCTTTGTGTGCTTCTGTGAATTCTCGCATTATTTGTTTTATAGGCATTTAAACAAATAAAACATGAAACTAAATAGAAGATTTAAATAGGTAATTAAAAGAAGAGTTTGAAAAAAACACTATATTATTTTTTTTCAAGTCTTTCCAAGAATACTTTATAATTCTGTGGGAAGAGACACGTGACAGCAGGAAGCTACTAATTACTTCCTGTTATCAGCCCCAAGTTGGGGAAAAAATTAGAGCTTGCTTGAAATTCCTTCAATCCGTCAAATTATCCCGCAAACGGTTTTCGATTTTCAACTTTTCATTCCCGATTCAAATCCTAAATTACATCGTGTTTGACGAACTTTAGATTCTACCAGTTAAATGGAAGTTGCTGGGTAATTTAGAAGCACACACACAAGAACAAAACAGAAAATTTCCCAATACTTCATCTGCCACCAAAAGAGATGCCATTCCATTATAAGTATAGTGTGTTTACGACCTACTTAACATCTCCTAGCCGCTTTTCATGAATATGATGGATATCCGGTTAAGTCGGGAGTTGAACTCACTGTCTTCCGGCAATGTGAACGACCCCTTAACCTTAGTAAGCTATTACTATATTTGCAACAGAATTCTATTTCCCAATAAATATTGCATTTTCCCCTTTTTATAACTAAACGACATTTACTTCCTGGGTGACACTCGTATTATTTTTAAAGTGATGACATTTTGACTCTTAAATTAATTTTTATCATTTGATTTTCTTATATATTAAAACTATAGAATAAAAGCACTCCGCTACAATTAGGGATTGATTTCTGACATTCGTTAAAAAAAAATCTCTTGTTGTTACTTGGACAAGCCAAACTCGCTCTGCTGACGGTTAAAACAACCAAACTTTACGTCGCTTGGTCGTGCTTTTGTTTTTAAAACAACCAAAGCACGACCAGCTACGACTTTGCTCTAAATTCCTCCGATAGATGGCACTGCCAGAGGATCCATCCCCTCAATCTTGACATTGATCTGGAGGGGGAGGAAATTTTCTGCAAGACTTCTGGGTGCTTTTCCATTTTAATCTCCGCTTTCCATTATCGCGCTAACGGGGGCAAAAATCATAAATTATTGTTTGCATTATGCATTATTTAAAAATGTGTATGATTTCAGAAACTACTAAAAAAATAATACAATTATTAGTTTTATCAATAGTTAAAAATTGTTATTACAAAACAATTTTTAACTATTGATAAAACTTATTTCAACGTCCATGTTAATTTCTGGCGAAAACTGTTTAGCAATCGCATCGGTGATCAATTGAGTAAGTATTATGTAACAAATAGTACCTTTTTATCCATAAGACAAAATTAAATTTTTCCATTTTTAGTTGTTTTTTGCCCTTCGATATTAGCTTATGTATACCGTAATGCTTCGATATACCGTAATGCCACAAAATTATCACCAAGCTGCCTTTGGCACCAACTAGTTTTAACTTTCTTTAGCGTTAAGCTTGTTTACCATTATTTATCATTTTTTAGTCAAATTTTGCACACAAAAAACTCGATTTAGTATACATTAAACTTTTAAAAAATAAAATTTTGAGCCAATAAAATCATCGTATCTACGTTATATTATTTTCGATTCTCCGTAAAAAAGAACATGCTATTTCTTTAGGACCAAAAGAAGGGGTATAGTGGAAAAATACCCTAAAATATTATTTAATATATAAAATTACAAATAGCACTACTTGAACTAAAAGTGTAATATCGGATTATTATGCAATGTCCTCATTAGAATTATATCGTGAAACGAAGTGAAAAAGTTAGACAGTAATAAAACAGTCACAGTAAAATAAAGAAATTAAAAAAATTTTATTTGACAAAATTGATTAGTTAAAAATATTCCTGTGAAAAATATTCCGTGTAAAAAAGTTTTTGAAAATGTACCAAATGGATAAATATCCGAATTCCTTCAGGATCTCAATCTAAGTTCATTACTACCCTCTGCGTTCCAATCAAAGTGAAGATTCTATGGTCTAAAAATTTTGTCCTTTGTCTCTTAATTTTTTGCACAAAAAAAATGTATTTAGTACATATTAATTTCAACATAAAATTTTGAGCCAATAAAATCATCTTATCTGCGTTATATTATTTTCTATTATTCTTTAAAAACATGTTATTTTTTTAGGATCAAAAGCGGGGATGTAATAGAAAAGTACCTATTTCTGTTATTTAACTGCAAAAGAATTCATAAATGATGAATTCCAATCTTACAGCTGAATGGTTAACTATCCTTCAGTGCAAACATTCGTAAATTCAATTTCTACTTAGTATACAGATGTTCGAAATGTTTTGATATTCCTAATGGTTTTCTTAAAAGGAGTAAATAACAATACCTAATCATTTCTAAAAATCAAAGATGAAGTTGACATATGATTTATTGTCATTCATATTAAATTTTCATATACCATGACAATTAATATTAAGTAATGAATATGAATGGAACTTTTCGAAAAACGTCGAGAAGGAAAAAGTTTCAACCTTCAATAGATAGTTTTCTATCCACTCCATCACAGAAAATTCATGAAGGATGAAGCTTGAATTTAGAAAAAAGCAGGTTTCATAATTAATCTGGAGCCACAAAATTCTTTTAAAGTATTAAACATCCATAAAAATACCAAGAAAATATCAATTTTGTCCAAGCTAGTGAGAACTGACAATCCTGAGTTCAGCATTCTGGATTTCGGTGAACCGAAATCCAGAATCCATGAGTTATTGAAATAATTTGAATCCATGAGTTATTGAAATAACTCATGGATTCAAATCACACAGTGATGTTTGTAATAATTCACTATTAATTAAGGTCGTGGTGTTCTAGTTGCTTCAGGCATCGGTCTTATTATCGAAATGTAGTAAGTTCGAATCCCGATTTAACCGAAAATCCATTGTGTTCACTAAAGGCGAGCACGTGGTCTGGTCACAATATTCTCCAAGGAAAACGTCACTTCCTAGGGTGGCAAGTCAACACTGGGGATTCTTCTGCTAGGACCCTGGCTCTAAATTACGAAGCAGAAACTAATCCTTCCTTGGCTATTATGGAGCTCATATAGGTTCTCAAAGTATACAATAAATTGAAATTTCTAGTTCAATATATATTCTTGTACAAAGTGTGACAGTAGAGTGCAGCACAATTTTAAAATTAAGCATTGAACTGATCAAGGAAAAAGTAGAAAACGTTTATTTTTTATTAGAATAATTTATATAATTGATGCACTGGAAAACATGCTTGATTGGTGATGACTGCGTATCGGAATTATTTGCAAGTTTTGTTAATTAGAAAATCAAAGACAAATGTGAAGGAAGATGTCTATGTAGAGATAAAAATCGATATGTCGAATTAATACATAATTATGCAATTCTTTTTTTTTTAAAGAATATGAACATGAAATAACAATAGAACATAAATATTAATAAGAATGGAAAAATTCTAAATATATATAAAATTATTGAAAATACTTCTATTTTTATCAAGAAAAATTGCAAATTATAAGCCATAAAAATTAATTCAACAAAAATAGGGCCATTTAAATAGGATAAATTACAACATACCTTTTCGGAACAATTTTCAATTAAATAAGACAGCTCTTGTAGTAAAATCGCATTATTGGTCTCCAAATTATTTTTCTCTTCTTTTAACTCCTAAAATTAAAATTTTATTACAATACATTTATAATTATATAAATTATTTTCATTATCGGAAGATCATTTCGTTATCGAATTATAGAAATTTTCGGTACTTTTCCATTTCGCCGGCGCAGGCGATAAAGTTGCCAAAAATGATACAACCGGCGCTAGAGAGAAAATCTCCGCTGGTAACCTTTTACTGCTATGTTTGCAAAACATGTGACGACCTTTTACTCTGTCAACGACTTAATTTCGACTCTTTTTTTTTTTTTCTTTTCCATTTCATAATTTTATGCTATGTTGCTATATATACAAATTTAATAATTTCATAAAATTTTCGCTTGGCGAGATTTGCGCCGGCGAAATGGAAAAGTACCAAATTTTCATTATCGCTCTAAGGTTTCACTAAATTGCAATGTGCGCATAATTTAAAATTTCAGTGGCAAATGTCACTGTACAGTGATTTCTGCAAATATTACACAAACTAGCAGAAATCATTTCAAAAGATTTCCGATGTATTTGCTGTTGGCATTTGTAATCGTTGAATATTTCACATATGTGATGTGCTTAAAATTTGAGATATCTGCGAAATCCTCTTTAATGTTTAGCTAAAAATACAAATCCTAGAAAAAAGCTCGATAGAGGCAAAGTAACATGGAGTTAGCTGCTTATGATTTAATTACAGATAAAATGTTATTTATATTTTACTTAACACAATTTCTTTTATGTGATAGCACATTATCTTGCAGAAAGGTATTTTTACTAGGCAATTGCATTGTTGAGAACAGATGTTTTTGAATCAATCAATCAATGATGAGTGGCTGTCATAACTGGAACACGAAACAAAAGATTCTTGAAATCCAGTTGTTGCCGTAGGAAAATGTCAAGAAATTTCTTAACATAAAGAAGGGTTTTCTCTAGAAATATATGCATAAAAAGGACTTGTTGCTAAAAACATTTTGTGTGCAAATAAGTAAATAAAAATTCGTGTGTATTTAACTGGATTATAACGAGGGAAATGAATTTTCTCATTCGATTAATAGTTCCACAAACTATCATAATCTATTTCAAGTTTAAGAAACCAGTGTTACTCGAAATTCTTACGCTTATTATAATTTAATATGCAGGCTGATGCAAAATGATATAAAGCTTGTATGGTAAACATCATAAATTGTTTCAATTTCCTTTTATAAATATCGAATTTCCGTTTTCAAAATATTTGTAAACTGATTTGAGAAGCGACGGATTAATTCCACATAAGGAACATTTTGTGTTAAAACAACACAGTTTGTTAGTGAAATTTTGAACCATTTGTAATAATTTAAATATTTTTCTACGAATTATATGTTGAAAAATTGGCTGTAGTCGGTTAGTTGGTCTTAAAGAAAACATATTTCAAATTAAACAGTATTATTCGATTTTTATAAACCCTATAATAATTCGCCAAATCGTGTAAAAGAGAAGCCAAAAATAGCCAGAAAAAAAGAGCAACCATAAATATCTTTACTATTTCACTTACATTTGCGAATTTAACAAGCCCCTTGATACCATTAGTCTTTTTTTATTTTTGGTTAAACAATCAAGGAAAAAAATGATGATTTTTGTTTCACTACTGAACAATGAAACCATTTCTTTTTTTCTTGGAAAAAAATGAGAAAAAGTTGTATGGCAGATTGCGAAACATGTAAATACATCACAATCGAATATAAATGAAAGTATGTGGAAATGCAATGTAAAAATCATAAGGAAAAAATAAAAAAGGAGAGAGAGAAACAATATAAGGAGGATTTGTCATTGTCTAGAATTGTAACTTGAGAAATTCATGGAATTTATGGAAAAGATAAGCTGTTCAAAAGCAACTAAGGAGAATAAGAGCCATTAATTGTATAATTATAACTCTAATTGTAAGCGAGTAGTTTTACATTGGCAATAAGTTTGGCGTTGTTTTGATAGTGAGAAGTACGTGAAACTCTGGAATAACCATTTAAACTTTAAACGAATTGCATAGTTAAAGAATAAACTCTGAAAAGTCAGTCTAAAATTAAAATGTTTTTAACAATTCTAAGCCAATTATTTTTAATTAAATTTCAAAAAGATGGATTTATTTACATTTATTTTCTTTGAAGAAAACGATTAAATTCGTCATTTGATATTATCAATTGAAACAGTAAGCTCAATTACCAATTTTAATGAATAGAATGTTGCTGTCAACCCATTAAAAATAATTAATGTCTCATAATTGAACATTACATTACAAAGTATAAAAATTCATAAAATTAATAATTCATCAGGTGATCATTATTCGACGTTTTATGCACTTTACTAGTCAAAAAAATTTCTGTAAAATCATTCAACCATGAAACTCGAAAACAAGTTGAGTTTTTGTTGTTCTCCATTTCTTACGCAGAACTCTGGAACAATCAATAATACCTATAGCATACTTCAGGAAGATTTTTGCTTCTTAATCTATGAAGCTAATTTATTTATAGAAACTGACCAAAGTGTTTTACTCGTACAATTCAATCATAAAAAGATGATATCTGAATATTTCACCAGTAGTGTAAGCCTTCGTCAGAATTCTTATTCAGAATATTTAAAAATCCCCAGGGCAACCCTATACAAACAGACTATAGTCAGTTTGTTGGAAATGAAATAATGAATAATAGCGTTAACGCGTTAAAATGTTCTTTATTCACTTGACTAAAATAATCGTATATTTATGGTAATCTTATTAAAATAATGAATTTTTATGGCAATTCACCAAACACGCACACAAAACTCGCAAAATGCATTGTGAAAGAACACCATCATTGAAAAGAATAAGTAATTTAATACTATATCAACTCCCTAAGCTATGGCACTGTGGAACGGATAGTGTGACAGCTAAAGATTGTTGAAATGCATTTGAACATCACTTGCTTGAATAATTCCTTAATGTTTAAAGATATGTTCACTATTTATTCATAGACAGAGAATCACATTTATTTGTCATAGAGGATGAAATCGGGAAAATTGTCAAGCACCCAATGAGCTCTCATTACTTTCCAGTTAGCTCTTCAGAATAAAAAGTCCGGGTTCGATATCAGCCATTGTTAAATAACGGGAGCTAAATACTACATTTTTGCCTTCTACAAAACACATCTATCAAAGTGAATGCCTGAAAGTATTCTGGATTTGACCCATGGAAGTGAATACGATTCACTATCTAAGAAAAGTCCTAACAGAAAACCGTGAATCACAACTAGAATTAAAAATCTTTGAACAGTTTAAGCCTACATCTGTTAAGCAGTGTAAAAACAACCACCCAGACTGAAGTGCACGAAAGAAGCAGGAATGCACCACTCAAGTTTCATTGCTCAACAGTGGCTGGGTTCAAACTCGGAAAAATCCCATCCAAAAATCAAGATTACATCGCTAGGCCATGAGAAGCCCTTCAAATTCGCTATCATTATTTATTTAGGAAAAAAAAAGAAGAAAATAAAGTTAATCACATTTACTTTAATCGGGTTTAGTGTTCATCCAGGTAAAAATATCCATTTATTTTTATTTAGGATATTTTTTAGTCATTCTCTAGATAAAAATTTAACGATAGTCTCTATTTAGAAAATTTTAAATAATTATCGTCTCCAATCTCAGAAAATAAATAACCCAATTATCAGAAATAAAAAATAGTTCCAATCATTTTTTTATTCAACAATAATTTTTGGCTACCATATTTTTAATAATAAATTTCAACAATTGGTGTATATATTTTTTTAAATAAAAAAGGCTATTTAAAAACATCTTTTATTGTTTTATAAAATAATTTCGAGACAAGTTGCAATAATTTTCACATCTAATCATCTTTAGCGGAATAACGTCAACATATAATCAATTTTAACAACGATAAATAAAATTAGCGGATAAAATATTTATATATATTCAATGTTTATTTCACTGTCATAAAAAAGGATATTGAAATTATCATATTCTTTAAGAATATAAGCTTTTAAAAATAATTATCTTTACCATTATTTGGTCAATTATTTCTTCTTTAGAAAGCGATGCCTCAGTTTCCTCAGTTCCCTCATCTGCCTTTTCTTTCGTATTTTGATCGTTTTGGTCATCGCTTGAAACTGTAAAATGCATCTCATTATTACTTTCCATAGCTGATGTTTTAATGAACCAGGAATACTTTTCTCTTATGATTAGTTAAAAAATTACTAAGCTTCTTTTTCCGTTACTATAGTTACTGAGTAAAAGCGAAAATGACAGTTAGTTTTAGACCAGGCCACACGTTATACAATTTATTTTAAAGTTTGTTTAATAAACTGGAAAATATTAGTGATAAAGGATCACCACTGTTTTAAAATCATTCAAGATTACTGAATGTAAGAAAACTTTGTAATTACTTAATTAAAATATTTTCTTTTAGTTTTTTTCAGTTTCTGTCCAATAAAATATATTCTCAAATGGCAACAATATTTGTCGCAAAAATTTAGTCCCATAATTGGATTCTTAGAATGGCAACAATAATTGGCGGAAAAATTTATTTTGAATATAATTTCGGTTTACGACTTAGAGTTATTCAATAAATTTATGTACAAGTGTTTTCTTTTAAGTATGAAGTAACTTAAGTTATTTATTGTTTGACAAAAAAACCATACAGATTCTGTATTTTCTTAAATTTTCATGTGAAATAGGAATTCGGTAAAATAATATTTTTAGTATTTTACTCTTAAATTTTGAGACACAAGTTTAAAATGTTAGTTATCGGTGGAGATAAAACGACTAACGGTAGTATTTCTCGACCCAAAGGACAAATTCAAGTAATTATTTCAATTATTATTAATTATTACGTAATTATCTGTCGTTTTCAATATTTTTATTTCATTTTTTACTTTTCAGGTTATATTCGGACCAATGTTTTCTGGCAAAACGTAAGTTAATGTGTTACTTTGGTGAAAAAAAAATAAACTCGTAAAATTAATATTTTTCTATTAATTAAACTGTTAATATTTAAACACTTTGTAAAGTCTTCACTGTTTTCAAATGTTATATATTTGTGAAAAGTTTCATTAATTAATAAATGGTTTTAAAATTAAATTATTGTGCAATTTATACTCTATTCCTTATATTTTTAATGTTCGTATTTCATACTCATTAAAGTTAAATTATTCAGTATTCAAATGTAATTGTTTAAATAATTTCTAGAATTAGATTCAATATTCTTTATTATATAGATTAAAAAGAGTTGTTATGCCTAGTTAAAGGTTTGAAAACTATTCCTGAAAAAGAAATTATATATGCTGAAGTCGGGGTTGAAACTATTTGAATTCACCTCCTTGTCCAGAACAATAAACCTAAATTGAAGGGGTCTAGTCTATTGCCAAAAGCAATAATCTCTAGAAAAAACTGATTAAATAAAAAATTTTACTATTTTTTCAATGGGTTGTATGCATTTAAAAAATATAATTTATATTATTTTAATTTTTAAATGAAAGAAATAATTTTTTTGAATGGAGATTTGAAAAAAATTTTTTACTGTGTATTGCATGCTTTGTTTACAGTAGTATGTTTCTGTTTTCTTTTCGTTTTCACCAAGCAAAATTATGCACATTGAAATAGGATTTTACCAAAGTGTGAAACTCTCCTTGCATATCTTTGAATTGCAAAGATATGATATCTTCAAAAGAGCATTATAGATTATAAAAGTCTAAGAAAGAAAATGTATCATGCTTTTATAATGTTGAGGTTTTACTTTAAAGATTAATATTTGTTAAAAATGGAAAAAAATTCTTTTTTTTTAATTTGGAACACAAAGAAACTTTTGATAAAAGCGACAACAGTTTAGGTTGATAGATTCATTATGTTTTAAGTATCTTAGTAGATACTATGTAGAAATTTTTGAAGAACATATTTTTATCTGATTTATAGTTTGCAAATTAATCTAAAAGATATTATTTATATTATTGCTATTTCTGGTTGTTGATCCTTACCCAGCTAAATTACATAAAATATTTTATTTTTGTACAAACAAATATTTCACTATTAGATTAATTAATAATCAAGTATCCTGAAAACAGATTTTATTCATATTATTGATTTTGTTTTATTGTTTGGTTGTTAATACAAAATGTGCATTTATGTAACAAATAATTTTTTGAGTAAGAAGTATAATCAAATAAGCTAATATTTCTAGTTTTTTTTATTAGATATATTTTTTATATTTGTGTTGTTCCCTTAAAGTTTTTTCCTGGATCAAAATTATCACTTTCCTAATTTTACTACGTATCAGAATATTGATTTCCTATGTCACGTGTTTTTAAAATCTGATATTTTTTTCAGGACTGAATTAATTCGTCGATTAAAGCGCTACCAAGTAGCGAAGCATCAGTGTTTGATAATAAAGTATGCTAATGATATTCGTTATGATGAAGTGAACATTGCTACTCATGACAGGTTAATTTATACTTAATTAATGCATTAACTAATTAATGCAATCAAAATTATTCAATGTACTAAATGTACAATTTCTGTTTATTTGGGAATTTTAGACAAAGCCTTCCTGCTATTTCAACAACTAGTTTATCAAACCTTGAAAATATTGCAACAAATTATAGTATCATTGGAATTGATGAAGGACAGTTTGTAAGTTGCTTATATAAGTTATAATTTTCTATTTACAGCATGAAACCATTTAAGTATGTTAAGTTAAATTAATTTGCTTTTATGCAGTTTCCAGATACTGTGTCTTTTGCAGAAAAAATGGCAAATAATGGGAAAGTAGTTATTGTAGCTGCCTTAGATGGAACATTTCAAAGAAAGGTTTTTTTTTTTTACTTATTCCTTTTATTTTATTTCTTATCAATACTTCTACTTCAGAAAGTGTTTTAAGAACTGCTTTGAAATTCTCTATTTGAATTCTTATAACAGAGACTAAAAAATAAATGCTTTAATTTTGTAATATCAATTCATTCAGACAATCTTCATAAAATAAAATTTGAGGTAAAATATTACTTTAATCTTTTTGTCTCTCTTTGATCAAATACTTTGTTTTCCACTTAAAATTTTACTTCCAGGATATCCAATTTTTTTACAAACAGTAAATATTTTACTTTTTTATTGTAATCAGCAGTTCCAGTAGAATAAAGAAGAAATAGTCAAACTCTCAAGTTTCAACTTCAAATCAGCTGGTAAAAATATTTAAAAAATAAAAGAAAATAATATTTCTTTTAAAGCTAAATCTTAAGTGTCTGTACAGCGACAAACTGCTGAAATTATTTTTGTATTTTATGATATAACTTGTATTTCTTGACGTAATGTATTCGCTCACGTATGTAAAATTTGTTTGGTGAGCTAATAACCCTTGATGTAAAGATTAGTGTTTTCCTGTCATTAATTATAAATGAAATTTGCAAAGTATTTGATTTTGTATTTATTTATTTTTGAAACGTTTCAAGAGAGAATTAAATTTGAATAAAGTTTGAAGTGAATTTTCTATTTTAGGTTTATTAACTGAAATTTATTTTGAAATTCTTTCATTATAAAATTTGGTTTTAATATTTGTGTGCAGCTAATAATAGTTAATAATAAATTAAATTTATGTTTTTTTTAAAATTTTTTTCAAGTGATTATGTTAGTACAATTATTTTATTCAATTAAAATTGCAGCAGTATATAATAAATTATGTAATTTATTTAGTATTGTGTAAGATATTTAGCATTAAATTTTACCATGAATTATAGTGCTTAAATTCAAGTTTTCATCAGAATGTATGCTTAATAATTAGAAACTAGAGTTTTTTCATCAAAACATTATTTACATTATTGATTTAGCTTTATTGCTTGGTTGTCTCAAGGCTAGACTGTAATTTCTGTTATTTTTTTATGGTGGGAACACTATCCAGTTAATTAAAATCTGATTTTTTTATATAAATGTATATAATTTATATATTATTGATTTAACTTTATTGCCCTTGGTAGATTGTGTTATACTGATGTTCTTTTAAAGTGGACACCATTGCCTGATTAATTAAAAGTTAAATTTCCATTAAAATGTTTATTTTGTGCATTGTAATTAAATGTACAAGGCTGTGTTTTTAATACTTCTATAGTAAATAATTCTAATGAAATATTTGAAATTTAAAATAGTGCACATTTACAAAGTTGAAATTTGAGCATGATCAGTATTTGATATTTGATATTGTACACAGTGACATAAATTAGGATAATTGAAAATTTTGCCTATCTCATACTAGCTCCTTGAATTTTACTTCTATGAATAGCAAAAAAACTGTTTTTTAAAAGTATCACTGTTTATCCATACACTTTTTTTTTATCAAAACATGCTCTGCTTAAAAAACTTCTTGGTGTTTTGGCATTTTCAGTCATTGTCAGTTCCATTTTGTGGTTTGATGTAGCATTAATCTAGGCTAGAATTGTAACTCTTAGTTTATAACCTGAAGCTATTGCATCAGTTACAGCTGCAAGGCTTACTCGGCTACATTTTTATAGTTGTGTCTTATTGCAATTAAAGGTTAGATCTCTTTTGTTAAGCTTTCAGTTTCAATAAATGTTTGAAACTTATTCTTAAATTGCTGCTTTTCTTTCACCACAAATGTTCAACTATGGATTCTATATCACTTTTTTCCATCCATCTAGCCAGCCTATGCTAGCTGTAAAATTTGCATTTCTTTAAATTCTTTTTGGAAATGCAACCCCTTTTCTTTTAAGATAGATCCCATTGGCATCCCTTTATTCCAAAACTGGACTAATTAAATGTACGAGGCCATGTTTGTTTTTTCCTAGTAATTTTTTTCATAGTTTTTACATTTTTTAAGTCTGTTATTTCTCATGAGATTTTTAAAACATTCTTGTACTTTTTATAGCTTACTTAATATCTCAAATGATGCAACAACACCCTACTTTTTTCCCCTTTATCCAGTTTATATGATGCATCAAGCTTGTCTTGCATTGTCTAAATTTTCTTTCTTTTTTTACTTTCCATAATCATGATGATTAATAAGACTACAAAATTAACTACTCAAAAACTTACTAGGAACAAATAACCTCTCTTCATGCTGAAGAAGGAAATAGTTTACTGTGCAAGAATGTTCAAGCGACTGATGGACATGGGAGGGGAATTCCCTTGATAACTATACAATCAGAAACACATTGATCTGTAAGAAATTAAATACACTCAATGAGACGTTCACCAGCTATCGTCAATTTTTTTATGTTTTTTGTTTCATTAATTAGTTAAATGAAAGATGCAAATGTTATTGGTCCTGTGTAAAACTAGGACTACTGTATAATAGATTTAAGCTGGAAGCATAATGTTCACATATAGCACTCTGGCCATCAGCTCTAATATTTTGAGCTTGACCGCTGGTAGTGGTTTGAAATCCACTTTGAACTGCAAGTATTGGTCTAATTAGCCCTAGTGTGCAAAGTGACCATTGAATGAAAAACCAACCATTATAAATTTTATATAAAAAATAATTAATAATTATCATTCTTTATCCACTTAGAAGAATTAATTCAAAAAGCTATTTTAAACTAATCTTAAAAGTAATATAAGTAATATTCAGTGTATCGGTCAGATCTCTTGAATTATTTTAATTTTTTTCTAATAAGGAAATTTATTCAATGAATAAATTAAAACATGTGAATGATTATTAGGAGTTCGAAACATAAAATTTTGTGTTATTTAAGTTTGAAAAACATGTTTAGTATTTTAACTTCAATGACTTATTAATATTTGGCAGATTTTGATTTTTATAAATGCATTAATAATTGTTTCATGACCTATCTATTTTTTTATTGTAAATAATGATATATTAAGCTTTGAATAATATGCAATTTTATATTTTTTAGTCATAAATTCATTCTTAGTATTTGAAAATTTTTTTTTCAGGAATTTGGTGATATACTTTCACTTGTTCCCCTTGCTGAAAGTGTAATAAAATTGTCTGCAGTTTGCATGCTTTGTTATGAAGAAGCATCTTTTACTAAAAGAATTGGTAGTGAAACTCAGGTATTAATTTCAAGATGTCTTTGTTAATAACAAATATTTGGCGATTTTCAATTATAAAATATTTAAATTATTTTAAAGAGATCAAATAGAGATTATTATTATATAGAGGTTATTAATATTTTAGAGGGGATAAATTAATTACTACTTATACATAAATTTTATAATAAGTGATTTAACTAAATGATATTTCTTGAAGTTACTTAAATGTAAAATTGAAATTCAGTTATCAAAATTGTTTTGCAGAGTTTATTCTATTTTAAGTTGACAGTAGCACTGTTTACCAGATTTAAAATTGCAAGTGCTTCAATTAAAATTTTTGTTTTGATTCTAATGGTATAAGTATTCAAGTTCATTACCTAAAGAATAATTTGTGTGTAAAAGCTGGCAGCCAAATGGTTAGCCCTCTTGTCTTCTGTTCAATGGCTAATGAGTTATTTCCATCTTCAGCTTTGGTGCAGCATGACCTCTATTGAATTTTGGTCCCAATAAACCAGCCACCACCAACCCACATTCATTCATCTGTGGTGATTGTAATGGTTTGGAATCTACTTTAAATTGTTAGTCTCATTCTAATTGGCACTCTTGTGCTAAAAGTGACCATTGAGTAGCAAACATACAAACAAAAACTTGACAAATTTGAAATGAAAAAACTGAAAATGAATATTTTACCATCATTATGTTTGTTGAGATGTTAACGATTAGTGCTCTAATCACAATTCAATAGTTTGTCATCTTGATTTTGAATGTTCATAGTAGTTGGAAATCATTTTTAAATATGCACTGATTGATATAGTTCTCATATTTAAAAGACTAGTTAAGAATAACAAATTAAACCATACTGCTTTTCAACTAGCATACAAGTTATTGAAAAAGGATGAATTGATTCAATTTGTTTTTATTATAAAATTGTCACTTAAAAAGCACTAGAATTTTCATTTTACTTTACTTTGTTTTTCTGTTGCACAAAAAACTATTAGTTAATGATATAGATTCAAGATTATAATATTAGGAGATGTATTAAGTTAATCTAAGCATATCATTCATTGAAAATTTCAATTTATCCTTTAGGCAGAAAAAAATACATGTGTCATATGCTGCTTATAAAAAATAAAGTATTTGTGAGCATATTGTTAGACAAATATACTTTATAATTGTCTATGATGTATTTATTATTTAACAAAATTCATAAAACAATCTCTTATTGATGACCATTGTTTTAAAAATTAATACAAAAGTATACTTAAGAAAATTAGATGATTCATGAAATAATTATCAAAAGATTTATTGTAAATATTGAATAAAAGTATTATTAATTTTATAAAAGCAATAATTATACAAAAAATACTTTATTTTTACTGTGGAAATTACAAAAAGTGATTATTAAAAAATTGAAAAGTAAATTATTTTTCATGTTAATAAACATACATTGTGAAAGAAAGTAAGAGTCATGATTTTATTTACATAAATACAATTGGTACGAAAACATGTACATTTTATAAATAATTTTGTCATATTTTCTGAAATCTTGTAACATTTTCTACATTTATATCTAATGATCTTTTTTATATGTATATCAAAACTTTAAAAATGAATTTTTATTTTAAAAAAATGGTGATAAGTAATGCTATACACATATAAACACAAATATGTAAAAATTTTATAAAATTAAAATTCTAAAACAAATTCTCATGAGACATAAATTTAAAAAGTAACTGATCTCTTATTAGAAAACTTATGTTGCATTTTTCATATTATAATTATACATGTCTACTACTAAAACATAGATATGAGATATAAAACTTAATATATCCTTATAAATCTTTAATAATACAATTTATATATATCAGACACTTTTAACATAAACTAAATAAGTTAAAATACAATTCTAAACAAAGAAATGTTTTGAATTAAAAAAAATTCTGTTAATGTCAAAATTATAATTTGCAGTTGTATGTATTTACAATATTTTATAAATTTAATACACATTTTGTAAAAGATATAAAATATTTTGAATTCAAAATATATATCAAAATTGATTCTTTACCTTTATGCACTTAAAATAGCTGTTGGAATAGTCAACAATTGTTACAAGCACATTTTAAAATTCCATGTAATTACATTTCATAACAATAAATATTTAAAAATATTGTTAAAATATGAACCATTAGTTTTGCAGGAGTGATTCATCAAATTCCAATTAAATGTACTTTTTATAAAAAAATAAAAATCAGATAAATTTATTTTACAGTGAAATATTAGAAGTAAACAACAAATTAAAAATTATTGATATTAAAAAACTCTTTTTTTTATTTATTTTTTGATCAACTATTTATTAATGCAGAAATTTTTTGTTTTAGACTTTTGGTGGTATGTTAATCATTCCTTAGCTTAGCATAATTATTGTGAAAAATATTAGCTAAACCAGATAAGCACTTTTTTTACAATATTTGCTCAACTACACAAATGCTTTTATTTTTAGTGGAACACCAATTCTAGTTTTTCTGAAACAAGTTGAATATATGGTGCTTTTTGATTAGAATAACAAAATAATTTTTGTAAGTTTCGCCTATATTTTGAAACATTTGAAAGGCAATAATAGTAATAAATATTCTTGTGGCTATTTAAGAGCACCCTTGTCAATTAAACTTAAATATTTAAAAATCTCATTTGAACATTCAAGAATTAATGTTTTATCTATTACAAGTTTCAAAATGCATTCTGTACAACTTAATTTGAGTGATATCTTATAAGCAACATAGCCTACAATATAAATAAGAACTGGCATTACTTCTGTGATATTAGCATCTGAAGTATTTAAAGCATCATAGAATTGCTCATATATTTCACAATTTTCTAAATCTTGGCATACAAAATTTAAATCTTTTAACTGAAACCTACCTTCTATTTGGGAATATAAAGTAATCAGGTTAAGCACTTTAAATTTTTTTTCACATTCAAAAAGCTGCATGCGAGATGCATTATAATTTCCGCCACTCGTTTGGTGGAATTGACTAAAGCGAGCATTTAATTTTCAGTTTGAAATTTTTCAAGTAAAATATAAGAAAGACCAAGCGTTTCAAATGCATAGTGCGAAATTTCAATTACAGTTTGTATTGTAAATGGAAAAGCACAAAATGTTTTTTTGACAACATACCACCTTTGCCCGGAATACCAAGAGCTTTCTTATCTTCTGTGTTTAAAGTGCTAAGTTCAATCCATTTTGTCAACCAAATGTTAAATTCCTTTAAAAATAAAATTTTTTTATCATTTATGTTTTTATCATTTTAATTGGTACTGCTAGATCATGCAAACAACGGTGACTGCTGAAAAGATGTTTTACATTCATAATTTCCCATCATATAGAAATATGTTGAATAAACAGTTTAGTCGTGTCCATTGCATCTGGGCTCAATTTTTCCTTATTTAAGGTTAACGCAATATGGTTTGTTTCCTGAAACAGATTTAAAGTATTATTTACATTCTGTCTTTTTATATTACTAGGATATAATACGTTATGCGATAATTTTAGAGCTTTTTTTAACAAGAGAATTCCTTTCTAACTCGTGCAGTTCTTTCAAGTCTGCCAAATTTCCACAACACAACTTTTCCTCTGTAGGGCTTGGGAAAAATAAAACTTGTTTTGTGAAAGTTTGATTTAGCCAGTTATTTCTAACTGCTTTTATTAAGTCTACACTGTCAAACATGAAAAGTTTTTTCTCCGGACGAAATGGATTCATAATTTGGATGACATAAAGACACTTAACATTTCCGTCCCATATTGATCTGAAATTTAAAAAAAATATCTTTAGTGTACTGAAGTGCATTAAAATGAATATTTGAAACAGACGTGTTTAATTTACTCACAAAGTATAGCAAAAGTTTTATAGGGATATTACATTTATAGAAAAATACTTGACTTAATATTTAGAAGACAAATATTTGATCAATAATCTTAAGGTTATGGTTCAAATGTTTAACAAAATTCAGAAGAATTTTTAAGTTTCACATAATAAGTTCAAAACGTATCAATTATAGTTAGACAATTAAATTATTTACTACTACAAAATTGATCATGACAAATCTTTCAAAACAAGCTTACACAAAAAATTTATATTTAAAACTCAAGCAATGTTTTGTTTGAATGCCACATTCATAAATATTTAAAGTTAAAAAATTCATTTTTTGAAATGTAATTAGTTATATTTCTCAAAATAGAAACTAAGTTAAATACTAAAGGGAGTTAATAAAAAGTAAACTGCTATCAAAATTAACATGACTCTCATTCAAAACAATAGCACACAGCCATAAAAATAATCCAATTTAACAATAAGATTTCCACATTTATATTCTAAATAAATTTCTCTTAAGTAGCTTATATTACTTCATATATATCTATATAAATATTGTAAGAATATAATAATTTGGTAAGATGTATGAGATTTTATCTCTTTACTTATATCTTTTCTTGAATAATTTAGAAATATTAACATGTAAATAAATTATTATTTCATTTTAAAGTTTTTACACATAAATAAAACATAATTGTAGAAAAATTCATTCAATGCAAATTGCTTAATACGTATTTTGTTTAGAATAAAGTTATATTTTAACAACAAACAATATAAGCAGTTTTGATTAAGCTTTCAAATGCTTCAGTGATTACTTCTAAATGAATTGCAAGTAAACTTCTATTTATGTTAAAATAAAGTTCAACATGGAAAAGTAAAAGGCAAATGAAAGAAATACTTTATGAAACATTATTTTTGATATACAACGTTTCATTCATGAAGCTCCTTTGAAGAAAGGGTTCAAAATGTGTTAATTAAATTGAATAAAAATAATGACTTACCTTTTAGAATGCCTACAAAGATGCCTGCTGATATTTTCTTGCTGAAATCAATCAAAATTAATTTAATATATCTATTAAATTATCAATTAAATTTCTCATTCAAAAGTAAATAGTATACAAACAACATGATCCATATGAGAATCTTCCAAAATTCATCGATCTCGTTTGTGACCTCAGAACCAGTTTGGTTAGAGTGAGAGAAATAAGTTTGTGTGACGGCCCCGCCTCATTCGTGTCAAAAACTGGAGAACAATGCTGGATAGAAGGTAACTTGAAAAATTTTTGCAGAAAGCCACGGCCCATAAAGGGTTCTCTTGCCTGATATGATAAATATGCTTTAAAATTTATTTTTTTATAAATTTTAATAAGTAAAATATATTTTCTATAATATCTTCTTAGTTTACATTACTTTTTTTAAAAAATTATAAAACTTGAGCATTTCACATAGACTTAATTGCGTAATAAATTTTCATTTTACATTTTATACCACCTGTTGATGCTAAAGACATCCCAATCAGTTATTTCATTTCGTTCTATATGATTATATCCCTCCAGTTTCCCATACATGTGGCTTTTGTTATTCTCAATGGCATCAGACCACCTTATTGGTTATTTTCCTGGCTATCTAACTCCCATAAGTGTTAAATGTGAGTTTTTCTTACTGGATTTGTATCTTCAGTTCTGTATAAATAGTCCTGCCATCAAACCTTGTATTTTTATGATTTTAACAATGTCAGGTTTTCTGAAGCTATGGTAGATTTGATGAAATTTTGTTATGATGGTGTATTATTTATTGGCTATTGTTTTTTTTTCTAATGTATTACTTAAAAATTTATTAAAGATAATTTTTTTAGATTGAAATTATTGGAGGAAGTGAAAGATATATGGCAGTTTGTCGAAGTTGTTATACGAAAGATGTACCTTTATCTCCCATGAAAATAAGAAATCCGTTATGTGAAACAACTTCAAACCAGCAAGTTAACTGTTGCATGTGATTAAAGTGATAAGAATATCTGCACATTTTATTTTATGCTTTTGTCTTGTCTTTTTTTTATTATGAAATAATCCAGGTTTTATCATTTTATAGATCTGTCTTAGTATATTATATGCTTATTGTTTATATGAATATTCTTTATAAAATAAAAATTTTCTAAGAATGAAATTCATGTATATATTTTGCAGTGAAAAAATGAATGAAAATTATTTCAAGGATGTCAATTCTCACTTTAAAAATGTAAACCAACATTTTTTATACGATAATGTTGCATCATTTATTTTAATAAACTTATTTTTGTTCTACAGACATACAATGTTTTGCATTTGTTGATTTTTATTATATTCAATTGACATGATAATGTTTTTTTTAATTTAAGGAGTAAAAATTTATACAACAAAGAATTTCTCAAGAAAGAGAATTTTTTCTAATTAAATAAACAAATAACCTGATATATATTTGAAAGACTTTTTTTGCATTATTGAAATAACTTTTCATTATGATATGAATGTTGTATCATTGAAAGATGCTTAATATTATGCAGTTGTGAAAAATTTATTACGTATAATGAGACATTCGTTCTTGTGCTTACTTGATTCAAATGGCTTAGATTTTTATTTCCAATAAAACCACATTAGAATCATTTTGAAAATAAAAATATTTACTCTTAATATATAAAATTTTAATAATGTAAATATCTAGTTTAAAAAAATTATTTTGATTTGATACTAGTTTCATAGATATCAACTTCCAAACTTTTAGTTATCAAGTTTAAAGAAACTTGAGCTTTTTGTTTATAATCCTGTTCTCATGTATATTTAAGTAAAATGAGCTGTTCCTAGAAAATTCCTCACATGTTGGCTAAACATACCATCAATCAGTCACTTTTCTTGCAAATTAATCTTTTCTGATTTTTTTTGGACAGTCTACTTCAGTCAATTAAAAACTAATTAATATTCTTAGTTTTAATCAAGAGCTGAGGATTACTGATTTATAAAAGAACTGTTCAGTAGTTGCTTACACTTTTATTAATAAAATAGTCTCTTTGAAAGAAATTAAAGTAAATGAATTCATTTATCCTGACAAAAATAAGCAAATGTTTTATATCTTTACTGAAACTTAAAAAATAAAATTTAACTAACAATGTTAAACACTTGTTTGGCAGAGTTAAAAATAGAATGTAGTATTTTCAAAACTTTTATTCAAAATTTGTAGACCATCTTAAATAGCTTGTTAATGCCTTTGATCTCAATGTGTCCTTAATAGCATCATATCAAGTTTAGTGAATTGTTGTTGCTTACAACATTTGGACAAGCCAAGCTCGCTGTGCCTTTGGCAATGCGAATTAAGTCAATAGAGAGCGTCTGTCATTTGGATCAGAGTACCATGAAGGTGAAAGTACGTCTTTGCTCTTTTTAAGGTACCTCGTAATTTTGAACCATGGTCAGGTTCGAGGCCACACCTGAGCTGGCACCCTCCTCTCCACACCAGCAGAAGGACTTTGGACGTTACATAGTAGTGTGAACACGTCCCCAACCCATGGAGTTCCAGCAACCCAGTGAAGCAGAGTACACCATGGTCACCCTCCCAACCACTGCCCGTGGCAAATGATGCTTCACTTTGCTGAGCTTACGGGAAGCGGCATGAAGCTGCTGAGCCACTGGAGCTCTAGTGAATTGTACATGTATCAATTTAACAAATTAATACTATTTTCCTGCTTGATGAAACTTTGTAGAAATGTTTTTATTTTACTGATTTTTTTTCACGTTAAGCATTACTTTTTGAGTCCTTTTTAGATTATTGTTCCTGTCAATATTCCCAATGGACACAAATAATTAACAATGAATTTTTATTTTTCACACAGGCTGTCTCAGTTAATATTCATTTTCTAATCTTGGCAACATGCCTCATTTTATTGTGCTAAATATAGGAATCTAATTGCATCAGTGAAGACAACTAAGGTATAAACTTTTAATTCGTTTGCATTTCTTAAAAAATACTATCATTTTTTCAATTTCATTTTACCTTACAAATGTAACATGACATTAAAATGTGTTTAGAGAGCATTAACCACTTGGCCCTTTTTTTAGTCTTCAGCTCAATAGTTTGTTTATATGATTCCTACTTTGGGTGTGGAGATGTTTGCAGTAGTTAAAAATACTCTTTAAATTATAGATCCCAGTTGTAATCCCTTACTTTTAACAAATAATCATTGTGCTACAAATCATTTCAGAAAAGCACCTTTAGGAATAGGGAAAAAAATTTTAGTCACCCTCTGAATAAATATTGAACATGATACAAATATCAAACATGAATTTAAAATTAACCTTAAACTTCCATGGTTTTAGAAAAGATTATATTTTCCCTTTCAGAAATCAATTATTAAAACTGCAGTATCACAATTAAATCTATTTTATCATTAAGTATCACAATTAAATCACAAATTAATCAATTTCTCTTTCTGACCATGTTGATATAGTGGAAGGTCAGATTTTGTGTAAATATAAGTTGTAATATCTCCGTATTTATGTTTGCAAAGAATTTAACTTTTATATCTGCAATTTTACTACCAGTTTCATACCTTGTTAATAAAGTAATTTCATAATTTTTTTAAGATAAATAACACATCATAAATACTATTTATTGCAAACATAAAATATTTATTATCAAAGTAATTTTCTTACTTGTTCTAAAATGTAGATATTAAAAGTATGGGATGATAACCTAGTGCCAATGAAAAATCCTCCCAGAAGCCAAGTGAAAATATTAAAATACCATGAATTATGTCTTATTTATCTAATATAAGTTGTTTACACTGTTTCACATAATGGTTTTTTTTATTACTGTTGTGTACTGTGAATAAATCAATAAATTGATTGTTCAATATCTTATGCAAAGTAAAATTTTAATTACTGTGTATCGCAAAGAGTATAATGTATATAAACTAATGCAAATTAGTAAATAAATATTTATTTTCAAAACATACAAATGATTTTATATAAGTAATTTGTAACATATTTATTGGAATGATCACCGGAATATGAAAAGTTATATATCTTTTAAATATAACAAGACACAATAAATATTTATATATAAATTCAACTCATCTGAAAATAAATCGAATGCTAACTACATTTTATCACATTTATTTTTAGTTTCTAAAACAAACTCTGTAACATCATTTAACAAACCCAAAATTAATTCAACTCAACCAAAGCTATATTTCAATTCTACCATCACAGTGAAGGAAAATAACAACATGATATACATTTTATTGGAGCAGTATTTCTCTAATTTTCTGTACCAATTAATAATTAGCTAATTACTAATGAGCCAGATTAAAGAAATCAATGTATTATCCTATGCAATATGTATCTTATTTTTTTAACTAAACATTTTAAATTATGAAGGAATAGTGAATAAAAATCATTTATTTAAATAATTTTTAATATAAATTATTAATAAACATTTTTTTTAAATAAATATAAAAATGAGATTGCTCACAATATTTAAAAATTCCTAATTAAATTTTTAAAAAAATCATTTTAAAATAGTTCTATAACAATATATTGCAATTATTACATGTAACTTATGCAAATAATGTACTAGGTAGATTTAGATAATAGAATTTAATGATTTAGAAATTTCAAAATTTAGGCAGGAATCTTCAGTGAAAAATTCTTATTTTAAAATTAATCAACCCCAGCACAATATAAATATATAACAGGAGCTGTTACACAATGCTATTGGGCTTGCATGTAAATAATCAAATTTAAATAAATAAAAATTCATACACATAAAATTTTTAAAATTCAGACCTAAAATTGAGATTATTAAACATTAATAAATTAAAATATATGAAATGTTCATAATCAAAATTTCATTATTTGATTTATTCATAAAGGAAATTTTTTTACATATCAAAAATAACAGTTCTTCCCTAAATTATGAGAACTGTACAATAACTACAGCAAATAACAATATAATTTTATTGTAGATATAAGTTAAATATTTTAGCACTTATCCCCATCAGTAATTCATATAAAATCTTAACAGGAAGACAAAAATTGATGGAAATACAAAAATTTAAATTCTCTCAATTGTATTTTAGATGCAAATAATAATTCTTTTTTATTAGATTTAAAAAGTTGAATGGCTATAAATATTCAATGAGTACATATTTTACTGTATATTTTATAAAATAAGTTCAGCAATCATTGGTTAATTGTAGCAAAATATCATGAATTGTTACAATTAATTAAAAAAATAGTCGTTTCTTAACAATTTCACAAATTTGTTAACCTGTAAAAAGTGTGAAAAATGGAACATGGATTTAACATTTTTTATGGAGCAAATATCACAAGTATTTTACAAATATCAGCTCAATAAAATTTACTAGCTTTAATGAAAACTTTAAAATGTTTTTATTCATTTAATTTTAAATTTATCTTCTCATGCCACCAATTATAAATGGAATTATTTGAGTGCCAAAATTATTTATGGCTTTGCATTATTAATCAAAGATAGGAAGGATCTAAGGAAAATTTTAATCTGATTTTTTATCTATTTTCTTTAAAATGAAGTTAATGTTGAAAATATGTGGTAAAAAATAAAGCACAAGTAAAGAGAAAAAATTATATGTGATTGGTAAATTAAATATTTTATTCATTTTCCTCAAGCATTTTTGAAAATCGTGAAATTTTACTTTTAAAAATTTGATAAATTTTTCTCATAGTCTATTCCTGAAATGCAAAATCCTCATCTAGTTGTATTCATAAATATTTACATAAAAAATAGGTATATTTCTGAAACTTTATCATATTACATATAAAATTTTCATAAATCTATTGCTTTAGTAAAGTTAAAAATTATGAAAGAAATTACAGAAAGAAAATAAACTACTTTGTTATATTATGTACAGAAAACGTTGAATAAGTTTTGAAAGCTAAATTATATACTTTTGGATTTTAAAGCTATGTTGTGACTTTGGAAAATCAAAAGTGATATAATTATTAGTCAATCAATGTGATTGATTAGTAGTTTTATTTACTCATTTTATGAGTTGATCAATGTCAGTGGATGCAAAATCACATTGTTACTTTATTCAAACTGGAAATTTGGCCATATTTTCACATAGGTCTGTAGACCTTAAAATATACTTTTATATGATTTTTCAATATAAAAGTTTTAATTTTTAGCAGTATAAATTTTAATTACTTTATTTTTATACCAATTTTGTGAAGACACCATAGTAAACTGGTAATAATTTTAAAGAAAATATTGGTAACTAGTTAAACATTTTTTCACATTCATTAGGATTTTGTTTCCATCTATTTTTTTCATCAAATATTTTTAAGTATGTATATATATATATATATATATATATATATATATATATATATATATATATATATATATATATATATATATATATATATATATATATATATATATATAAAATTTAAAAGGCACATTTATATCAGATATTTCAAGATATTATTAGATTATGATATAATTAAATTGAGATTCAACTTTTCTATCTATATCTGAGACAAAGTTGAAAAGTTTTACATAAAATCTACATAAAGAATTAAACATTTTAATCAAAATAAATAAATAAAAAAATAAACAAAAATAAAAAACTGATATTTTAAAAAATAACATAAAAATAAAAACTTAAAAAACATCATTTAGAATGAAAAATCAAAAAAATTTTTTGTTTAAACAATTACTTATATGTGTTTAAAGATAACACAAAAAGTGTTAATAAAAGGTTGCTAATTTTAAAATAGATATTTGTTGTTTATAAATATTTAATGAGAATATCTTATGGTCAAGTAAACTTCTCATATTAAATGACATTGTATAATGATAAGAATATTTTGTCTTGTGTTTATTTTGAAATAATATCCTAAACTACTTTGAGCTTTAATAATGGATACTTATCTACTTTTTTTCTTTGTTAAATATGTATAAGCTCATAAACTGAGCTGTATCACAATATTTTCTGATTGATTATGTCCATTTACATTTTAATAAATTTTAAGAAAATAAAAACATGGAATTCAAAAACAACTCTTACACAGAAGTTTTAATCTTTAAATAATCAAACCATAAAACCCCTACATAAAAGTAAATCAAATATTTGTGTTGCTCTAAAATTTAAGATATTTTAATAAAAAAGAATAAAAAATTTACAAATTTGACATTTACAATCTTTGTCTCCTTTAATTAGATATAACTAATTGAAAATGATTTAAAAAACGCAAAACTTCTAACAAATGACCATCACTTCCAAACTTTTAACACAAAAACAACACATAAAGAACATCACAAAATGGCATTAATTATTATGATTGGTTTCAAAACCTCCAATCAAAACACATACAAAGTATAAAAATAGTAAATAACTAATTTGCATAATAACAAGGAAAAACAAAATCAGTAAAACAGAACTTAAAAATAGGAATTGGGTGTAATCTTATTTTCCAACACTAAAATAATATTGATGCTTAAAATAATTTTGTGTAAACAATACATCCAAAGCAATTTTTTACATCAAACAGTTCTTTTTACACTTTCTGAAACATGCAGATATATATTCATACTCTTAAGAGAAGAAGGTTTTTTCCCTTGTTATCTACTAATTGTTGATGTTGGGGATGGAGTTATACCAGGTATAGAAATTAAATTTTCAGCTAATGGTTGCATCATTTGCCATAGGGAAGATATCTATAAAGAAAACAAATTTATTTATAATCAATGAAATGTTTAAAATCAATAAAAACATCAAAACTTGCATAACAGCAAAAACGTATTATATGCAGAAAACATTCATATTTTGTTAAATGAAAAAAATAAAAATTCATAAAATGTCTGATTTTCAAATATTGTAGTATGCTAAGAAAATTACTGTGCATGTTTTTCAATCAAATATAGGTTATAACAAAATTTCAGGAAGATAATGAAAACTTTGGTAGCAGTTTATTATTTTACAGTAAAACTCTAATCCTATGATTTTTATAAATTTATTCTTGTCTTAAAAATATTGCATGCAAACACAAATTGTATATCAAAGAATATGATTTGGAAATTTTGAAGGTTAAAATATCACACAGTCTCTTTATTAATGATCATTGTAAAACATAACATGGTAATTTCTAAACAAAAATAAAAAATGTTTTAATAAATTTGGAAAAATATTAATGATTATTTCTATATAGAAATATGTACCCAAAAAGGAATTTACAAAACGATTAAATCAACTGGTTCGGAAATGAGAAAATTTTTTAAATATTTTTGTGCCAACAATAAACAAAATGATAAAGCATTAGGACTTGAAAGAACAAGTTCAATATTTTCTGTCAAAACATGATACATGGCAAGACATTTTACAGATTCCTGTATGAAAATTCTTTATTCTATGATACACACAAATACATGAATAGTTTAGTTGAAAGTAGAGCATAACTGTTTGAAATAAAATACCTATTTACTAACACAAATGTAGTAAAAAAATTAACCTAACTTGATTACGAAAATGTAATGAAAGCATCAAGACATAGCCTCACAATAATTGCAGCTTTTTAAAAAAGTATTTAAATATATGAAAAGAAGAAATAGTCAATGTATCATAATATCAGGAACTTTACATTCCAATAGAATTTTTAGGGTGAAAATATATCAAATGTCATATTCCTTTAATCAAAAACAGTAATGGAATGCAACAGATTGATTTGCAATGCAAAACATACATCCTCATTTTAACAACATAGCACATTCCCTTTATTAAACTACCATGAAAATTTTTGAATAAATGAAAAATTACATAGAAACCATATATACACAGTTTGTAATAAAAAAGGGAAATATCTTAGATTTATTATAAATCCTTGATTAATGTAGTGTAGGATCACCTTTGACATGTCATACAGCTAGCTTGGATTTGCTTAGGAATCGAGTCATACAGTGTTGAATCAGAGGAATATTGTACCATTTTTGATGTATTCTTAAAAACAAAAGTAAGAAGAACACTCAGTTTGAGACTATAAGAATGTTTACAAACAGAACAATTTGATAATGTCAATACTTGTATGTGTGTATAATTGTGTTCCATTTTTGAATAAAATAATTATTACAATCCGGCTGCTTCAATGAACATTACTATAAAATACATTACAATATTTCATAAAGATATTAAGAGAGTTCTGAGAAGATGCTAGTAGAAGATATAATTTCTGTGTTGAACGCTCTAAAATAGATCATAATGGTTCAATTATACTGAGGTTGAATGTCTGCAGTCTCAGGTAGATGTTTAACATCATCCTTATATTCATTAAGCTGTGATTGGACAAGTTCCACTGCAGTGATGTATAAAATCTCATAATAAAAAATTACATCTGCTGGTAACAAAGTTTGCATCATAGGATGGACCAGGTCAGCACAAATTTCTTTATACTACTTTGGTTACGATTGGTCTTGTACAGAATTACTACATTACCTATATCATGACAGATAGACCTCCAGCTTGACAGCCAGAAGGAGGCAATTATAATCATACCTGGTGCAGATGTGTATCAAAGCTTTCGTAAGGAAAAATATGAAAGATAATTAATCAGACTATATTACTTTCTATCACCTATCAATCGACCAGGTTTTGTGTTGTTATCAGGGTTGATGACAATTGCATTAACATATAGCAGTTGGGAATTGTAACTCTTCTATAAACATTACATTTATTAGAAGCACCTTCCAAACATAACTACTGACGCTAGTGAATAGAGGCTGATTAAGCTTTGGGGTGACTTTATTGCAGTTGTTCGCTTTTTAGATTTTACAATCCACTTCAACAACCACTAGTTTCTTAGACTGAGTTTTCTGTTCACTATTTTGCTATGCTGAGCATATCATGCAGTGCTGTATGCATGCTGTCATGATTTTTAACATAGTACCTCTAAAAGCGACAAAAGGTTAGGATGTTACAGTCACACTGGCTCTAGCTAGATGGGTTTCTATAATTCGGCCTCTTTGAAAATCTGAGGGATTCAATAGTTTAAATTTTTGAAAAAAAGCCCAAAACATATAGAA
Organism: Latrodectus hesperus; assembly: GCA_037975125.1. Lineage (NCBI taxonomy): Eukaryota > Metazoa > Arthropoda > Arachnida > Araneae > Theridiidae > Latrodectus > Latrodectus hesperus. Next base: position 9,012,506 of record CM075851.1, on the reverse strand, counting down.
TTTCCATAACTACCACATTCCACCAGAATATATACATTTTATAAAAAAAAAGCTGGTAGCTATTAAACATTTTAAACATTATAAAGGACATTCAAAAATGCCACTATTATTCACTAGTGTTTCAATTATTTTGAAAGCCACCTGTATATCTTTTCAATACATTCTTGCAAACTTCTGCAAGAGCATATAAAAAATATACAATAAGGAAGATTTGTATGAAGATGTTAATATTTTAGAGACTATTATTGCCCTTCAGCTTTGGAAAAAATGGAAGTGATATATTTGTAGAATTCTGAGGAAAGCTTTTTTATCTTATAAAACATGGTGCAATTTTTGATGCAAAAATAAGATTACCCAAAAAAACAGTTAAAAATCAGTCATTAAATTTTCATTGCTAAAAATAACCAAATTTGTGTTTAAAATGGAGAAACAATATCTATATTGAAAGCTATTTTTATTATATAAATTTGGAAAAATTATAAGTTCAGAAACATATTTACAATTACGTTTGTTTTAATGCTAAATAAAAAAATTGTAATTAAAAATTATAAAAGAAACCTAAAAATAGAAATACTTTTTCAATGATAATGATTTACAATATATAAAAAGGAAAAATCACAGATTTTTTTAAAAATAAAACCAGAACAATAACACTCACATGTTGTAAGCCTTTAGTCTGATGATTTACGAGAGATTGTAAGACTTTCACGAGAACTTGCATGTATGTGTGAACTAATTGCGTTTCCATGTGAATGCAGTGAAGAAAAAAATAATTTCTCTTCTCATTCAGTTGTAAAGCTTGATTTTCAGCATCCTAAAAGTGTTTTCAAACATGAATAGAAATTAGTAGAAATAAATGAGAATTTGCACAAACTTATGAGAAAATTATGCAGGTACCTACAACTACTATAGGATTTGCTGAAGCCTTGCGGGTTAAAAGTTTGCTAGAGCTCCTTTGTCTCATCATACTATAAAACTGCTCATACCTGTCACATAGATCCTGTAAAAACAATTTTATATACTACAATGAAGAAGTTTTAAGCATATTTTTTTAACACACAAAAATTTTAAGGGCCAATGCTGATTATGAGTTTAAGATTGAATTTAAGAATCAATGATATATTCTTAATTTGTTTTTGATTATTTTATATTTTTATTGAGAAACTCTTTTGAATATTTGTTAAATAAAAATGCAGAAAAGAAATTTATATTCATATAATTATAACAGATGGATACAAGTGATATTATAACTGTGAAATCAGACTATGATAGATATAGCTAAATTAGTATATTTTACAAAAACAAGTTATATACAACATATTAAAAAAGTTAAATATCAATATAATAATTTAAATTATAATCAAAAATATTTCTAAGCACTAACTCAAAAATGAAATGCACAAGCAAAATTTTGAATATGGTTGATACTGGAAAATATTTTATGCAATCAATTTTTACATTCATTATCTTTTCACATATGTTTAATTTCATAACAAAATTTCTTTCATTAAAACAGACAAATGATGATTTTGTGGTGATATCGTGGTTTCTAGAAATAAATGTAGAACTTTTGTTTTCTACACGCACATTTGTGTGGGTGGTCTCTTGGGATGTTTCTAGGCATTTTCTTTCCTTTGGTATGTAAATATGGCTTACTTGTTCATAGAAAAATCTTCTCAGTAGGTAATGGGCAGTAGGCATTCAATTACTTACATCAGTTAGCTTGTCTGCTTTTCAACATAAAATCTCACATAAAAACAACTACAGTAATATAGCAATGATTAAATTTAAAATGCTTTATATGTATATCAATTAAATTTAAATCCAATTTATTTACATAATAAGAATAAAAATTACTTTTTGACTTAAATTAGAAATTTGTATTTTATATATTTTGTTCATAATAATTCATTTGCAGAAAAGTTTCTGCAATGAAATAATTTTAAGAACTTGCAGGTAAAGAACAACATTTTATTTAAAATATATGATTGATTTATATAGAATATAAAATGGGATTTTATCTTAATTAAAAATTATTTATATCTAGTTAGAAATAGTTACTTTAAGTAATCATTCTTTTACTGGTCATATATTATCTTGGTTGCATACTTTACAAAATATTTTGGATTGAAAGAATGATCTTAATAATTTAAAGTATTCCAAAATATGATTACCACTTTGGTGGCAATTGAAACTAAATTTCCTACTAATTTTAAATGGAACTTTCATGCAAAACTTTTAACAAAATTACATTAGTTTTAAATAAAACAAACCTTTGAAATTACATTAAAGAAACCAGATATAAATTGTAATGGAGCTTTGATCTAAAAATGGTTTTCTGAATGTTGAAAACTTATGTAAAGTTGAACGGTATTAATGTCACAACCTAATTTTAAAAGCTGTTTAACACTCTTTTATATAAAATAGATAAGAGATTTATTGAAATCACTTAAGATTAACAAATAGGTAAAATTATATTCATGTTAGAAAAATGTTTCAGCAATAATATTATAAATTTTTAAAATCTAAGCAAACACAGGAATTTACCAATTAAATAGATTAGGAAATTATATAAATTGCCAATTTATTTATTTGCTAAATTCCTGTCGTAACTTAACTCATATTAAATATTTGTAATAACAGCAACAGCATATGTAAAGCATGTTTAAATTAATCCTGATAATTTTGATTCGTTAACTTTTTACAATTGATTAAAAAATGTAATTAAATTTGATATGAAATTTATAAATAAAAATTGAGTGCAAATTTTAATGGTAAAGCTGATAAATACAAATGGTTTTGAAGATTTACAAGAATAATTCATGAAAAATAGTTTAAAAATGCATGCAACTTTTACCGACACAAAAAATTCTTTTAATCACAAATTTGATTAAAATGAAAGACTTAATTATTGATGACTTAATTAATGCTTTACAAATGTTATTTATGTTTAGAAACAATAATAAAGTACTTTACAAATAAACTGAAAGCATTATAATGTTATTTTCCATTGTGTAAGTTGGAATTCTCAAAAATATAAAAAACAATGTGTATAATAGGTTTTCTTAATGCTTTTCCATTTTTTTTTTTTTTTTATTTACAAAAAAACATGTTGTCTAATCAATTTTTTAGAAACTATTGATACATCATTCATATATATTTAGCTCATATTGAAAAATAATTTTAAAAAAATTTTTTCCATAAATATTACGTAAATTAAATATTTTTTCAGTAATGTTAGACATACAATTTTTAAGTTAAAAAAAATTCTATGCAAATGGAGAATTTTCATAATAAAAAGAACAATTACTAAAGGAACCAATCATAGGTTGAAAATACTTACTTTGTAAGCTGTTAGAAGGTCTAAAAACAAATTCAATTCTTCCAAGACATCTTCCTCTTCTTTAGATGCCTAAAAGTTTGAAATGATGAAATATCCATTTAATGTTAACTTATAAATACAAAACTAAATTTTTTTAAGAAACTTACCAAATCAAGATATGCCACAGATACAGTTGATAACATAGGATGAATATTCTTCATGCCTTTTTTTAACTGGTCCCATGTTTCATTGCCTCCTGAACCCCAGTCAGATTCAGTACTCGCACTATTTGCTAATGAACTAGATAACAAATATTTTTACTTACATTAACAAATATTAAATATGATTTGACACTTAAACATTAAAAATGAAATTGCTGTAAATATTTCTAAGCTTTTTATTGTGGTCTTAGACTTAAATTTGCAGCAAAATGTCCCACAGTTAAATGGTATATTGATAAATGACAGTTAAATGTACTTATATATAAACAGGGTTGGTACAGATTTCCAAGAATCAAATTTCAGGAGTTTACCAGGAATCAAAAAAATTTTAGGAGGTAATGACATTCATGTTAAATAACTTTTTACCCTACCAATTATTCTTAACCAAATATGCAATATTTTCAATTACATTTGAAAATAATAGATAACTAATTGCAAAAAAATTAAAATATTTTTCGTTTAAATTAAGATTCTATTTAAGGATTACTTTAAAAGCTTTCAATGAATATAAAGTTATGACAAATATTTTTTGTAATAATCAATATTCTTTATACTATTAAATTTTACATAAATATATAATATAAAAAATGAGTAATTTTAGAATTTTTAAGCATCTTCAATAAATTCTTATCTATTAACTAATTGAGTATTTCAAGATGTGTGCATAACAACCTTCTTTTAAATATAAATATATTTAATCAAAATAAATACAACTATTAAATGAAGTTTCTAGGATGACTTTTCCTCCAATTACTTAAAAGTAATTCTAAATTTTTCTTCTGTTTACTTTAAAACTTTTTTAAAAATTATAAATTTCAAATCCACATTCTACTCTTCTATTTTTTTTCATCCTCCGACAGATTTTTACATTTCTTGGTTATATATATATACACCAGGTCCACTGGTCATTGAAAGGACACTCCTCTCCCCTCGACATAATAATAATTAATTTTAATCTTTCTTTCATTTATGAACAAGTTCAATGTGATTCACTAAAATTACACACAATTTTCCTCAAGGAAGACATGGATAGTATATTTTAATTGAAAAAGTTTACATTAAAATATTAATATTCATTAAATTTCATACAATAAAAAAACAAAGAGAAAAAAATGAATTAAAATCGCCCCTTGATTGAACAGTATCTTGTCTGCGATTACTTTACTTCACACACACAAATCTAAATACTACATCTGGTCCTGACTAAACTGGATTATCATGAAGTGGTGACTGAACTAGATTTTCATTTTAACCAACAGTTATGAATAAAATCTAATATTGCTAGTGCCATCCCTTACCTACCAAGGGAAACTTACTTGATTTGCTTCCCAGTGCCAGTTTTCACACAGGTGCATGCGGTTAAGGGGTGTATCCAAGGAAAAAAGACATGTTTCCATTCTAATTTTTATTTTTACAAAAAAAAGAAAGACAGAAAATGCAAAATTTAAATGCAATGTCCTATTCTAACATTTCTGATACTGAAGATGAAGGATAATAGTCATCAAGTTCACTGTCCTTACTATCAAATATATTTGGAAAAAAAAGCTTGCATAACACACTAAAAATGGATGCCAAAAAAGTTATAGCTGGAAAAGAAATTGAAATAACTGCAATCTCTGGAACAAGCAACAGCTTCCTGAGTTCCGAGAAATATTCCCCTCTCCAAATCGCCCCTTTCTTGAAATACTAAGTTCATTGTAAACAATGTCAAGGACATTTTATAGCACCCCAAAGTATTGGGTCTAACTTTACTGATAGCAGCGTACTACAAAGAAATATACTTAATGAGACATATGTATATGCTACAGCAAGCAGGGGTTTAAAGGCTAATACTCAATTTAATATTCAAACAATTACACTGAAAATTTTAAAATATTAAAAGAAAAATTCAAAGAATTATAATATTTTTTAAAAAAAATTAATGCATCAAGGTTAAAAATTCCTGTAGTAATTCATAATTTTTAAGGAGTCCTGTCAAAATTCCAGAATTTTCAAGGATAATTCTGGAATTCCTTTAAAAAATTTCAAATTTCAGGAATTTTAAGGTTTTCCAGGAGTTGTACGAACCCTGTATAAACCTCTGGATAGTAAGCAATGAATTGTGAATTCCATATATATTGTTCTCTTATTTAGTTATATTCCTAATTTAAACATATCAAAAAATACTTCCAGTAATTGAATATTACAGGAAAACACAAACACATATGAAATATCTCAAGCTCTATTAAAAGATAAGCAAAATAGATAATATAGGAAGTCACAGAAAATTGAGCTTCATCAACAAAAAGTTCAGTTTTAATTGCAAAGTTGGGTCACTGTGGTAAACTAAACAACCAAAATTGACAACTTGAGTATAGATTTCAGTGATGTATGTCAAGTATTAATAAAAACGCTAAGCATTAAATAAATACAAAAAAAAACTGATTAGCAACTTAAAAGATGTGAAAAATTTTGCATAAATTAAGTTACATTCAGTAATGATGAATGACTAATATGTAATTCACAAAAAAAAGAAAATTATTTCAAAGCTGTTAAAAACAAAGGTAAAATAATTTTGGAAAACTTGAATAAATTGAAGTTAATCAAGAGTAAAATGAAAAAATTTTAGTATTTATAGATTTTGGAAATTTCATGATGAAAAAATATATTTTCTAATTAAATTTATTCGCAGTTTATTATAATAAAGAATGTCATTAAATTATAAAAATTATATTATTTAAAAAAAAAACTCATATCTTATTTTGTAGCTTAAGATGAAATAAACATTCAATAAAAAGCCTGGTAGTTAAGTGGTACAATATCAAATATAAGTATATATTGATTATTCTGAATGTAATCAATATTCATTCAAAAAATACAGTTATAGAACAATGTTTCTGTAATTGTTATAGGGCTAATAAAAATAAATTCTTCACAATGCAAATAATTCAACAAAGATAGGGAAACATATTTTAGTGACCACCATCAAATTTCTCTCATCAATTTGAATATTAGGTCTGTTTATCACTGTCAGATGGTTATTAATCCTCTACTAAAAGGGTGATGTCAAATTGTGCTGCAGTGGATACCCCACCAATGCGGCATTGCTGGTAATGACTTAGCTGATGATTTGGCAACGGCTGGTTCAAATATACAGCAACCTTGTCCAGCATTAGAATACCATACTGTTAAAAAGCTTATTATGAGAAATTTTGCTTCCTATTGTGAAAATGTTTGCAAATAGTTCACAAGAGGGAAAGTATAGGCTTTTCTGCTAACAAAGCAAGCCAAACAACCCCCAAAGAGCTGTGGTTGAGGCGAATTTCCACTATAGGACTAAACATGAATATCTGCAAAATCACTTTCACCATTTAGGTTCAATAGACTCTCTGATTTGCTTTTTATGTGGAGTTGATGATATGACTGGGTGACAACTTCATTTGGCCTAGACTTTTTGACATTGCAGCTAGGAACTCAACAGAAGATGACTTTTTGTTTGCTTTAAGATTGTATTGGGCTGCCTGACAGAAGATGGTTGAAAAACCAAGGTTGGGTTTAGTGGAAAAAAATTTCAAATTTTTAAGCAGAAAACTTTTTTTCGATGAATTTAAAAGATTAGTTCAAACTACCTCATATTTAAATACAATCTATACTTTTAAAAATAAAATGTAAACTGATTTTAAAGGTTCATTTAAAATATATCTTACCACAATTCTTTCCCAAAAGACAGCATATCAGAGGAGTCTTGTTTTGTTCGTTCAATCATTCTTTCAGTGATTTCTTTCAACTGAAGAAATCCATTAAACACTTGTTTCATCTGTTCTCGAACAATAGATAGCTGGTTTGTAGAGTCTATAGGAACTAATTCCTAAAAAGTAAAACGTGTTAAAAAATGTCCATCAGACAATTTATTTAATATCTGATAAGTAAAAAATATACTTCTGCATCATTTGCTTGCTCATTGGAATTAAATTCATCTAGCACACCACGGAAGTGATCTTTGATTTTATGCTGAAGATCCTGGAAATCATATAAAATGTTTATAATAGAAATATAAAAAGATTTGTTTTGAAATTTCAATAACATTGTTTTTAACAAAATCTTTTTTTTACAATCTTTCTACAATGGCTCTTTTTTTGAGACAATGATGGCAAACTTTTTCTTAATTCAGAAAACACATTTTCAAATTTTATTTCAGTTATTTTCTAAATCATACAATTTAAAATTCAAAAAACTAGATTTTCTTGAAATTTACCTGAGTGTTGATGAAAAAAATTAAAATTTATATTAACACTACATTTATAGTAAAAAATAATTGTTAATTTGATAGATTTCATTATACAGTTATAAATTCCCAAAAAATTAATTCAACCTGAAGTTCACTATACTACTTGACTTACAATGAATATATATAATGTAGTTTTGAATAAGAAAAAAAGGAAAATATTTAATAATATCAAGTAGAGCTTAAAAATTTTCTTTTGTGTATATGTTACAGTTAAAGTATGAAATCTATTATTTTATAGAATACCTAGCTATTCCATGAAATAACTGATCGTGTCCATTAAAGTGTAAAACTCCCTTGTATTTCATGGTTTAACTAGTTATTTCATAGAATAACAATCTGCAGCCCATTAAAGAGTAAAATAATCTGTATCATATATCTCACTTTTTAGTATAAGGTACATTTACGTTTAACAATATGGAAAATAGCGGGAATAAAAACGTTAATTTCAAGTTTAAATAAAAGTTATTTTTGAAGGACGGCAAAAATACCAAAGCATAAAACAACGAGAATACTTTTTCGCCAAATTCTCAAAATGTCAATGACAAATACAGTTACCTTCCACCGCTACTGCATTTATGAACTATTCCAGGCCATAGGGAGAGAACTTGACTTTATTTTAGTTTATCAAGATAACCTTACAAAGTTTGTGGTTACATGACTTCTTCAAACAAAGAGAGCAGAAGAAGTTGCAGGACAGTTACTTGATATATTCTTGTTGTTTGAAGCCCCATGTATATTGAGTCAGACAATGGAAGAGAGCTTTGTAACAAACTTATTGATGACTTAAAAGTAACTTGGCCAGAGCTTAAGATCGTGTATGGCAAACCATGACATAGCCAAAGCCAAGGCAGTATTGAGAGAGCCAATCAGGACATAGAAAATATGTTAACGACTTGGATGCAAGACAACCATTCAACTTCGTGGTGTAACGGGTTAAAATTTAAGAACAGAGCATTCCATTCTGGTATTAAAGGGTCCTCCTACGAGGCTATATTTGGTTGTGCAGCTAGAGTTGAACTGTCAACAACGTCCATTCCAAAGGAAGCACTAATTCGTTGGTTGCCGAAAATCAATTACAAATTGCAATGTTTCTTCTCAACCTGATAATGAAAAAGTAGTTGAACAGTATTAAATAATCCCATTACAAAAGTATGTGTTGCCTGTTTAAAAGAATGCAGTGAAGATATAGTTTGCTCCAAATGTATGGAGCCTGCCCATATATCATGTTCAGAAGATTGTGCTTCAAAAGATGAAGTTGGGCAGAAAATCTGCAAATTGTGTTTTAATGAACTTAATGTTCAAAGAGAAAGAGAAATGTCTGAAAAATGTTTAGAAAATCAAGCAAAAAAAATGAAAAATCATTTTTGGATAAATTTTATTCTGAAGTCTCTGTGGGGTTTACCATCTGTATCCCGTGCCTGAAGCTAACAGAGGAAAAGGTGATGCCAAATCTTTTTTTAGCTATCATCATAAAAATAACCGAAAAAGGATTTTTCCAATTGGGCAAAAGAAACAGCCGCATTAAACAACTATATTTCCTATCCCAGTTCAGTGTCTGCGAACAAAAATTAATTAAAATCGGTGAAGTACCGGACATAGAAATATCGTTCCGGTCGGTTCCTACAGCTCAAAGTTTAGGTACTGGTTGGGAATTTAAAAAATGTTCGTGTAAAACCCAGTGTCAACAAAAAATGTTTTTATTTTAGAAATAATATTCTTTGTAATTCCAAGAGTCATTTCAGTAATCCTTGTTGTAAAAAATGATTTTATGGTACGTTTCCATAAATACCCTTTATACGCTGCATAAATTAGATAAACTGCTTCTTTTTCATTTTAACTGTCATTCATTAGTTTATTTATAGAATACCTTGCTACTTCATTTTAGATAAATTGTTTATTTTACTAACTGTCTCTCATTAGTTAATTTATAGAATATTTAGTTATTTCATAGAATAACTAGTTAAAGTGTCAAATTATTAACATATTACACACTTTAACGGACATGATCAGTTATTTCATGGAATAACTAAGTATTATACAAAATAACTGCATTATATACTTTAATGGTAACATCTATATTAAAAAACATCATGCATTTTTAATGTAAGAATCAAATTTCTAAAAACTTACATTAAAACATTTTCTCTATTGTAAATGAATAATTCAATAAAAAATTATTCTAACACAAATTTAGCTGTTTTGAGATGAACATTTTAACTTATCAAGATAATCTCATCTAAAGTTAGAGTAATTTAATCACATATATAAATAAACATAATTTAACACCAGTAAAAATCGGTCTCTTTCAAATAACATTAAATAAAATCAAAAAAAGGAAAATCGAAACTATTAATATTTGAAAAATTTGAATGAGAAGTTTGAGAAGCTAAAAGAAGGAATTTATTAATGGCATATTTTTCTTACATTTTTTGTGATTAAAAATAAAATAATGTAACAAAAAAGTACCATTAATTAATTGCAAGGTATTTCCTGGTATAGTTATAATTCAATCAATGCAAAATTCCCCTAAACTGAAAAATTTGATCTTCTATGATCAAAACTAGAGGAAATTGAAAAACTGCAGGACTTACTATTTTTACTTATAATGACAAGTTTTCAAATAATAAATGAATAATTTTTCATAAATGGTAATGATTCAGAACTTCAGTTTTTGCCGTATTACAGCGCTTTAGGGACTGATTTTCTTTCAGTCTAAAATTAGTGTTTGCTCATAAATTTCAAAGTAACTTTGGATGCAGTATAATTGATTTATGTTCCTATACCTTTTAAAGTCTTTTATTCATAAGAAAACATTACCAGCAATTAAAGAATTTAATTCTTTTTACAACTTTTTCTCTTTGTTACATCTTTTCTTTCTGTGATTTGATTTTTGTATTTTTCTTAGCGTATAATTTATCCCAGTTTTTCTTTTAATAATGTATTAACTACTTTGACCAGTTAAAATAGTACACAGTGAACATAAGTGTTTTATCTATATTTTTAAGATCTTGGTTTTATTTTGGAAAAATGTGGATTGCTGCTGTATTGGGATACAAGGATGAAGTGATTAGAAGTAAAAAATGAAATGCAACTGATGTCTTTGATTTTGCTTTTTTAACATCAAATTAATTTTACTTAGTGATAAATAAAAGTATATATTTTAGAAGTCTCTGTAGATTCACAATAATACTCAAGAACAAGGATATTACTCTACCATTATTAATTCTATGAAAAAATTCAAAAAAAGTAAAAATAATTTTTTTTCCTTTATATCTAGCATACATTTTATATATTAAATCACCGAAATGAATTCAAAGACACTTCAAAATACTATGGTTTTAGTTAACAATAAAATTTTGAAATTACTTTAACTTTATTAAAACTAACTAAACAAATCATGTCAAGATTAGTTACAAATTAATCCTGGTTGAACAATTAAATCCTGAAAAAAAAGTTATAACAACTTTATATTACTTTATTTATAATCACAGAATATTTATTAAAAATATCATAAATATAATAATTTCAATATTATAAATTTAGTGAATCATATAAAGTTATAAAGTATTAAGTATTTAATAGACTGAAAGGAAATTGATTTTGATGATAAGCAAATATTGACAAACTCTAATTTTTAATCTCAAATGAAAGTTCTTCAGTAAAAGTAATTAGAAAAAATTAATGCTCAACATACTGTGCCAGAGAAGGTGAGGAAAAAATGCAGTATTTTATCTTCAGATATAACAGGATGTCTTGCAAGTAAATTGAGAAAACGCTTCAAAGATTTTCTTCTTTCTTCAATAAACTGATTATCAGCTGTAAAAAAAGTACTCTTAAAACCATTCATTGAAAAAATTAAATTTTAAACACTAAATGTAATTCATTAATTTTGCACAGTAATTTTATATGTAATTTTTAAAATAAAGCAATTAAATGAGAAAATTTTCTAATCAATATAATAACTCCAATATCATTTATAAAGAGAAAACCAAAACAATCTGTCTGTAACAAACTCAACTTACCACCCATCACTTTTTTAGGAGGTAGTTGAGGAATCAATCGATATGGAAATTTTTGAATTAGAAGCTCTTGTAAAGCAACAAAGTCATTGTATCTTCTCTGCACATTTGATTTATTTCTCTAAAAAATATGCAAACACAAAATATTGAAATTTGTAAAATACATACTATATGTTTGAAATAAGTTTCCTAAAAGCTTTTAAAATTTTTTTAACCTTATGATATTATTTTTAACCCAGACAAGAATAGTTTGGGTGATATGTATTTATATAAGTTACTAAAAATGTTAAGTATGAATTATTTTAAACAAAATGAACAGTTATATAGTGATTTCAATAGAAAATATCAGAATATGATCCCAGTTACCTCAGTTTGAATGCAATGGAAAAGAAATTATGCTAGGTTAACTAGCAAATCTTCAGATCACCATTATGATCGCTCTCTTAAAAATATATTTCAGGGCAAATTTAAATTCTTAATAAAATTTAATGTTACTTAGGATGTTGTATCATATTAAACTAAAATCTAAAAAAAATTATTATTTTGATATTGATTATGAAATAATAGCTTTGGAGTTATAGATTACATAAATTGCTTCACATTAACCCAGCAAAAGGCACACGCCTAACACTGGCATTGTGTGGGGTAACTGATTTATTTTAATAAGATTCATTAAAAAATGAGCCATGAATTAAAAATATGTCATTTTCTTCAAATAATGTTAGTAAAATTAAAAAAATACATTTGTAAATTAAAAAAGAAGCATTATATACTTGAATGAAAAATTTTAAATCAACGTACACTTCTTGAAAACATAAGAATGGTTTTTGTAAATAAAACTAATGAATTTTGTGCAAAAACAAGAGTTTTATTATACTTGCATTTTGTACACATAATACATTGCTTTTATAGGATTTTGATTTTTTTGTTAGACATTGCATCTCCTCTATTCCACTGAAAGTGGCTTCATTATTTTTTGAGGGAATTTTTGAGAAATCATTTACATAATTATTTTCTTTTCAACATGTGCTTCTACAAGCAATATTGTCAAGTCTTTAATTTCTTATATTTATATTTTACTTGGTATCAATCAGCAAAGAATTCCCTTACAGCCCTAATATTTTCAGACTAGACTTCAGTAAAAATGATAAAATATAGCTAAGATGAAAAATAAATCTTTTATATGGCTTTATGTTCCATAAAGTTTCAATACTATCAGCAGCTTATAAATATTGTCTTTTAACATATGACGACTTATGTAAGTTGCATAGGCACAAAAGTACAAAATTTGATTTCATCTTTTTGTCTTCTAGACATTTTGAACCTTGAAAAATAATGTTATTTAAAACTGAAAATTTTAAAAGGTATTTAATGCTTTAAATAGTTTTATGAAAATTTAGTAGTTGTTGCTGTGAGTGAACATTTCGTCACTCATTTCAATAAAATTATTCAACATGAATTGAGAAAAATAAGCTTTAAAATTAATTTTGACAGATTTTTAAAAATATCACTTTAAAATCATTAACTTTTACAATAGAAAAAAATATACACAATAAATCATACAAAAAATATTATCAATATTCTATCAGAACATATGAAGATAATTATCATACAATGATTTTTTAAGTATTGAAATATTTCATACCTGACTAGTAACTTCATATTCAACATGTTTTAAGAATAATCCTTTCTTTTCAGGTACTAAAGAGATTTGGATATTATCAAGGGCACATATTTCACTATAAGTCAAACCTAATCTCATAGGATTCTTTTCTCTTCTCAAACGTATACTTAAAATTCTCAGATCTGTTAAGTCTCCTAATGATGGTTTTGGTAATTCTGTTTGAAAATTTAAAATTATTTTATTTAAATATTTTCTAAAGTAAAAAGAAATAAAAATAAGTATACACAAAATAATAGTTATTACATATTTAAACAAATATTTTATTCAAACATAAAAAAATTTACTTTTCTGAAATTGACAAATATAAAAACGAACAATAACGACATTGAAAGCATGAAAAATAATCATGTATCTAGTAAACTATAGACAATTTAAAATTAAATTTTGTGAAAACTAATCATAAGTCTTCAAATTATACTGAATATTTTTTAATATAAAAGTGGAATCCTATTTAAAATGACAGTAGTAGACAAAATAGTTATTTTAAATAACAATTTAATTTTAATAATAATTTAAAATAGCTATTTCTTCTACTACTACTGTCATCTAAGCAACTATACTTTACTGCAAACATATATTTTAAAATATTTTGTTCATTATTCACTATTTTAAATATTTTTCGAAAAAACAAACTGAATAAATAAATATTAAAACTATGCATGAGTATGAAAATGTAAAAGTATGAAAACTAGAAATTGTTTTATTAGAAATAAAAAAAAAACTTTCTCAATCTAATCAATCAATTAAATTTGGTGAAAAAAGGCAAAACAACACAACCAGAAATGACAATAAAACATCAATTATCTCCATAAAATATATTTATGGAGATAATTTTGCTTTTTAAAATGTGTATAAAAGAACTCCAGATTATTTTTTTAAAAAAAACTGATTTGATGCTAAAATATGATAATTTGCATCTTTGAAAATAAGTAAAAAAATTGCAGAAATTACAAAACATTATTTTTAAAAGTATAACATTGTTCTGTTTTTAAGTATAAAATCTTACATTTGATGTATGAAAATAAAAAATTATTTCTATAATAATTGATAAAATTAATAATAAATGTATAGTCAAAATAAAAATGTTAATTCAAGTTAAAATAAAATTATATTCATTTAATTCATAATTTACTTGAACACTAAGTTTTCAAATGATTTAAACAAGAAAGAATATAAGCAACATAAAACACCAAAATTATATCTAGAAATATGGAAATATAGTAATTATGATGCTTGCAACAAAAATAAGGCTCTATCATTTAATTAAAAAACAAAACATTTACTCTAATCTCAACTAACAATTTCAGATTAAAATATTTTCAATGAAAAAATATTCTAATGAAATTGATTTTCAGATTGCTCAGTTTAAAAAGAATCAATGAAAATCACAAGATTTAGCAACTATAAATTATTGAAAAAAGTTTCCACATTCTAAAAAAAATATTTATTGTAACCAATAATAACCTCAAAATGAATTATAGAAATCTTCTTAATGCTGAATTTTATTACCTTTGACAAAATGCTTGAGTCTTATATGGCAAAAATAATTAAAAAACAGGATAAATAGTTTCATATTTTCCATTTGTTTGAAAATTATTTCAAATAATTTTTATAAACTGAGTAATCTTCAAAACATGCAGAGGTTTTAAATAATTGAGGGAAAACATAATATAAATGATTAATAAAGATAGTTATTCTTAAAAATTCTAAAATCTATAAAATCTGCAGTTTTTCCGTTATTATGGAAATTTTATAACATATTATGCAATAAAAAATACTTTATATAATATTTTTAAAATAATTTTAATAAATACTACAAATGTTGTTCTCGATTGTAATATTTATTAAAAGTATTTTTAAAATCACTGTAACATTTTTATATCACAATTTATTTCTTTACGTTAAGAATTTCGCATCAAAATCTAAAACTTTAAAGAAAAAATGCACAAATCATATTAATGAAATGAGGAAAACCCTTGTAAAAGAGAAAGTTTTCTTGACACCAAATATATTGATATAGAAAAATATATCAAAACATAGATGTAATGATAATTTGAAGAATATTCAAGTGTTACACTCAAATAATTTAAAATATGGCTAAAAAAATTAGTCTCGTGAAAATTCTTGAAAAATCAAAATCATATATCATTCTATAGGTTTAAAAAAAAAAAACTTTAATCAACACATCTAGTAATAAAATAAAAATAAAAGAAAAGCACATAAAGCATATATCTGACACAGTTAAGTAGTAAAGTGTATCATTAAAATGATATTCTTCAGAATATGATAGGTACATTAATATAAATAAAAAAATTAGCAGTAAAATTAAAGTTATAAGATTAGTTTTTAAATTTTGAATTATATATCCAGTGAAATATTTTCCTCTAGCAATTTATTTTGCTTACTAAAAAACCAAATACTGATAATTACCTTCTCCAGTGAAATTCTGAATCAATTTCTCACTAACAGGTTTACCTTGTTGAGCAAATGCAACTAAGGCAAGAGCTTTGTACAAACCAGATCTGGACAAATAACCCTGGCGAGTATCAACAAGATCCCATATCTAAAATATAAAAGAATTTTGTTTTCTTATACTTTAAAATTCTTTTAAAACATTATTGGAAAATAATTTAATTCCCAAATTTAAAAATTTTTAGTCATGTGAAAGACTTATTTTCCTTTACATTGCAATTCAAGCATTTTCTCCCTTTTATATATCTATCAGAAAAAGAATGAAAATAATAAGCATTACTTTTTTAATTTTCACCATTGTATGAAAATAATAAGCATTACATAACAATGGTGAAAATTAAAAAAGTTTCATTACGAAAGCATAACTTTGAATTGTTTAGTCATAATTTTTTTTTAATTTTACAAAAATATTTACATTTTTGTAAAATACCAGAAAAAAATCAACATACAATTCTTATTTGTTTTATTACTATTAACAGACAGAGACAAATACTTTAACAGTACAGAAATTTTATAAAATTCGCAACTTCAAACTCATAATTGAATTTAAATAAAACAGAAATCATTATGCTTAAAATTAAAATTTATATTTAACTGAAAATATCAATTTAAAAATTATAATTCACTTAAGTAGAAAAAATTTATAATTTTAAAGTTTGTGGTACTTCATTTTCAACAATAGATAGTTTATGCTAATTAATTATATACTGTGAAATGCAATGGTTGCAAACATATTTTTTCTAAACTTATAGCTAGTTTCTATGAAGATTTAAAGTTTTCATACAAAAGAATCCATTCTTAAGCAATAAGCACATAGTTAATGGATAACTTTATGTATATTTTATCACAGTCATGACAGCTAGCCTGTTTTAATTTTTTTATATTGTTTAAAATTAAATATAAGTGTTTGATAATTTATTGTGGTTCAGATATTTTTTTTTTAGACTTCTTATATTAAACATCCAAACCTGGTATATATTATTCCATTTTTGACTAAAGCTATTCAAAGAAATATTAAAATCAGACTGTACTACTTTCAAAACTTTTGTTTAATAAAATAAAAATTTTCTTTGCAAATACATCAAGTTTTAGAGAGAATTTAAATTAGTTATACTTTCAATTTTAAAGTTTTATTCACAAGAAATATTTGAGCAATAATGAACAATTAAAAGAAAATATCTGAATTATAAAATAAAAAGTCATTATACTTGAGATAAAGTCTGCTTGGGTAAACTTGACTTCACAAGTAATTTTATAAACATATCTTGATCTACAACATTTTCTTGGTTTGCACATACAATATCATACATTTCTCTATAAAATGGTGGCACCGTACCTGAAAATTAAAATAATTGTTTCAGAATTTATCAGAAATTGATTGAAATAGATTAGATAAAAATAGTAAATTAAAAATGCAATATTTGTATTGAGTTAATGAATTACAAAATATTAGATATTTGAAATTTCACTACTTCTTTTGTTTCTGTTTTGCATCTCCTTAGAAATAAAAGAAAAATTATTCTTCACATTTTCTCAGAATCTAAAATTAAGTATTAATAACACTGTGTAATGTTAAGGTAACTGTATTTTATACATATAACATAACAATAAACATTTTAATTTTACAATAATGGGTTCTATTATAACATTTTGTTTTAATTATATTCCTTAAATGTGAATTTTAAATTATTTCATCCATTATTTTCAATACTTGGTTCAACTATAGTTACTCAAACAACTAAATTTCAGACATTTTAGTTATTAATGAAATTTTTAGAATTTAATCAAACATGTGCAAATACATAAAATATAAAGGCCTTTCCTACAACTGGAGGCATAAAGGTAATATTGCTCAGTAATCTTTTGATACCTGACAAAATGATTTTATTGAGATACATGTTGTCTTTATTTGCATAACTTCCCTATCATATTATGGTGAATTAAAGAAATTGATTCACAAAATCAAATCAATAATTCATTTACGTATTTTTTCTTAATCCCCATGCCAAACAAACTGAGATAGGTATGATTAAAATTAATGATGGGGTGTTCCTTACCATCTCTTATTTTCCATCAGGTAAAGCCATTTTTGACTGTTTTAGATATTAATACCTATTTTTAAATTGAAAAATTTGCATTTATCATTACTTTTTACATAGCAAAATTCAGAAATTGTGATTTCTCAAATTTAATAGGTTCTTTGATTATGAGAATCAACTTTGCTGTTTTCTTGAATGTTTCAAATAATTTTTTGTGGAGAAATAACACTTCTTTCAGAAAGTTTAAAAAAAATTTATTTGTTCTTATGAGACACTGACAAAAATAAATTGTTTTGACAATGTATAATCTGAATTATATGCTTATGTAAGGAGCTTTTATCAATTTCTTTTTTTCAGTTAGATCCACTTACTTTTTTCTACATCAAGAATATAAATCTCTCACAACTGTTTCATATATAACTAAACTGCTAATTAAATTAAATCAAAATTCTCATTGAAGTGAACTACTTGCCTCATCAATGAATTATTTTTATTATAAAATCTTACTATCATTAACATGGGGGTACAGTTTCTCATTGAAAAAGTTTTTGTTTTTATTTTCATACATTTATTTCAATTGTAAATGTCACATTTACAAAAAAGGATGTTTTCTAAAATAAATTTTCAGTTGGAAAGAGTTAGCATGGTTCTAAAGATTTGCTAAAATGTAGTCTTTTATAAAAATATAGTCAAAATACAAATCTTGGTCTTACAATTTAATAAATAAAATATCTGCATCTAACCATTTAAGCCAACCATATCAATAAATGTTAAGAAACATGGAAGGAGGAATAATTCAAAGAAAGGATTGTTTTCCATTATTTAGTATTATTTTATCAGGTTACTCATTATTTAAAAAATAGGTAGGAGTGGGAAAATACAAAAATCTTAAGTCCAGATATCATACATAAGAGAATTTTACTGTAAAGGCAACACTTTATATATTAGTTACAATAAAAGGATGTAATTAGCAAATAAATATAAATGAACATTTTTCCTATATTTACCTGAATCAAAAGTAGAGAAATTTTTGTGGAGAATTCTGCTAAATTTTGGTTGCAATAAAAGTATTCAATTCCATATAAAATCATATCATTCAGATTTATAATCACTTGGCTGTTACTAAGACATTGATAAAAAAATTTTTGAATTTTTTTAATTTCGAAATAAATTCAAAATAATTTCAAAATGAGAATGAAATTTTTGATAAAATTGAATTATCAAAGGAAAAAAAGTAAGAAAATGATATAATGCTAATAAGATTGTGAATATGGCATTATACAATATAGATTGTTTATCTTTCAGAAAAAAATGGCATCATGACAAAATAAAATTCAAAAATTTGTTTAAAATCCAATGCTACACTATTCTGAAATTGTTAAGAACTTTATTTCCATGTTATTATATAATCTATATTCACCACAAATCTTGAGATGATTAATTCAGTAAACATAAAAAAATTAATAGATGTTTCCACAAAGACTTTATTTTGAAAAAAAAAATAAAGCGATTTCATTTCTTTTTTAAAAAAAGAGAACAGGCTATTAAAAAACTCCAATTCTTAAGATGTAAAAGCTTCAAGCCTAACATGGCATTAGTAGGAACAACTTTTTTTACAAGAACATTTTTGATTTATGACTATGTTGCTATAAATTTCTTTATAACCTTTGTATTATATCAAGTTAATACTAGTACTAGTTAATTTTTATGGAATTGCAGTAAATTGCCTAATCAAGAAATAAAACCAAATACAGTCATATGAAGGGCAATCATAAGCATTTCCCCTGTATTGATTAGCTGAATACATCAACCCATGTGATATATTATTTTCTCAATTTATGCATTATGAAAAAAATGTTGGCAATTTTGAATATACTGAGGAAAAGTTTGTTTTATTTTTCCAGAGAACAAATATTACTTTGCAACTGATTATACTTAAATGATCATGAAATATAACTATATATAAATAAAAGTATAAGAAAATATAATGTAAAAAGATCATTTGAAGTATGTTTATTCATTATATAGAGTTGTAACTAGTAGAATTTTAACAGCATTAGTTTGTATTTTCATTGTCTCTGTAATTTGGTAATACATTTGGTAGCAAACATTGTGAAAATAATGAACATTTAACCAATTATCTTATCATATTTCAAATCAATATTTCTTAACTAAAAGAATGTTTTTTTTTATTTGATAAAATAAATAGCATATGTGTTTATAAATTTCATTATACTGTTTGCATTTTTTTGTAGGTCCATGATAGCTTAGTGGTTAGAGCATCATTTTTCCATTTAGAAGGGCTAGGTTCGATTCCTAATGACATCAAAGACCCATTGAGTACTTCCAATATGTGCTCGTTAAATCTGTACAATCGAAAGTCCTGTCAGTTGTTGAGCAGTTACCATGGGTGTAATGGTATGGAAAAAATTTCTTCTCTCTCCATATCAATGTCAAAATTGAGGGAGTAAATCTTCAGGTGGTGCCATCTGTCAAGAGTCGTAGGGCAAAGACACACTTTCACCTTGGTGCTCTGATTAAACGAAACACCCTTATGACTTAATTTTCTATAGCCAATGGATTGTGAGCTTGGCTTATACAAGTGTCATCAACATTTTTCTAGGTTGGCATTTTTATTTGCCATAGAAATATTAGCTAAGGCTATAATATTTTAAAAAAATGTATTACATTTCAGACGTGAAAAAAATTATTAAAATTGAAAGACTAGCATATAATTAATATCAGAAAAAGGAATATATTAGCAGTTTCAGCAGTAAGGCATTTACAATATTTCCTATTCAAACTGCTCTCTCAATTTGCAGTTTGTATGTAAATCGATTTCATTATCAAGGATTAATAAGCGCGATGGATTAATTTAGAAAAATACTTTATAAATATAGGAAATGATATATATTTGAAAATTCGCATGATCTTAGAAAACTAGAAATAAAATTTATATTTGAAATAGGAAGTTTTCTAAATTTAAATTTTTCTTTATGTTCAGTAATTACAAGGATGACAGTCACAAAACAGAAGAAAGTGAAAAGTTCACCTGAGAAAGAAATATGAATATTTATTACGGTGTTTCATCGTTTCCTAATTTTCAGATGTTTTGACCTTGTAAACATATTTTTAAATGAAATATAGTTAAGAAATAAACAATAAATATTTTCTGACATATTTGAGTATTGTGATAAAGTTTTCTTTTTATCTGATATCATTAATTATAAGTTATTTTTCTTTAATATAAAAAAAGAAATTAAAACTTTACCAAACGCTAAATCCGCTGCCATGGTCACACGAAATATATCGGTTACGCCCCCTTTGCTTTAAGATGTTTTGGTTTCTATTGCTACAAATAATAGCACTCGGAATATGCAAAAGTTAAAACTTTGTGAAATATTTGTGAAAATTTTGTGAAATATTATCACAAATTTTAGACAATAATATGAAACTCTTAAAAATACGTATTTTAAAAAATAAAAAACGTAAAAGATAAATTAATGAGTCTTTCAAATGGCTCTATTGGCGCAGAGAAAATTCTAATGAAATTTGAATCAGTAACATGGTTAGAATAATACTACATATTTCACATATAGAAAATGGCAGCATGTACCTTGTCTTCATTCGCGCAAAATTCTGATAAACAAATGTTTAGTTTTGGATTTAATATTAGTTAAATATGGCTAATATATTGTCTAAAAATAAATCTGTACATCATATTAAAGCAAAAGAAATAATAATGCTCATAAATTCAACACCTTGAGAACACTAGTGAGTGAAAAAGCATTACATTTCGGATATAATACTTAATTTTATATAAATATATATATTTTTAGGAAACAATGATTAATAATTATGCTTTTTTTTATAAGAGTGCTTTTAACGTTATATAATTTAATTTTTACAATTCCACTATTGTTTATATTATTTATATTGATTTTACTTCAATATTTATAGAATTATTGACCAGTTTATCAGTTTTATGTTAATTAAAATTATTAAACTGGCAAACGATATAATAAGTATAAACTTTCAATAGCTCATTGCAATTTAATTTCTAATTGATTTTCATTTCTTGATTTTTCAGTAAAATTACTGAGTTTAAGGTCCTTTAACAAGGAACTTAAGAAGAATGACTACTATAATTTTCGCTTGCCACTGTGACAGAAGTTCCAAGGATAAAATATTATAAAACAATAGCCAAATTCAATTGCATTCTGTTCATTCATTTCTTTTCAGATACTTATCTCTGTGTCGGGGATAAATTTACCCATAATCAAATACTTATCATTGGGTGGAAAGTTGGAAGTACAAAAATAAGTTTAATTAACTTCGCAAAATCTTACTTTGATGAAGAAAAAAAAAATGATTAGAAAAATATTTGCCAAGGAGTTTGGTTCCAATAATAGAAAAGTATGAGAGATGATAATTTTGAAAATCGATAAAAGTTTACAATCGGGTACCCCTTGAATCTTTGTTGATTTTTTTTTTTTTTGATGCCAAGATATGACTAACAAAATAGCTTCTACACAAAAGGTATACAAAGATAGGGTTACCAGAAATTAAAGTTTATCAACTAGATATGTTGCTAAATATTTTGCCCAGCTAAGAGATGCCTGGTTTTACACTGAACCTTAAAAATCATATTTAGATAAATTATCTTAGTAATTCAAAAGTAGACCCACTCAGTTTACCTCAATCCTGTTGCAATTTCCTGAGATGGTTTTAGTCAATTTGGTATCTCAGCCTTTGATTCGATTGCTTAGGGAATTAATTTCCATATTGGGTGGGCATATTTTAATGGTGCAAAATCTTCATTAGCAGTTCTCAGTGTCAATGTTTGCAAAAATAGTTGAAGATTGACAATCAAATCAAACCCAAGATGATTTCCTTGATGTTTCTTAGGAAAAGAAAATATCTGTCATATAGATTCTTTATGTTCAATTCAGTTTTGCTGTTTCAGATGAATAAAAAGAAGTAAAAATATTTATTTTGACATTTATACAAAATATTCAATTGCAATTTATAAGCAATCTAAGACAAATTAATCAATTTATTTATTCTATATCTTATTATATACATGATTTTTTCGCCTAAAGAATCTATATGAATGAAATGAAAGAATTTGTCAACAAAATAGATATTATTAACAATTTCAACTAAAAAATATTGGAATTTAGTGCTAAATGTTAGTTTTGAGACCATACTTATATTTGAAATTTTTTGTATTTAATACATGCAAGTTTTTGATTTAGTTAAAAGATATTAAAATAAAGCTTTTATCTATTTTAATGAAGATATAAGTTAACTGTTTTATTTTTCCTAATATTTTAATTTGTGAAAAAGTTGGTGTTATGTAAATAAAAAAAATGTGTTTACCCATGTGTGTATTTCTTCCCTATACTGAGAGTTCTCAGAGGAAACAATATGTTTTAGTAGGTTAATTATTCATATATAGAAAAGGATTTAGAGATTAGTTTGATTGTTTGTATAAGTATTTTTTGCAATTTTATTAACCTATGGTAAGTATTTAATTTTTCCACTTCTTTTTTCAGTGAGAGTTTTTAATACAACTGATGCTTTTTTAATACAATCATTAGTACATAAGATTAGTAAATTTTTTCATCTTGTTACATATAGTTTATAATTTCTTGTGGTGACTCTTTTATGTTATCATTTTATAATGAATTTAAATGTATCTTTGGCTAATTAGAAAAAAGCAAAAAAATAAATCAAGGCAGAAAAACTGTCAAAAAATGAAATATATTTATTTTTACACTTCTCATTATGGATACATATTGCTATGTAATAAATATATTTGTATGTATCTAAATTTGTAAGATTTTATTTCATAAGAAATTTAAATATTTTTGTTATTAGAATGAACTAATTAAGTTCATTCTAATAACAAAAATATTAATGTAAAATTTATAAGATTAACAATTACAAACATATATGAACTAATGAAAAATAGATCAATGATTATTTTATTAAAATTATTGAGCTATAAAATTTTGTAAAAAATTTATATCCATTGATTATTTATTTAATGATTACAATGTATACATTAACCGTGCAAGAATTGTGATATATTTAAATTCATTACAATAAATCTGATTTTTGGCTGTAATTTATCAGAGGCTTGAAACTACACAAAAGTTTGCAACTAGTTTTATTAGCTTTCATTATTTTCTAAATTGCTGTATGTCTACTCTTGAGAATATGCAAGGATCTGGGTAAAAATGTGAAAATTATTTTAGTATGGTTGTAAGTATATAAATAAAAAGATGTATTTTACCATAAAACACAGAAAATACAATAAAAAAATATTTATGTGTAGAAATAAATCTAACAGTATGTCTGTATGACCAAGAAGGAAAAATAGAATAAATTTTATCTTATCAAAAAAATTTAATAAGAACTTGGGCAGTGTTAGTTTAATTTCATTTATAAAAATTTTATCTTATTATTTGATGATGTTATCAAAGAAAAATGTAATTTATGAATGTAATAAATTAAAAAGAGTTTGAGAATAAGAGCTGAAGTTTCAATTGCTGATAGCATTTGGAAACGTTCTATTTCTTTATTGCACTGTTTTAAGAAGCTATTTCTGAATTGCTAATCATGTAAATAAAAAAATAACTTACATTTATTTATTTTTTCATAAGATTGCATAAAATCTAAATTATTATATCTAAATCAATTTTGTACCAACATACTAAAATTTAAGGACAACAAATGTATAATTAAAAAACTAAGAAATTAAAGTAATATGTATTATCCAAAGCATCTTCTAATTGGCAGCATAATTATTTGAACAACTTTTTTTTGTGTGTCCTTTAAAGGATTTTATAAAATCTGAACTGTTCAAAACCTAGCATTCAATTTCTAAAAGGATTTTGTTTCTATATTTCTCTTAAGACTTCCATTTTTGTTTTGATTTGTAGAATGAATTTAGAATTTTTATCAGAGTGTGGTATGATATCTTTTCTTCTGTTTAATATGGTTTTAATGATTGATTACCTGAAAACACAAAATTCTTTGAATAATCTTGACTTATAAGAAAAAACACCAATATTCTTGAGTAATTTTTGTTAATAATTAAAAATCTGCAACATTATTCATATTTGATGTTCCTTCCATGAATTTTAATATTTTTAGTTAAATTGATAATTTAATATTTCTGTAAATGCTTAATTTGTAAAATACTTTATTACATATTGTTTTCATATGCATCGCTTTTTGTATTTAACTTTAGAAAATTTTTCAATTTTTTATATGTGTATTGTGCTGTATTTATAAGTAATGCTGTTTTTTTCAATATATATATGCTTTTTATTTCCAGAAATTTGCATTGATAAATGAAAATCACAAATTTTCTCATTTTTGTTTAAACAATCACTTGTATAATTTTAAAGTTTCTTCTTAGTATATTTGTTTATAGTATTTTTTATTACGCTTTATTATATTTCTTAAAATATGTAGGTAATACTGTTAACTTAAGTCATGGAATCATGTTTCTTTTCTTGCAATTTTGTAAGTTATTTTTTGAATAATATTAACTATAATCATTGAACTAAATAAGTTGTTCTATGTAACAGTTGAGTTTTAGGTAACATTGATTTCGATTTGGATGTAAAAATAAAGTCATTAAATACTCTGTGTGATTTAAACCTTTTTTTTTTGTACTTAATAGTATTTTATAATATCAAAAACAACTTCTGTAAATTGCTTCATAAATCTTATACTTTAAGAATTTATTATTTAAAGTTCTTTTAAAACATTTCATGCAATATTTTGATACTGCTTTAATTTATACTAGATCTTTCTAGTTACATGACTAGCCAGACTGCAACATATAGGCCAAACATAGTCTAATTGGAGCTTGGAACAAAAACTTTTTTAGGGACACCCTCTAGTTCAAAACAATAAATAAAGAATAACAATATTTATTGTAAGAAAAACATATGTCATTTGAAAGTTAATGCAATAGAGATTTTAAATAGTACCATATTATAACCTTAATTTTACAGTTGTGTACAATATTGTTAAGAGACTTTGCATGATAAATCAATATTATGTAAAAATAAATCTTATAATACTATACATTTATAAGTTTATACTTAAGTCAAATTATCATACATTTCTTTCTGTTTCTTTTTCAGTGTTTTTTTTTTTTTTTTTATTTTTTTTTTTTTTAATTTTTCTTTTTGCAAAATTATCTGTTAATCATCATAATCAATATTTTATGTGTGTTAATAGGTTGGATTAATAATGAAGCTGACATAAAACTGACAGATTTTACACTATACTGATATTTTGTTTTTAAAAAAGTTCATTGAAGAAAGAAATGTAAGATAAACTTTCTATTCGATTTGGGGATTTCCTCTGATGTGGGGGAATAGTACAACTGCCCAATACACCCTTGCCATAGTCAGGATCTGTGCAACATTGGAGACTAGCATTTAGAACAATTTCAGTTACTTAAATCAAATTAATGGTCAAGAATTAGAATGTCTATTGCCTTTTTTGTGTGATAAATGAATTGACAAACTTCAAATTAAACAAATAGAAAATTAAAATTTGCATAAACTAATAATCAGTAACCTATTTTATATTTTGAAGCAAATAAATAAAATCAACTTGATTCTCATAATAGAGATATAGGGCTACCTATCTATATAAAATACATTTGTTCTTCACTTAAAAAAATAGTTGATATTATATTAAATTACACTATAAATTGAAGTTTGTAAATTCATTTCTTTGATTCAAAAGCAGGATAATATTTTGTTCAGTTTCTTCAGTATAATTGAAATATGAATGTTGGTGAATGAATTGTTAAATTAATAATTATGATTGCAGTCACACTACAATTGAGTATATTATTACATTACAATAGTAATGCTCATTAGAATAATTTATTATAGTTTTTTATTTGGAAATTGGCTGAGTTATGGCATCACTGAATACATTCTGTGTAAATAAAGAGGTAAAAATTTTTCAATTGTGACATCATAAGTACAAGTTTTATCTAGGGCCAGTAAGAAATTAAAATTTTTTTTATTTATAGTTGAAGAATTATTGTAGTATATTTTTTGTTTTTTATTATAAAAGTCATAAAAATGATTGTATTAATTAATTTAAATTAATCAAATAATTAACTCAACAAAATTATTGGATTAAATAAAAAATACAATATAATGAACTGTTTTCATGCTGAACAAGTAGTTGAATAATTAATATAGCTTTGGTTCACCAGCTTGCATTTAAGTGCCACTTTGAGCTAGTATGTGTCAAATGGTTTATCACCCACTTTAAATTGTAAATTCTAGTCTAATAAGTTCTCATGGACAATCAAAGTTAGAGAATGTTAAATGGCATTCATGTTAGACTTTATATTGTCTAAAACAGTGATGAACAATTTACTTATACTTTTTGACTATCATATCTTTTTTTTTTTTTTAATTTGGTTGACGAGGCATTGATATTTTTTAAAAGAATCCACAAAAAAGTCATCAAAACTATTTTTGTTACAAAAGTCACCCTGTTGATTTTAATCAGTCCAGATTTTCATTTTCATTTGTGATTAAAAATAATTAATAGCCAATGTAATTAAACATGATATCTTCATTCTAATTTTTAAAAATATTTTGCAATTTATTAGAATTTATATTAAATATTATTTTATAATTTTTAGATACTTTCAATGATCCCTTTTAAGATATTATAAAGAATTTTTAAAGATTGAAAGAAGGTTCAAGATATAAAGGAAAATCATGATTAATCTTCGAGTTTAATTATATAATTTGATTACTTATTATTAAAATTTTATTATTAAAGTAAAAATATTTGTAAAAAATTCCAATATAAATTAATATATTTTGGAATCAAATTTTAACTGAAATATTTAAGTAATTAAAGTCATTATCAAAAATTAATATTTAATTATTAAAACAGGCTGATGACCATTTAAAAAATATCCTAAACCTTTATTGCTATATAGGAATTTTTATGCCTTTATTTGATAAACTATTTGATTTTTTAACACATGTGATCTTAGTACCTTAAGTTCTTATTATTTTTGAATATCTCATTGCTGTTCTTGATAAATTAAATGAATTTTTTGTCATGTATTATGCTTTTAAAATTATATTTTAAATCAACTTATTACAATATCTGTGAACATAATGATTCTTCTTACTGATGTTTTTCTGTAGAAAATTTATATTTGGTCATATTTTTGATTTTTTTCCTGATAAACAGAAATTGATATTTTAGTGTCATCTTTACCACAAGGTTGGCATGGTATTCCTGTGCCTAAACGAAACTCATCAGGATCCATGACGATTCCTCCTAGTGTACCAGCCACTATAAAGAAAAAATGGAATTCTCCTCTTGCATCTGAAATACCCCGCAGCAAGCTTCCTTCTTATAAACCTTCTGCTATAAGGTTGCAGAGGAGTTCTATCAACAGCACTATCCATACAAGATCGTCTTCTAAATCATCTGTTTCACAAGGTGACATAATTATTTTAATATGTAGAATATCTAAACAACTTGTGTTTATTGAAAGAGAGAAATTCAATATTATATTACTTAGAAATATAAGTACCATTTTCTTGTAAATTTTAAATTTATATTTTATTATGTTAAAGTGTTAACCATAAATCTTTATATTGGGATGTATATTTGTTCTTATTTTGTATAATTAAAAATTTTAATTATAATTGGAGTAAAATTTATTTTAATTATATATTTAATACTCTGAACTAGAAAGATGTACATCAGTTAGAATAGACTTTATTAGGATATTTAATAATTGGATTTTTCCATTATAATTAATTATTGTATGTTGAATATGAGGGGGGAAAACTATATATTTTTAAAGAAAAGGAATTTAATGAAAAGACAAAGGTTCAAAGATTTACTATGGATTAAATATGAAAAAAACACTTAATTTGCAGATATTTACAAAAAATCTATTAGAAGCTGTGTATATTTACAAAACACACTGTTCTTATCAGAGGTTGTGTTATTACTTAAACTTCCATCTTATAGTTTTAGGATACTACAAATTGCAACAATATTAAAAACCAAGTCTATTGAGAATTCTGACATGTCAAGCAACTCTAGTGACAAAATCTGAGACTTGAGGTGATGAATCTTGATCTGCACTGGAATTATGTCTTTCAGGCAACAATATGGGGCATTAAAATTTTCCTTTTCATCTTAGAGCAGCTTTGTTTAAGGTTGAATAACATCATTTTCATCGCTTACTATTAACATGTTTTTCAAGATTTCCATTCTTTTTCCGACAAAACTTTCCCACTGAATTAATTTTAGCAAAAAGTTTTCAGTTAATTGAATTTCTTCAATTCAATTTTCTTAAATTTTTCTTTAAATTAGCAGTTTTTAATGAAATGAAATATTCCTGCTAGCATTCCAAGAATCTTCGTACTGTTCGAGAAATAAAGAAAATCATCAGTGAAGTTAACTGATCTATAATCCACATTTACTGTTGTTTTTCTTCCCTCTGATATAACCAAATTTTCATCAATGATGTGTTTTTCCCTTAATGGCTAGAATTATTGTTATTTCTCTAACCATTCTAGACCATCCCACCATTTGCTTTTCAATAAATTCTTAGCATCAAAACCTCTTGAAAGCAGATCTGCTGTATTCATGTGCTGTGGCACAAAATAAGTCATTCGGGTTGTAATTCTTTCCTGTATCTGCTTCTCTTTTTCTTACAAATATATTACAAGAGCTCTCCCTTTTGATCTAATTCAAAAAAATAGTTGAGTCAGTCTTAAGGTACACTGTATTGTCTTTAATTTTAACACCATCCACTACTCGATTATATAGTTTCAAGACTATATAGTAAAGTATATAGATGCACTATATAGTCTTGAATAGTAGATAGATCAAAGCTCCTAAAAACTCTAATCTAGGAATTGTAATCTCTTTGGTATATGTCCCTCTTGACTTACTTGTTACTAACTTGACTGAAACTTTTTCATTAAATTGGACAAAGGAAAATACAAGCAGCATAGGAAACTTCACTGGCATCACAGAAACAGTGTAGACTTTTTTAGTAGCCTTCAAATGGATCTGACACAAGTCTTTGTTGAATATTACACTCTTTCAATAAAGATAATTCCTTGACCCAGGCTAAAAACAAATTTAATATATATGGTGGCAGTACATCATGCCAATTAAATTTTCTTTTCCAAATAATTTAAACCAATATTTTGGTATCAATGAAATGGGACTTTTCATCTTAATAGGGTAAAATAATCTTTTTAGAGCCAATAACAAAACTCTTTTAGTAATCTTTTCTTCTAGAATTTCTACAATACTACAGGGAAAAAGCTCATCTGTATCTGTGTCCAAAGAAAAATCTAGAATTGATATGAATCTTTCATGAGTTTCTTTTGCAATTTTTTCAAAAGTAAACTAGTCTCATAGTTCAAACTGTTGAAAGCATCCAGCTCCTTAGCTTTAAAAATAAATTCTTTCTACTTTTTTAGTTTCTAAATTTATGACATAGTTGTCTACATAAAAATATTCTAGGAGTTGATAAGCTGTTCCCTTCCTTTCGTCTTGAGCATTCTCTAAATGATAAGCTATGGCTGCTTATAATAAAAATGAACTAAGAGAAACATCAAATATATATGGTTATGTATGGTTAAAAACATCAAAACATCATATATCTACAATGTTGAAGAGAAATTATTTCTTCTTGTTTTGATAATTTTTTCCACCACAGAAATTTAAAATGTTCACTATCTTCTGGATTCAGATTGATTTGTAGAACGACTTTAATATCCATTTGCATTTTTCCAAAACTTCATTATCAATTTAGGTACCATCTCTAATGAAGTTGGCCCTTTAGGGATTGGTGGTCAATGTTCAGAGTGAAGTACAGGTTTAAGACTCCAGTTTAAAAGGTAATATATTTATTACATTGACTTCTACATCTCTTAGCCAATCCTGTACCAAGTAGCTGGGTCCTACAAGTTCCTCTCGTTAAGTGGTCGACTGGAATATCACGTTCTCCCTAGCGCCTTCCTCCCTTAAGAGGAAAGAGATTCAAAAGTGCATTTTTTCTAGACCAGTGCATCTGTATCTTGGAGCGTGGGAATTTGTTTCACCCTTACCAGATGGCAGAGAGGGGGAAAATGCTTATTTCCGTTACTAATTAGTATGCGAGAAAGGGGTCACATTAGCCCCTTTTCTAAAATATTATTCAAAGAATTTTATTTGAATAATTGCTTTTACTCAATACATCAAAAACTGGACAAATTTTTGTTGTTGCACCAGCTTTTATCACAGGATGATGTAAAAATAGTGTCTGCTTTTCTCATCTTTATCTACAAATTCAATTATTCCACCCTGAATCCTCTCACTGACTATATTATTTTCTCTTAAAGAGCTCAGATTTAATGAGATCTTAGTAGTTGGTTTTAACTGTTTATTGGCAAACATATTTCATATCTTTTGCCTTTGTTTCTTTTTGTAGTTTTACAGAAGAAATCTACTGTTTCTTCATTGGTTATTTGGCTTGACTTTACTTCTGTAAGACACTGTATGTCGATTACATCTTAACTCCATAATTTCATCTAATCTAAATTAATAGCATATACAATACTGTCCAAATATTTTGAGTAATTTCTTTATTTACCTTGAAGAGTTCATCCAAATTTTATTTTAGTAGCTACTAAATTAGTATAAATGGGCTCAATTCTCCTAGTCAAAAATGCACCAAGATAGTCTGCTGGTATCAATAAGCCTACTTCTGCCACTATTTCTCCTGTATCACTTAAATGTATATATTTCTTTTTCAAAATTGGATAAATATCAGGATCCTCTACACTTGGAGCTACACCACATATCTTTTCTTCCAAAACTAATGTATTATATTTGAAATTTGAACTCAAACTTTGTAATGTAATATTATAGATATTGTGAAATTCTTGTTTAGTTTCACTGTCCCTCAAGAAATCCATGAGTCATCATTTCTTGATCTACAGGCTTCAATTCTTATTTTTCGTAATATCTTTTCTTGTAAAAGATCTTGAGAAGTAATATCAAATAATCCATTAATAATTCCAGACTTGTCGCCATTGATAATTTCACTAATACAGTTAACTATAATGTTGACAAATGTTTTTGGTGACAAAAGAACCTGTGCACCTGATCCAGACTGTTTATTTAGTTTTTATTGACTTATATTTGGGCATATAATGCTATGGTGTATATATATATATATATATATATATATATATATATATATATATATATATATATATATATATATATATATATATATATATATATATATTGCATGTAATACATTTTAAATAAGTTTTGCAGTTTTAGAATTGTGTCCTGGGGTTTCAAAGAGATGAAACAAGCTCCTGCTTTCTTCAGTTTTTATCTTTTCACCTCCAGTGACATCTTGATAGCTTTTAAAGCATTGTGAGGTATTATGAAATAACTTATTACAAAACAAACAATGCTTACTGTTTTTCTCAGTTCTTTGCTTTTCAGTCGATGCTGCAGTAAGGAATATTTTTTTAAACTTTTTAAATTCTTCATTATTCACAAAATCTGATCAAGTAAGTTGTAACCTCTCATCTCTTTAAACTTCCAAACAAAAGAATTTTATTAAATTTCCTAACATATTCCTCTTGTCTTTATAAAGCTGATTCTACCAAAAGATATAGCGCATTGCTTTATATTTTTCTATTGTTACCCGTAAAATCTCTAATGCTCATCGCCGAGTCTCCAATTTATCAAAAAGAAGGCCCAAAGTAATATTTTTACCACTCTTTGCTTGTGCAAAACTAGATTTAAAAGTTCATGAACATAAATTTGAATGAGAAGTTCATCTTTAACAAAACAATATTTCAGCTGTTCAATAGTATTGTCATAGTTGTTGCCAAATAAAGGAAAACTTGGAAATGAATCTCAAGATGATGAACCTCCTTCTGTTGCTTGAAAAAGATATTGAAATTTGTCATCTGTATCAATATCATCATCATGAATTTTCCTAAATTGTCCCCAGAATCCTTGCTAGCTCTTATCATGATCAAAATGTTTTAATTCTAACTTAAGAAGACAGAAATTATGATTAGTTTCATTTACATTTACAACACATCATCATTTTTTAAAATTAAAATATTTTTTTGGTGGCTGATAACATCAAAACAGTTTTTGTTTTCTTAGCATTTTACTGATTGTTATAAATTTCTATTAAATCCATATCCTTTGAAAATTCATCATCATTTAATTTTTCCATTTCTAACCACATTACTCTCTCTTTAATTCTTTCATTTGACTGAAATAATATGTCAGCTTTGTCATTAAAAGCATTGAATGCAGGTATCAATTCACTCTTACATGTTCCATTGCTTAAAACAACTTTTACTTCTTTCAAAGAAGCTGTAAAATATCACAGTAATGTTTCCATCTTAAATTATCCATAGTCCTGTCCTGGATGCCAATTTCTTAAAAGGTTCGAAGATTTGCTGTGGATTAAGTATGAAAAAACACTTTATTTTCAGATACTTACAAAAAATCTATTAGAAGCAGTATATTTACAAAACAAAGGATGTCTGTTCTTATCACGGTTGAGTTGTAGCTGGTATTACTTAAACACATGTTAAGCTACATACAAGTGCTGTATATTAATGTAGTATGTATGCACAGTGCTGTAAATAAATCATTGCTTGCTGAACAATTTGGTCAGAATATGCTGTTTCACTGTCTTTATCCATTTAGAGGCAGCCAAGTTGTGTATCAGCTGGACAGTTAGAATTTACACATGATTACACTCGAGCTGAAGCTCCATCAACTTCAAAGCAGTCAAATGTTTCATTAGCTGATGGTCCAATGTCTGCTTCAGCTCTGACATTGAGGTCATCTTCTTCCTCAACACTTTCAATAAGTTGACCATATTTACAATTTGAAATCCATCATCTATTTATCATTATGATTTTTTCTCCTATATCTTCAGCATTAACTTTTGAACATTCAGTAATTTTAAAAAGAATGTTTCTGAATTCCTCAAGTGATATGTCATTCTCATCATCTATCTTCTCTTACTTTTTCTTTTCTTGAGCTCTTTCCTTTTACTCATTTTTCTTCTCTTCTTTAGTCTAATTTATTTTTTTAAATTCTGAAAATAATGTAGATAATCAGTTATTCGGATAAACAGAGTTCATATAATTGGATTTCTACTATAGTTAATTTATCATTAATAACTAAAGTTAAATTATTCATTTATTTATAAAAAATCTCCTATTTATTCTGTATTTCTGTTTAAAAACTTCATTGGTGTTTGGTGGAAATTTACTTTAAAATATTTATAAGATATGTTATACATAAAATGTATTTATATTTTTTAAAATCAGGATATAACCATATCCTTTATAATTTGTGTGAACTTTCAAATATGTAATAAAATTATCAGAGAATAATATATTTTGAATTATGTTTTGTTACGGTTAATTGTTGCCATGATTATCTTTGATTTCTTGTTTTTACTGCTTAAAAACATAAATTCTGATTTAGTATAAAATGTTAAGAATGAGATAATGCATCCATATTAATCTCATAAACAAAGAGTTTGATAAAACCAATTATCATATTTACCAATAAATATGATACTTTCTCTTTTTATATGCATATTAGAAGAATAAAACTTTATTAATCATTATAACTAATGTACAGTATTTTGAATATAAAGTAATACTAAAGTAAAAACGTTTTACTGACTCTTGTGCTGAAATCTTTCAATTGTATGAATGTTTGAGATGATATTATTAGCCTACAAAATATATATATGAATGGTGTATATTATGTGAAATATACATCGTCTCTTATGATAGCATTTTTAAGCAACGAAATTTATTTTTACTAGTATTTATTTAGATACTTTATTTTGTTTCAAAATATTTTATTGTGTGATCCTTACTGGACAATGTGTATCTGTATAAACAATAGTAGAAACTGGGATTACTTTTTTTCAAATTTTTAAACCTAAAATCATTTCTATACTTATAATTATATTTTCCATTTAGAAATAGTTTTTGTAGATTTTTGTAGAAATTGACATAAATAATTGTAAGTTAACGCATTTTCCGATTCGTAAATTGTTATTAACTTCTGATAGTATTGGGATTCAAAAATCGGGTTTGGTCAAAAACGACCCTTTTTGAAATAGACAGCGTTACGTTTATATATGGAATAAGGTGTCGTGAAATGCAAATAGGAAGGTAAACCAAAATGTTCGATCAACAGAAGCCCATGTTCGAATGCCGCATACACTGGAAAATTATGTTGTTAAATGTTACATGATACCTCCTTTTCTACAGACTAAATCAACTAAATGCGATCCTATTTCTTTCTTTATCTGTAACTTTATAAATAAATTGTCAAGTGGTGAGATTTGACATTCGAGCTTGCATCCTCCCTTCCAAAACTATGGAGAAACATTAGCAATATTTAGCATTCATTGTATTGTTAAGCCCCATTTTCTTCAATTGTGTCGAGTATCGAACTTGCTATCTCAGACCACATTAAAACTTGAAAAATTGTTAAAACTTCTGATAAACCTACAGCTTAATTTTCTTCGATAATTGAACTATTATCTATCATTCGGATCGATAAATAGTGATAAAATTGTTCCTAATAATATAAATATGCCTACGCTTATGTGTGTTTCCTAAAAGTCGAGGAATGGTTCCTGAACACTTTTATCTAATTCCGACTATTTTTTCTCTTCCTTCCAATATCTTAAAGAATTCATCCACATTAATTAATCTTTATTGAAACGTTGTTTGCTATATTTATCTTGATGATGATAATAAATATTTCTGTGCAGCAAAAGCAACTCCTATCAAGTCAATGACTGAATAAGGTGGTTCGCAATTTTAAATGGAAGCTTTCACAATCACTTATTTTTGTAATAAAATTCTGAAAGGCATCATAGAGTGTTAGAAACAGCAGCTCTTTTCCTGAGTAACCACTTTGTGCCAATTTTTTTGTCCGATCGAATCCTGTATGCCACCTGTTGATATTTTGGAAGCCACCCGCACTGGGAAAGCGTGTTACCAACCGAACAGAAAGATTAGGCCTATCCATCGCTTTCCACTCTGCTTGCCTTCCGTCAAATATTGGGCACTTTATCTAAAAAAAAAAACGAATAAAAATGAACTTAATTTTTCCTTCTGGGTTGCAATGACCTCTTGCGAACTTGGCGAGGTCATAACACGCGAAAGAAGATAGTAAAATGAAAATGGCGTCCTCCAATTTAAAGCTGTAGCCGAGCGTGGCGAAAAGAAGTCTCTTCTGATGTTTTTGGTCAGCTGCTCGGGAGTTATGATGTCGTCATGCGCCTAATTCTCTTGGTCGGCTCCGGGGCTTTCATCTCAGGGCATCTCTCGCTGGCTTTTCAATCAGCACCACACTCAGCTTTGCATCTTTGAAATTGGGCTAAAGATCCTTTTATCTTCGTTTTGAAATTTACGCCTTGATAATTGATTTTTCCATGAGAAGAAATCAAATGAAACCCAGCCATGCGCAGTAAGAGTTGTCTCAAAATGTTGCTGCTTCTTTGTAGAATGGGTTGATAACAATCTACAGGAAATAACAATTTTTCGTGTTCTTTATCGGTTAGAAAGCTGTCTTTATTTTTTATGGCATTTCTTTCCACTCGAAGTAATGGACCCTCACCAAATAGTCGACCGAACGTTAGAAATTTAAATCACTTTTTTGCCTGAAATAGGAAATGTTTTAATGTGTTACCAAAACAGCGTATGGTATCGTCAGAGTTAAATATTCCGTGTTTTGGCTTTCAGTTTAACAGCTCGTGGATTCGATTCAGACCTCGGTCACCAATATTTGCAGTAGTTCAAAATTCACTTTTAAACCTTGATCACTGTAACATAGTCGAATAAGTTAGTGATCTGGCCTTCGGTTCAACAGTTCGTGGCTTCGATTCCCACTTTATTCTTTAATGTTTGTAGTGGTTCAAAATCTCCTTACAACTGTTACTGCTAGTCTAATGAGTGATCGTATACAAGAAATGTCCGTTAAGCAACAAACAAACTATTGATGCCCTCGTGTACATACGAGTAAATTTAGACAAAAAACCAAAAGAACAAATAGTTTATTTGATATTGTCCAATGGACAGCTTAACAACTAAGAAATTTTTGTAAAATATTTATGTATGTGGAAAATATAGATTTTGACTTCCAAAAGAACTTTAATGGACAGTGAGCCAAATTGACATGTCTTAAGTTAGGAAATTCGAAAAAGCTCCCAACACTTGCGCAGAAAACAAGCCGAGCTAGCAGCCCAATGGTTAGCGCTCTTGCCTTCGGTTCAACAGTTCGTGGGTTCGAGTCCCATCTTGGGTATGGATGTTTGTAGTGGTTCGGAATCCACTTTAAACCGTAAGTCCCGGTCTAATTAGCCCTCGTGTGCAAAAAAATGACCGTTGAGCGACAAACAAACAAACAAACAAACCAGAAATTCATCTACAAAGCTGAGTGAAGAGTCATTTGAAGCTTCTAAATCAGCATTTGATACCCTATATAAGAAATTGCCCTGTGTATCATCCAGTGCATTACTAATACCACACTTTAACCACTGCATCTTATCAACAAAGCTAAGAGAATTGAATAGTAGAAATTTCACACACTTAAGTCATTTTCAAAAATTGGAAATCTTAAGTGAACCCAATTGTGATAATTGATGACAACGCATATGCATGCACTGAACACTATGTAACACAACTGAACTGAACAACTGTAACTGAACACAACTGTAATACACACACATTCTTCTTCTTCTTCTTCTTAGAATTGGGTTTGTATGTCATTGGGCACCTCTGCTTTTATCAGCATTTTGTACCATTAACTCCAAACCCAATGCTTCCTAGTTCCATTTGCTCGGGTCACCCACTTTATTAATAAAGTCCGATAGCCCTTTAATGGAGTCTAGGTGTAACTCTCTAGTATGGATGATGCCTAAAGAAATTAATCTAGGGAGGGCAATAGCCTCACATTCGTAAATGATATGCTCTGCCGTTTCCTCTTGCGTATGACATTTCCAGCAGATAGGGTCTTGCTGAAACAGTTCCATCTGGTCAGAAAGTCAGACATGCTAGGGATAGCTTCCTGACTTTCACCAGAAGAAGATGGTTTGGAGGTCATTTCTACCTCAAGCGAAGGATTCATTGCTGCCCCTTTACAAGATTGCCTCTGAGTTCCCTTGTCTTTTTCAGCAAGGTCAACTTCAGAGGCTTCACCTGCAAATGCAGAAAGGTTTGTTATTTCTTGTGTCTTTTCAGCCACAAGATAACAATTAATAAGCTCAGGTAATATAAGTCCACCCAGCATTGCCTGAGTTACTGGGCAAGGCAAATTACTCTAGAAGTTCGCCAGGCAACTAGAGGCTCCGTTAAGACACCAATACCGCGGTGCCAATTAGCCCTAGGCACGGAACGCATAACACCAGGGTTTACGGGAGCTGGTTCGCGGCCTCTGATTCTATATTCAAGGCTATCCTGTCATTCCTGCAGGACATTCGGCTATCCACCACCTGCCGACGCGCCTGGTGGCTGCTCAAGCCCCAGGAAGGTACATGTACCTCCTGGTTCCAGGTACACACACATTACAAGGAAATGAGAAAAAATTGTACAGCTCCAAATAGAGGAAATTTCCAGAAGTAAATGTATTCAAAAACTTTCGATGTATAACATACATCCTGTTTTTTAAGCCTATTTTGAAAGAAAATGTGCATTTTATACTCTGGCAAATGATGATATTCTATTTATAAATTTAAACATTTGTCTAGATTTCTTGATTACTATTTTGCTGAATTGAGTTTAATTTTTATTTTATCTGTCAGGAATTGGTTAATTATACTGTATTTTAACCAATTTCTGATATTTTTATTAGGATTATAGATATGTACTTTTAGTACATATTGATTTTAAACTAAAGTTTAATTAAATAAACTCTATTTGAGTATAAATTTTTTATAATCAACAGGTCATGTTTCCTCTTGAATTTAAGATGTTTGCTTTTTGGGAAACAACAACAGAAGAATATTCTTTCTGATATATATTAATGATTTCACTTTTATTATAAATTGATATCATGTATAATTTTTTCTGATAAATTTTTCTTTTTTGATAATATGAAACTTTTAAAGTATATTGCTACTTTCATTATTAATTTTTTTTTTAATATTTTAAATTTTCATTTTTTTTAAAGCTACCATTTTATTTACTGAACTTAGAATATTTTTAAGTGAATTTTTTTATATTTTTCATGTTTTCAAATTAGTTTTTATTCCATTCAATGAAACATTTTTTGGCATAAAACTCAGCTATCCTAATTTTAACATATTGAAAATAGTGATTCTTTAATATCCCAGTATAGTATTTGCAAATTTTAAAATTCTGTTTGTAAAAGCATAAAAATTTTTGAGAAATTCTTAATTATAATGAATTTTATAAAATAAAAATTTAAATGTTATGGGCTATATTAACATTTATAATGTCAGTTAATGATTGCTGTAATAATTCACGATTGAATTTCAAGTAGGGTGAAAACAAAATTTTTTCAATGCAGATCTTTTGCTAATATTTCTGTTACAAAGAATAAAATGTACAATTCAAAATGTAAATTATGACAAATTTTGAATCTTTTTTTTTTCCTGAACACAATTTCACGAGAAACATAACATTGTTATTTAAGATTATTGTATGCTAAAATTATTTTAGAATTAAGATATTATGTTCTGCTTTTTTAAGTGTTTTTTTATATTGATTAAATCTTACTCAAGGGGTCATCATAATTTTTAAATAATATGGGAAATTATCTTAAGGTCTGGTAAAAGCAAATAAAATCTGTGAGCTCTGAGAATGGAAATGATTCAAAAACATTTTTCACATTTTAAATATTTTTTTAAAGCAGACCTAAAAACAATATTCTTCTGTACTGTGCACCCAATTTCTTGTTAATTATTGTTTCATATTAAGTTTTGGTATGTAATTAAAAACATCAAATTCATTATGAGGAAAAGAATAATTGTAGGGTACATTTTATGTAATCAGGGGAAATGGAAGTTCACACTAAATGTGAATCAAGTCTTCATGTGTAATTAAAAAGATGTTTAAAACTTTTAAGAAAATATATTTATAATTGTAATAAGAATGTGTTAAATTTGCTTTAGTTATTTTATGAAGTAATGTAATAATATTTTACAAAATTGTACTAAATAATATACATTAATTTTTCATTGGCTTATGTAGTTAGTTGCTTACAATATAATGCAATATTTTAATTATAAATGTCTTAATACATTAATGTAATTTAAAGCAAATGATTTTTGTCTATTTGATGTATTGCAAAGTAAAAGAGCATGTTCTATGATACATATTAAAAAGCTTCAAAAAGTAATATTAAATACTTACTGTTAATTTAATTATTTCATATAGGTTGTAGCTTCATATTTTGTAATGTTAACAATGCAAATATTTTTATTGCCATTTGAAATATTTTTGCAGTAAATTATTAATTTAATACTTTTAAAATTAATGTTTAAAATATTTCAACATTAAGTGTCAGTTCTGTCACAATATTGTTCATGTAGAAAATTGTTTTAATTAGATCTCGTGACTATTGTAAAAAAATAGAAATTTTTTATAACTAGTCATTATTAATTACTAAGTATTATAATATTTTAATTAAAGTGGTTATTTTTTAATGTTGCATTATTATTCATTTTTAGGAGATTCATCAGCGAGTCCTACAAAACCTTCTCCTACTAAAGAACTTCAGAATGAAATAGTTAAGCTTAAAAAGGTTGAATTCTTATTAAAAAAAATTATTTTAAGCTTCATCATATTTAAACAAACCTGGTATTTATGTATATTATATTTTCCCTAATTTTTTTTATTGTATCAAAGAATAAGAAAAGTATTATTAAATTATATAAATATTCTGGTATTTATATTACTTCTGAAATTTATATTTGGAATAATTTAATGACATTGAAAATTATTTTATTTTTAGATTTGCTGCATATATTGCCCATATTCTTTAAATAAATAAAAATATATGAATTAAAATGTGAAAAAAAATATTGGCGAAATAAATTTTTTAAATTTGATTTCTTCAATGATAGTTTAATATGCAAGCATTTATAAAATACATGGTATATTAAAAGCAATGCTTTCTTATCAATAATATAGCTAGCTAATTCCTATTTTTATCTTTTCTAATTCTATTTTCTAATATAAGAATGTTAGAAAACTTTTGTTTGAACATAAATAAGCTTAGCTTAATTTGTAAAGGTGATTTAGGGATATGCTAATATTTAGCTAAAAATAATAACTATATTTTTTCGGAGATATTAACTGTAGTGTAACAATTTAAACTTCAAAGTGCAAAACACACAATCCCTTTTTTTATACAAATATTATTTATATATTAAAAAAATCACCTTGTGCCACAACAGCTTTTATGTGGGCAAAGGCCTACAGTGGCGGTATCTGTTTTCCTGACCAAGGGCCCTGGGTTACGAAGCATATGTCCCGGTTAAATAATGAGCCAAATGGGAAAAAACCCAGTGTTTAATTCTCAAGCATGTTTGGTACTCAGTGTATCAAACCAAGGAAGGGTTGAAA
This sequence comes from Latrodectus hesperus, assembly GCA_037975125.1. Lineage (NCBI taxonomy): Eukaryota > Metazoa > Arthropoda > Arachnida > Araneae > Theridiidae > Latrodectus > Latrodectus hesperus. The sequence continues at coordinate 8,970,765 of CM075851.1, read as the reverse complement.
AGCTGAGTCAACTTTGTTCAGCCCAAGGAAGAATGAATCTCTGACCTTGGGTGCACACCTTTGATCTGTGCGTCTACCACTAAGCCAATGGGCTTCAAAGAAAAAGTATTATAAGCTAAAATGTTTAAAAAGAATTCTTATTTGAATTATCGATATAAAAAAGGAGAAAAAGGCTGAGAGTTATTTAATAAAAACTTATTGCATGGTACAAGAATACCTCAATATTTTAAATACTTAATTTTTAAATAAATTACTTAAAAATTAAAAAAATTCATAATATTTAAAAATTTTCAATTTTATTTTTTATTATTTAAAATGATCGATTAAGAAGGAAAATTTTTAAATTCTTTCCTTGCTTTCTTTTATCATAGTGTGTTATTAAATTAATTAATTTCCAAAAATTAAAAAATCAATTTAATTATGTGTATTTTTAAATTTCAGCAAATAATATTAAAATAAAAAAGTACAATAATCATGTTAATATCTGAAAAATAGAAATTATTTTACTATATTAAATCTCAAATTAAAATTCATTTATTTTAATTGTAGATTTTATATATTGTTTATTTTTACTTTTTAAAGTTAATTGGAACTTTGAAATTTTATTTTTGTGATATAATAGGGTCAAGGAAAATATGATCTGATAATGCATTAACTTAACAAGAGTTATGATGGTAAAAATTCCCTAAAATTAAGTAATTAGAAACACATCTTAAAATAAAAATTTTTTATAGAACTGTAATCATGTATAGCAATATTGATACCAGTTATCATCAAAAATGTGGAATTCTTAAAAACTTTAAACTTTTATTGAATTTTAGGTACATCTAACTAAGATTTAATTTTGCTCTAAAACTGTGTATTGTAAATATAATAATTCATCTATGTGAACATCTTAAATTTCTTAAACTACATGGAATAATTTGATGATTTCATATTTTATCATTTGATTATTAAAATGATTAACTAATTTTTCCAAATTTTTCAAACCTGATGTTTTTATGTTTATTAACAGTGTATATTGTTTATAGGAGTTGACAACTGTTAAAACTGAAAACTCTATTTTGAAAGTTAAAGTTCGAAGAGTAGATGATGAAAATGTACAAAAGTCAAAACAGATTGAAAAATTAAGAGTAGAGTTAAAATCTGCACAAAAAGTAAGAACTGATTTAAACCATGTGTATTATAAATAATCTGTAATATAATTTATTTTTATAATAAAAGCGGGATTATATGAGTTCATTATGAGAAATTTTTTACTTAAGTCTTACCATGCGCAAAAGTCCAGTTGTAATTATTTAATTTTACTTTAATGTAAATTTATTTTTAGTTTTTATTATTATATTTCTGGCAATCACATCAAACAATTTTCATAAAAAATGTATTTGTTTTAAGCAATGTTTAATGCGTTTTAGGAATTATATTATTTGAAATATATTATTGAGAAGAAAGATTAAAAATAAAACTTTTTTTATATTAAGTTCCTTTTATGAATGGAAATGAATGACAGCATTTTGTTCTTTTGAAAGAACAAGTAGGATTTTATCTGTTATCTATATTAATTTCTATAAAATCAATGCTTCTTAAATTTACCTTCTCTAAATAGTAAATAATAAACTGAGAGTATCTAAAATATTGAAGATTTAAGATTTTTAAAAAATAGAAAATTTAAATTGGTAAAAAAATCAACTATGAACAAAATAGTTTTATCTGTTATAAAAGAATTTTCTTACTATTTTCATATTTCTTTATTTTTATTAAATCATTTATGTTAAGATACTCTTGAGTCAGACTTTTATATTAAAATAATTATGAATGAATTTCTTTGTGTGAAGAAGACAAGTGATTTTAGTAAATAAGCATTTTATTTTGTATCAGGTTTTGATATTAATCTTAGGTTCTGTTTTGTATTATACTTGTTGTTTATTATTCGAATGATATTTTTAATGATATTATTTCAAACAAAAAAGGAAAAATTCTCTTTAGAAATGTATTTTAAAGTATTATAATAAAGTTTGCTAATTATTAATTTGAAGGAAGAAGAGACTTTTGTGGTGCTAAAATTTTGAATAGAATATTTTTTTTCAGCAGTGTGTCAATGCTAACTATATATTTGACAGCACATAGTGAATACCCTAATTGCCAAAGGCTGTTGTAAGGCATTTTAATGTTCACTGTGTAATAAAATGCCCTAATCTTATATGAGAAATTGCTAAGAACCAGCAATAGCTCTTGGGTCATTAATGGTCCTAGTTCTAAAAATCTAAAGACACAAAATGGTTTCATAAGAGTTTCCAGTGTGTTCATAAGAGCAGATAATTTTTAAATCTTCCTGTTAATGTACAGGAAACCAGTAAGCCCTCTAAGTATCCCAGATTTTGAGATAAACCTAGATCTCCAAGACAAGCTGTTCAAAAGTGACACTCCCCCAAATGTCTTGAGACAATGTGCTTTAGAAACCACTGATTTGAGGCACCATGAATCTGAGCTGCTAAATGTCTTTACAGATGGTTCCTACTCTGATATCCAATTGTCAGCTTATGCAGGTGTATATTCAAAGCTGTTCAATTTCTATGCTTCTGCAGGTGTCTGCAGAACAGCATTGGACGGAGAGGTTGAGGCACTAGTTGTTTTAATTCCGAATTGCCTTAAAACAACTAGTAGCTCTTGATGTTTTTGACAGAGTTGCTCTGTTCTCTAATTCACAGGCTGCAATTCAGACCATAAGCTCAATCTTTCCCCTGTCAGAATTATAGAGGAAATTCTAATTAAAACTTTTAATTTTGGCCGCACACGGCGCTGTGAGTGAGATACGAGAGAGGAAGGATGAGAAAGGAGAGATTAATAAACAGTATTACATTATGCTCATGTCTATGTTTATTCGTACTTTGTGTTATATTTTGTTAATAAATGTTTGTCCTGTGTAATCCATTGTTGTTGTTGTCTTGTGCCAGCTAGGCTGACAATATGGGGTGCACAGCTCCACTTTTCCAACTGAACTGCAATTTGATGTGGAGTCTAACTTCCTCAGTGTACACATTCCATAGGAACCTGTTTATGGGGTAGGCAAACATTCAAACCCATTCATACAAGGAAAGGACAAAGGCAGGATAGATCGAGAGAAAGTACATCCATGCCCGAACTGGGATTTGAACTCAGGACCTCTCTATCCACAGTCAGGCACACTGACCCCTAGACAGGGTGGGCAGCTGTGTAATCCATTAGTGATCTCTTATAATTTTATACACATCCCATTCATTGTGAGCCGAGCTGGCAGCCGAATGGTTAGCGCTCTTGCCTTCGGTTCAACAGTTCGTGGGTTCGAATCCCACCTTGGGCATGGATGTTCGTAGTGGTTCGGAATCCACTTTAAGCCGTAAGTCCCGGTCTAATTAGCCCTCGTGTGCAAAAAATTACCGTTGAGCGACAAACAAACCAAACCATTCATTGTGAGTCTATGACAAGAATTATCTGAAGACGAATGTTACAGTGGTGTTAGAACCGAGGTTGGGTATTGTGTTATGAAAGAAATATTATAAAGGTCACTAACAGTAGTTATGTGTCACAGGATTATGATTACGCTACATCAAAGGATTTACGTGTGATAATAATAAATTAACACAAGGTAAAAATTATTTAATTCAATTTTTAAAGTGTATGAAAAATGGCAGAAGAAGAAACGAATGTTTACAAAAACTTAAAATTTTTTTAACTAAGTTAAAGAAAGAACACAAAACTGTTCCAACTGCCATCACTAAAGCAACATCTGCAATTCAAGTTGCTATTAATGATAATATTATTGAAAATGTTGAAGAATAACTAGAACTGTTAAAAGTTAAATACGGTAGTCTTAAAAGTTTAGATAAGAAAATTTGTGATGTTAGCGAAGATGAGATTGAAACTGAAATAGAAAATAGTTTAGAGTGTGAAGATAAAATTATTATGAGTTTCAATACAGAGGTAATAAGTTTTTAAAAGACGAAAAAAAGTCCTACAAATATTTCTGTTGATTATAATTGTTCTTCAACACCAAGTGAATAATAATATGCAAAATGGTTCTTAACATTATAATGTAGGCTGCTTAAAATATGTATTTCAAAATATTATGGAAACCCTTATGAATGATAAGCGTTTTTCAGTTCTTTTAATATATTTATTGCTAAAAACTCAAACCTGTCAAAAATCAATAAATTAAACTATTTATTAAACTTGCTAGAAGGTAATACTTTTAAAGTAATAGGTTCTTCTTTGTCAGCAAAAAATTAAGATGAAGCAATAAAATTACTAAAGGAAATATTTTGTCGGAAAGACTTACTAATTATATATATATATGCCGAAATTGTTAAATTTACAAGTTGTTCTAAACTCCAATGATATAATATTTTTAAGAAAATTATTTGACACTTGCAATATTCAAATAACATTTCTAAACTCTTTAGATATAAATATCGAAACTTTTGGAAATTTGTTATGCCTACAGTGAAGTGCATACCTAAAAATATAGCACTTGAGTATGCCCATAAGAAAAATGATGATTTCAATGTTAAGGAATTAATGAATTTTTCGTAAATTGAAATTGAAAGTAGAGAACGAACGGCGTCGCTAAATTCTTTTTTATTTTGAAACAAATAAACTAAATGACAAGTATCATACTTCTGGAAATAAAGATTCCATTTATTCAAAGCTAACACTAATTCAAAGCTAAACCGCAATAGGGAGAGTTGAAATCAAAAGCAATAAATAAAGTTGCGAATGCTCTTGACTCTGAGACTTCTTCTTTTTGCCCAATCTGTGTTAGTAAGGATCATAATAAAGATAGTTTTTGACTGACGTGCCAAGTGAGAAAAAACAGATGTTAAAAAATAATAATCGCTGTTTTATTTGTTATGAGGTTATTGCTGCTTGATGAACTGCAAGTCAAAACTAAAGTGTTCAATTTGTAAATCTTGCTATCATGGATCTTTGCTGCATGTGCATTATGAGAAAAATGAAAGCAAAGAGTTTTGACCCCTTGAATTTCATCAAATGAATTGGTAAATGAAAATCAAGAAAATAAGCAAAATTACATTGACTCATTACCAATAATTAAATTAAAAATTGATTCAAATATTATAAAGGCAATCATCATCAATGGCACGACAGTCCTGTGTTGACCCTGGCCTTCTCAAGGAGGCGACACCAGTACCTTCTGAGTGCGACACCTTTCCAGTTTCTGACGTTGATTGACTCAAAGTCCTTCTGGAGGCAGTCACTCCACCTCAGTCTTGGTCTTCCTCTTCCTCTGACACCCAAGGGCTTTGCCAAAATGGTTTTCTTTATTATAAATGCAATAGCTGATACAAAACACAAATTTCTGTTGTAAGAAGTAATTTAGTTTTAGAAAAGTATAAGACACATCAGGGTAGTGTAATGTTAACATGTGCTTTTGACCTGAGTTTAAAAGTGCCGTTAATTAATTTGCCTTTAACTAAGTGGGAAGATTTTATAAAGTTTGAAGAGCCAATTATTATTGCATGTGCAATGGTTGATAATTTATAAAATGATTTGTTATTATCTTTAAGTGTACTAAGTGAATTAAATTTTGATATAATGTTATTAATTTAAGATGTAATGTAATCAAAATTGTAAATTGTAGTAACTTGCTTAGTAAGGAAATAAAAAGTTTGAAATTACCTAATAGTTTTAAATTAAAATGTGATGGAAGAAATGATTAATTCTGATGATTATTTTCATGATAACAATTTGAATATGGGTATACTTTATGATAATAATGTGGATATTGTTATATTTCAAGATAACTTGAATATAAGGATGTGTTATGCGTTAATGTAACTGAATGTTCAAGTTATGTTTCAAATGAAAGTAAGAATGAAGATGTAATTAAAAATTTTGATAACGAAGCTGTTAAATGTTGTGCTACGATATCTGAAAATTCAGTTAGTCAAAACCAAGAGGCTATTATTAATAATAATGATATGTCAGACACGGCAAAATTTTGAATTGAACAGGAAAATGATTCCAGCTTAGCTTTTCGTTGGCAAGATACCTGTAAAAGAGTTAATAGGTTTTGTATTATTGATAACATTTTATATTATGAAGATACTATTTTAGGTGAGAAAGTTGAATAGTTAGTTGTTCTGGTTTCGTGAAGGAAATAATTGTTAAAACTCCCTCATTCAAATTTTTGGAGAGGACATCTTTGGAAAAAAGAAACCTCAGAAAATTTAAGATATTCATTTAATTGGCCAGGTATGAAGAAAGAGATGATTTTTGCAGGACTTGTACATCTTGTCAATTGCAAATGAAAAAGCAACCATTTGATGATGTCCCAATTACACTAGTTTCCCATCCTGATGAACCATTTCAGATTGTTAATGTAGACTTTATTGGCCCCATAAAACCAAGTAGTCATGGTTTTAAGTATGTTTTATGGTGCACTAGATTGCCTGAAGCTGTGCCACTGAAGTCTTTGACTGCTAAGTCGACATGTGATGCACTGCTATAAACTTTTACTCAAACTGTCATACCGAAAGATGTTGTTACAGATCAGGGAAGTAACTTCATGTCAATTTTGGCGCAGAAATTTCTAACAAGACTTGGTTCCTCTCCCAGATTTTCCACCCCAGGCACCCAAGTTCAAATGGCTTAGTTGAAAGATTTAATGGAGTTTTAAAAGCATGATTCATCACATAATGGAGTGAATATGTTGAAGATGGGGATAAACACATTCAATTTCGTTTTATGGGCTTACAGAGAGGTCCTAACTGCAAATACTGTTGTTAGTACTTTTCAAATGCTTTATAGTAGATGTCCCACTGATCCATTGTCCATTCTGAAAACAACCTGGATTGACGACTCTTATTCCACTAGGAAAGTCAAAATCTGTCACTGACTACCTGAATACTTTAAAGATGAAACTTGAAAATGTGGCTGAACAGGCTTGTCTCATTGCTATTGGAAAACAACTATCTTATGCTTATTATCGCAATAAAAAGGCATGTCATAAAGAGTTTCAAGAGGGTGACAAATTTATAGTTTTGATTCTTGATAGTGAAAATAAAAAGTGTATGCTAGGTGGATTGGTCCTGCAATGATCATTAAGATGAAGACTGAAGATAGTTATCTTGTATAACTTCCAGAAGGTAGTACAAAACATTTTCATGCTAATAAGATCCAACAATTCAAGGCAACATCTAACCACGTTGAAGTTATCTATGATACTGACATAGACTTTTTGGCGAATTTGAAAATATCCCTAGGATTTTACCAACCAATCATAATATGGAAGGAGACTTTATGCTCTTGTGATCAAACTAAGAAAAAGGAACTAGCAAAAGTTTTATGGAAGCATCCCAAACTTAGATCTGGTACTCCTAGAATCACTCACACATATTGGAGAGCATCATATAAAACTAAAAGATGGAAGCATATCAAAGAAACATATCATTTCACATTCCAGAAGCATTGAAGGGAGAAGTAGATCAACAGATAAGATAGATTTTACAGTTGGGACTCATTGTTCCCTCGGACAGTGAATATGTGCATCCCGCCATGTGTGTCTTGAAGAAGGACGGTTCTGTTTGACTATGCATTGACTACTGATACCTAAATTTGCAGACCAAAATGGATTCCTTTCTTATGAAAAAATGCCACGGATTTAATTTGCAAGGTATCTGGAGCCAGGTATATAAGATTGATTGATTTGCTCAGAGGATATTGGCAGATAAGGCTCAACCTTGAATGTCAAGATTTAGCATCTTTTGTAACACACAGGGAACAATTGCATTTTTTTATTCTTCCATTTGGACTACATAATGCAGCAGTTACTTTCAAAAGAACAATGAACAAGTTACTTTTAAAACATGAAGAGAACACTGAATCCTATATTGACAATATTGTTTTTTTCTCTGATGATTGGAATACTCATCTTAAGCATCTTGTTGCTGTTTTGGAAACATTAGAAGAAGCCAACTTTATGATGAACTTTGAAAAATGTGAGTTTGCTAAACGCAATAAAATTTCTTGGACATATCGTATGTTCTGGATAAGATGAACATTATACTGAAAAAGTTACGGCCATCCAGAATTTAGAAACACCTAAGACTAAAAAAGACGTCAGTATTGTTCTTGGATTGTTGTCTTACTATCAAGTACTGGAAGGACAATTGAACATTTTATTTATTAAAATAACTAATGAATATTTCTTTTCAATTTTCCATGTTTTATTTTGGTATTAAAAAGTCAATAAGATTAGGTTTTTGGAATTGTGGAAAAAATATATTCCTTATGTAAATTTATAAACTAAATAATATAATTCTATAAGTAATTAGTATAATTATTATTATATATATAACTTTCCTAAGCTAAATTTCTAAAGATGAAATATTTATTGGAACGCAGGACTTCTCCAGCCAAAACACAGAGATTTCCAACCCGACTATAAAGCTACACCTAAAACAAGTTTTTAAAAGAATTCAAGCTTCTTAACTACAAGAAAGGATAAAAGCCAAGCAGTGGAAAGACGACCTTTTGAATATTTCTGATGGTCCATGCCGTGTAGTTGTGTCACAATTTCGACTCCTGACGGGTCACTACTGTCTGGCTGAAGACTTGCACCACATTAGCATTTTAAATTTACACCACTGTCCGCTCTGTAACCTCGCAGAGCCCATGAATAGGACCCACCTCCACTGCTGTGATGTATTGCATGGTAGCTCTGAATCATCGCTTTATTGGAAATCCAGAGAACATTTGAGGCAATGACTCCAGTCATCTCGTTTACGTTTATGTACTGCATTCACCTGTCTTGTCTTCATCTCATGTTTATTTTGTGATTTTTCATGTGTTTTATTTGTGTTATTCTTTGTATTTGCTTGTCAGTGGAAATAACAAAAAATTTTCACTGTGTAATTTGTCTTCTGGGAGGACTTTCCTCAAATAGTGAGTCATATTTACATTTTGCTGCGTAGGAAAGCTGGAAAACTCCCAAACACCCACCTCAAGAGATGTTCATACAGAAGACAAAAGCAGAATATCCATCTCTTATTATTTAACAGTAGTCAGGATTGAACCTGAACCTTATAATCTGGTATAATTAGCCCTCGTGTGCAGAAAGTGACTGTTGAGTGAATGAACCATACAAACCAATTGTGTTCCGTAGATTGCTGTCCTTGCCACTAGGCTGCATTGAGTTCTTAGATTATAGTATATAATTTACAGATGTGAATGCTCAGTTGGGAATTTTTTTAAAATTATTTAAGATTTATGTTATTATGAAAAAGCGCAATTTTTCATGTCACTGTTTATCATGAAATAAAAATGTTGAGACCACATGATTTGATTCTGTAGTCAATTTAAAAACTCATTTGAAGATCGTGTAAGCCTGATATTCTGTTAGATGCAGAAGACTCAGACTGATTACTAGTGCAAATTTCATGAAGCAGAAAAGGCTTTATTCCTGCTTATATATCTATGAAGTGATGGTAAAATTCTGGTTCTAGCTGCATCATATTATTTTATTTAAGAGTTGAATTTTTTGAAATGTTACTAATTATAGATTTCTTATATTACAGAACAGTAATTTGAGAAGAGAGACTTTTGTAAATAGAACACATAATTTTTAAAATATGTTTCTCATTAGTTATGCTTAATGTGTTCCATGACATTTATATTATACAGTAAATTAGTATCTTAGAATATCAACTAAATTAAAATACTTAACATTTTGACTGCTGTGGTATACCCTTAGTTTTGAATTCTGTCAAATTCTGTCACACAAATATCTAATGTTATTGCAAAATATACCATGAATATTTTCCAAATTTAGAAAAAAATTACACATTTTTATGAAGTTATAATAATAATAGGATAGAGCTTACTTGAGCTTTTACTTTATCTAAGGATTATTATTTTACATATCTGAATGTAACACAAATTCTGAAATAAAATTGATTGTATATCAAAGATAATGAATGAGAACCTTTTAACTAATTAAACAAAATTTTTATAGCAGCATACTATTTACCAGTTTTGTAGCATTGCCAATTTTATTCTGAATATAAAACTTTCATTGATTCTGTAACTGTCTTGAATCCACTTGACTCAATAGAATGAGTTTAAAACATATTGTTCTTCTTCATTAGTAAGGGTATAAATAATTTAATTATGCAGCATCATATTAATACTATCTGGGATTAATTTTTACAGCAATATTGTTATGTATTTATAAAAGACAATTGGTTTGAAAACTATTGACTGAATTTTTGTTACTTTTTATTGTTTAAATATGTTGATTACTGTAATTTTTTTATATGACAGAGTGAATCAACTGGAAATAAGAAAAACAAGGAATCGGTAACAGAATTTTTTTTGCTATTCTTATTTTAATTAATTTTCCTTCCTTTTCAAAAATTATATTAAGTTAATGAAAAGTTTCAGGATCTAATGTTGCTTCGTCAGAAATGTCTGCGATTGGAAGGAGCTATAAAAGATAAAGACCTTCTCATAAAGTAAATAGTTTTCACATAATATTTTCTTTGATAATCTGTTAAAAAGCTGGTAAATGTATTATTTTGCATGATAAACCTTACTTGAACCTTACTTAATAGGAATTATTATTTAGAGGAATTATAATTTGTAATTTTAGTTTAAATAAGAATTATAATTTAAAATAGTTTTTAAATATCTTTTTTAAGTATTGCAGTTTTGTCTGAAATATTAAAACAAGAATAACAGATTAAAAACATTTTTAGTTACAAATAATTTGCCTTAGATATATGAAAGCATTTTCTTTGAGTACAAAAACTATTAAATATATTACATTTGGAAACATTTGTAATATATTTAATAGTTTTTGTTTGGTAATATTTACTTGTTATATGTTTTATTATAATATGAGCTATAACAGATAAAATTGGTTATTTATAATTCAAAAATAATTAAATAACAATTCATAGTAGGTTAACGCATTTTGAATTTTTATTTTTGACCACTTAAAAAATTGTATTCAATATATGACAGAATTTGGTATCAATCAATCAAACAATATGTATGTAATATTTAGATTATCTCTCATGTATACTATTATTAAGAAGTTTATTAGTTAATAATGATTCGTATTCAGTTTTTAAGAGCATAAATATTTTTTCAGAAAATTTAATGTTTTACATTTTATTAATTTCAACTATTTTTTCTTGTATCAGAAAAGGAGAAATTATCTATTAAATCTGATGGGAAGAATCACATTCCAGTGTACTGATTTGTTAAATTTTTGATTTTTGAAATGCATCTTACTGATTGTTATGCACTAATCATATTTTATCCACGAATTACTTCATGTCGGTTCAATTAAAACTTAATTTTATAAAAAATTTAAATAAATTTAATATTATTTTACAGGAAGCTTACTAATGAAATATCAATGTTAAAAGAAGAAACTGGACGTAATAAAACTGCTCTGAAAAAGGTTTCCTAAATAGTTTTTTTATAAATACAACTGTTTCGTTGCTGTAGTTGACAGTCCTTAAAATATTATATTATATATTAGTCTAGTGACTGTTGGGAACAGAAACCGAAGAATCAGATAGAAAACAAATCAGCAGGAAAATCTTCCATGGGTAAGGTACACTTATCCAATTTTATGTTTAATCTTCAATTATGTTTACTATAAATCAAAATATTTGTAATAGGAAATGATGTATAATTTTTTTTTATCTTTGAAATGAAATAATTATTATGTATTTCATAAATTTGTTGAAATATTAATTTTCATTATTGAAATATTAATTTCATTCCATACTCAATTTCAAATTATATTTACTCTAAAAATATACACAATGTGATAGAATTTACGAAATTTTACTTTATTTTTGAAACTAAGTGTTTGATTACAAACTTAATTTGCGATAAATTCATTAATTTGTTAAAATAAATGAAGAAAAATGAAATATTTGTTTTATTTATAACAATCTGCTTAAAATATTTAATGATCTTCAATACATGATGATGTATTTCTTTTAGATAATGTTTAAAAATTATTTGTAGTATGCACTTTATAAATAATAATTAAAGCATAATAAAATGTTTATTTTAGTGCATACAAATCTTTCAAGGGTCAGCCAGTCCTTGAAGGGAGAGGTTTCCAAACTAAGAGATATAATTCACAAATTGGAGAAAGAAAATCAAGATTTGCAGCAACAAGTGAAAGACAAAGGGTGCAGTAATATTTAATTTTGTATACAAGACTTTAATTACTTATTTCATGATCCAGTGTACTGATTTGTTACATTTTTGATTTTTGAAATGCATCTTACTGATTGTTATGCACTAATCATATTTTATCCATTGAATGTCTATTAATTATATCCATTAATGAAGTCTAATTTTATCCATTAATGTTATCCATTTATCTATTTTATCCATAAAACACTAATTTTATCCAGTAATATTATCCATTAATGAAGTCTTAAAGTTTCATTTGAATAATGTTACTTTATTTTTTGTTAAAATTAATATTTCTTATGTTTGAATTATTAGATATCATACATACAAATATGAATAAAAAGTTATCTACTGTAATTTTTCTAATATTGAGCTTACTGATTTCTATCTCATTTCCTTTTTGATATATTGTTTAATATAGCACACATAATTTAAAATTTTTTGTCTTTTTTGTTCTTTGAAATCTCTAGTAAAGTAACATTACGTTTTGTCTGCTTATTGCTTATAGGGATGAAGTCAGACAATTGAAACTACATTTAAGAAGTAGGACTTACATCAAGCCAACTGAAACTCCTGCACCAAAATTTACTACAAAAACAAATGCCAACATTGCCAAATCCTCTACAACACTTCCACCTAAAGTACAAAACAAACAAGTGAAAGATTCTACAGTTCTTCCAAAATCTAATCCTTCGTCATTCGGCTTAAGAGGTCCAGTAAAAAAGCCTGTTTCACAGGCATCTCTAAAATCAGTTTCAAAAGTTGCGGAAAGTAAACAAAAAAGATCTGTTGTCACCAAAAATGGGAAAAGTCAAATTCAGGTTACTGCTGGCCGACAACAAACTGTATCAAGAACTAAAGTATGTTTTTTACTTTTAAAAATCAGTTATAAATTACATAAATCAATTTTAAATCTGATTGTTTTGCATTAGCTCCTAATTAAAACTAAATTTCATTTAAAATAAATTTAAGCTTATGTTTCTACTTCATACATTCTTTGAAATTAACTAATCATATTAGAGTATAAATATTGTAAAAATACAAAAATTGTATTTAACAAAACAATTAAAATTCACTTAAAAAGTCAATTTAAGAAATTATAAAAATGAAGTTCCAGTTTATGCAAGCTTTTTTATATTTATATAATATTTATAACTTTTATATTATATATTTTTTAATTAATTTAAGCTGAAAAATATATGCATAGAACATTATTTCATATAGTTAATTCAATTTAAAAAAAAGAAATTAATCTAAAGAAACTAAAATGCTATGTTATATATCAGTATTTTAGTTCATTCTAATTAATTTATAATTCAGATTAATTAATAAACTAGTACTTATGAATTCAAACTGTGAACACTGTCACAAAGATGACAACATATTAAAGAATTTTTAATATAAAATCATCAGGCAAATTTTTAAATCCAGTTTAAAAAATGATGAATAGTGCTAAAAAATGAATGAAAATATAGGAGAATATTTTACTTATATATATAAAAGAGAGATAAAAACAATACATTAAATATCACACGTTGAAAGAATGAAAGAAAAATATTTCAAAATAAGAAAATAGAAAGGCCAAAGTTAAGAAGGATCTGAAAATTGAAAATAAAGTACTGGAGAAAAAGCTGTATAATTTCATAATAGAATAATTAAAATTAACCAAAAGTTGTTTAGGTTAAACTGGGATAACCTTAGTTTCTTAGTCTGTCTTAAATCAGATTTTTCTTGAATAAGCAACAAAATAAAATGCAGTTAAAAGAAATAATTTCCTAAAAATGTTTTAATTATATACTTTAACTTTAGTTAAAGAACCATTGAATAATATAATGCAGGGATATTTTGTTTGTATTTTTGATAAGTTGAGAGAAATTGAATAATTTTTACATTTTGGTTTTTGCTTTTGATATTTGTGAGTTTTATATCCTTTTAAAGTTATATAGTTTGAAGTCAGCTCTAAAATTTAAGTCATTGTCATAGTACTCCTTATGTGTTAATAAATGTCATGAGACAAACCAATTATATCAATATTGCAAAATTAAAAAAATGCATTTGGATGAATTTGCAAGTTACATTAGTCACTTAAATAATTATAAATCAATCAAGACTAAAAATTACATTTTCATAAAAAAATTAAAACTTACAAAATAAAATTTAAATTGAAAATTACAGAATGATTTTTCTTTTGTAATTTTATAATTGCTTTATAGGTTAATGATGAATATTCAAAGCTCCTTGTTACAAAACCTGGATCTACTTTTGTTGTAACAAACTCTAAAAAAATTGAACCTGACTCTATCTCCATCTTTGATGAAAACATTGAAGAAAAAGTGACTCAAATGAGGGAAAATATTGCTGCTAAAAGAATTCAAAAAAGTTGGCGGGATCATCGAAAACAAGTATAAAAAATTTTTATTTGGATAACCTACACTTTACAGTTTCCATAGTTCAGTTTCCATCTTTAAAAACATTAAGAAATGTAACAAATTATTAGCACACAAATTTCAAAATAGAAAATATTTTATAAAATGTTTCATTTGATTAGTTCACAACATTTAGTTTAAAAATTACAGCTTAGTATTCATGTCATGTCATTTTGTCAAAGAGATTAAAATGTTAACTTAAATTTAAATAAATATTGTAAAAATTAAACATGTAAAATAATCATAATATAAAAATTGATTATTTTACATTATTATTGTGTACAATTTTAAAAAAAAGTAATAACATTCAATAAGTGAGTGAAATTTATTATAATTATGATGCTTCATTGTCAAACAAAACTGAAACTTTTCAAGGTAATAATACCATTGACTTTTGAATAACTTAATATATTTATGGTATATTCTATTACATTGTGTATATCTATTGAAATGACAAACAGACAGACATAAACACACATAAATAAATAATATCTTTTTTTTATTGGAAGGAAAATTATTTCGCCTTTTAAATGTATTAAATGTTATTTGAAATTTTACGAAATTTTTAATCAATATAAGCTAATTTTAAACAAATGACATTATTCTTACTCAAAAATATGTAAAATTATTAAACATATTACAAAATCAGATATGAAATGTGCAGTAATCTGGAGAATTTAAGCCTAGTTTGCAGTTAAATAGTCTTGACTTTAACAGTTAATGAATATAATTTCCTAGTAGCTTTTGAATATTCATGATCTTTTCAATTCAATTTTGTGCTTAATAATATTAGAATTTTCTCTTTGATATACAGGAAAATATTTAGAACAAATTAGTGTTCTTTGTTTTCATTTCAATATTGAAGACTCTTGAACAATTACTTAATCTGTCAGAATCTAAATTTTTTTAGTGAAAGGGAAGCAATCATTTATTAAAAGTAGTTAATTTTTTTTGTTATTGAAACTATTGATTATTTTGTTTTGTAAGAGGCTGCATGTTTATAATCAGTATTGTTTATAACCTCAAACATGTAAAAATATTTAGACATTTTATACGATAATTTCTTCTAAAAGTTTTCAGCCCAGACTACTGGACCACGGATGTGAGCCATCTTGTGTTATAATTTTAATGATTCAATTACTTATCTTTTATAAATTGTAACAATTTAATAATTATAAAATAATTGATAATTTGAACTAATTTATCACAGACCTTTCAAATCATGTCTTCTGATTAATAAATATGTTAACAATTCTGTACTGTGATTCAGTTATTTCTAATTTTGTAGTTTGCTTGATATGTACCTTTTTAATTATGCAGTTTATTTGATGATTTTATTAAAAATTTTAAAATCAAACATTATTCTGCTAAATGTAATTAATAGTAAAAAACCAAATATTTTGCTGATTCAATATCTGACTTGATATTAAAAATTAGTTCTCCTTATCAAAAAGTTATTCAGCAATCTTTAAGAAACCTCTTGTTTTAGTATCCAAATTCTTGATCCTTTTTGTAGCAAAAGTATTTTGATGATGCTGATTTTTCATAGAAACCTTCTAATCCTGAAATTTGTTAATTTGAATACTAAATCAAATTTAGACTTGTAATATATTTACTTACAGGAAGCTTATTGTGGGCCAACAGTTGTACAGCTTGCCTCAAACCGTTCATGCTAGAACCTCAAAATTAAGATTTATTGATAATGAATAATGTTTGAATAAATGGATGTTCATTTTGTTCTGTTTAGGACTGAGAATGTGATTAGTGTAAGAATCTCATTTTCTTCTCCATAATTCTCTCAAAAGTCACATTGAGAAGATCTGTTGATCTTAAACATTCTTAGGCTCTAATATCTTTAACTTGATGCTGCGTAGAAAGAAGTTTGCCGATTCAGAAGTCGATATTGTTACAAGGTTTTGATTCTTTATGAATTTGATTAATTCTTAAAGAATCAAAATTTATATAAAAGGGTTTCTTAATCATTGATAAGCAGAATTAAGTAATTATAAGAAAGAATGCATTATACTGAAATAAGCAATTTTTTCTAGATAGATTACTTGAATTTTTTGACTCAATAAAAAAATTACTGGTTGCATTATTTTTAAATGTATGATTTTCTGGTACTTGTGTATTATACAGTTGACCATATCTCCGAAAAAATATATGTCGTTTAATGGTTGGATTTAGCACAATATAAATAAAAAATGTTTTAATCTAATTGCTGCAATATATATATATTCTGCTTTTTTACCCATTTTGAAAAAAAAAATTAAAATTTGCAAAACCCGACGACAAATTTTTTGATGAAAAAGGTCGATGCAATAATACATAAGTACCAATTTTCTAAATATTTGTTCAATATTACGTTTTTTAAAATTATTAAGATTTATTGTAAATTATGTAAGAGTTTGTCATTATGATTTACTTGTTCATACATACTTGTCATTTGGATTTGAATTTCAATTACACTTTAAGAGAGATAATCCAGATTTACGATGTAAATATTATCTTGTAGTGACTTATTTTCCGGTAAAATATTTCAGAAACTTGCCTGTTTGTTTGAAATTGAAAACATTTATTATATTTGTAACACAGATTTATTAAGCTCTCACAGTATTAGTTTTCTAACATTGTTTTGTATATATTGTCTTGAACTAATTACATTTGAATAATATGTATGTACCATCATACATTATATGTGTGTGCATGGTTTAAAATTCAATAGTTAACTCTATTTAAATCATCAGTAATACTTTTGAAATGACTTATTTTACTTTTGAATTTTCAGAATTTGAAAGATGAAAAATCTCTCCAAGTAGACAAGGTATAGTTTATGTATTTTTTAATTCCAATTTATGTAACTATATCTGTTTTAAACTTATGTTGAATGTCTAATGTTGTTCATTCATTCAAGTCTAATGTTGATTTCTTCATAACAAATGAAAAACATTTTAGCTATCAATTTAAAATCTGTTTGAAGGGCCATCTGCTTTCTGTTGAAAAACATCTGAAATACCTGGGCTTTGTTTTGGATAGCAAAATTACATGCAATAAACATGTTGATCAAACAAAACTTAAAATCAAAATACACTTAAAGATCTTAAAATATATTTCAGGATGAGACTGGGGAGCAAACTCTGAAACTCTTAGAAATATTTATATGACACTTATAAGAACTCTCTTAGAATACGGTTTTCCAGTTTACAGCTGTGCTTCCATCATGAGCATACAAATGTCTGAGCTGGTAAAGCTTAATGCAGCCCACATAATTACAGGGTTTCGAAACAGATACCCAAATTAAATTGTTCTTTATGTAGCCATCCTGCAATCTTTTCACCTAAGAAGAAAGTCTGGTATGTTGAAGTATTTTTCCAAGAGCTCCCTAGTTAGGAGACTTGAAATCAAACTTCTGAGTTTTTGATAGGGTGGAGCAGTAACCAAAGATTAAAGAAAAGTAGTCCTTTCAGCTTGGCTGATTCAAACAATTTGTTGGAAAAGAATGCCTTAGTGAATAGCTTAAAACAGAGCATTAATTTTTCGGTTGATTTAAATGGAGTCTACTTTCACATGGATCTTCCTTCCCAAGTGAGCAAGATTTTCAATTCCCCAGTTCATGTGAAACAACTTGCTCTTGCAATCATTAACAACATTTCTAAAGATTCCACCATAATGTTTAGAGATGGAAATAAAGATGAATATGACTGCTCCAAACGAGGAATTTATATGTTGTTCCAAGAAAGTACAATAAATTTATGTAGGAGAAATCCAGACAGTGGTTCAATTTTCAGAAGATGATTGCCATTGATGTTGGGCTCAACTGGATTCTGTCCTCTACCAGCTCGTTTCCCTTTTGGATTCTGTCTGACAGCTGAAGCTCTATTCAGCACCTCTCTGATTCGCATAAAGTACATGTTAGTGTAGGAAAGACAATTATTAACAAACAGGTGCATCTTTTATCCTTTTGTGAAGTGCACTTCCAATGAATACCTTCTCACGTTGATATTCATACATAGCTGCCAACTTTACTGATTTTATCAGGAAACTTGATTTTTCATCATTTCTCCTGATTTCCCAATAATGTATGAAAATATACTGGTTTTCGGTAATTTCAGTGAAAAATTTAAATAGAGACAAATTGTTCCATGAAATAAAGTCTATTGAGTTGTAGATCAATTTTGAATGCATGTATATTCTAATGCAAAATGTGAACGAGTGTTCAGTCATATATATATAAAAAAATAATGAATTCAGATCTTCACTTTCGGCTGAAAATTTAGAAAGCTTAATTATAGCTAAATATTCTCAAAATGAGAAAAAAATGTTTTGAACAGCAGTTTACCAATTCATTTCTAAAAAATAAAGTCAGCAACATTGGGAAAAAGTAAATTGTCATGAGTTATTTGAATTTGAAATGAATTATGTTTCTTATGGACAAAGTATTTTATTATTTCTATATTTTTAGAAGTATTTGTCATTGTTTAATATTTACAATTAAATTTATTTAGTAATGTATTTTATGTTATGTAATTTTAGTAGTTTAATATTTACAAATTGCATTAGTAAAAGTTGTCCTGGGAAATAAATATTGGGACTTAAATGTTGAGGTTTTATTTTTTTACATGTAGTAAATTTTTTATTTTTCATAGTTTTCTTATGAGGTGGATGAATATTTTAATAAATATTAAAAATAGAAAATATGTTTATAAAATAAATCACTTTCAGAATGTATAATCTAAAGAGTAAAATTTTCTTTTTGTGTTACTACTATTTTAAACATTCTGTTTCAAGCAAAAATGTCACTAGTAGTGTCTCCTGATTTTTTCCCCTCAAAATCAGTAGAATCTACTGATTTCTTCTTCAAGGTTGGCAGGACATGGCAATGAGACAGCAGATAGTTTTGCTAAAGTGTGTACTTGTGGGCCATTAGACGTACCTGAGTCATTGACTCACTTGGAGCTGTCCCTCAAGAGCGAAAAAACTGTTAATTTGGACGATCCCATCTGTTCATCAAGGGTACCAAGGGAAGTGCCTGGGAGCCACATTATCACTCAAATGTTGCAGGTGGGACTAAATGGCTATCACCAGGTTTATCAATGGACACTTGAGATTTTTGTTCTATTCTTATGGAAAGAATACTCTCTCACCCTGTTTGAAGTATACTGACTTTCAGGCCACCCCTGACCTTATTCTGGATTGTCTTGGGCTTTCTAGAATTGATCTTTTCACAAGCTCAATTGTAATAGTAGATTTTCTTAGAGTGTGACAAATTTCATTGACCTGTTTAGCGTTGCTAAACACCAGAGGTATGCAACAAAAGCAAACATATGTTGACTTTTATTAGTTTGTGAATAAAACTGAAAAATTCAATAAAAAGGGAAAAGTTTTATTATATTATGAATATTTAATTGTTTAATCAATTTATATTTTACAGTTTGTTTTTAACTGTTATTTATTAATGCACATAGATGGCACAAATATTGCATAATTAAGTGAATTAAAATTTATTATATTTTAGCTTCTTTTTGAGGATGGAAAATTTGAATTAAAATTCAGATAAATATTAAATTATATAGAGTACAAAACAGTTTTAGTTTAGAATTATTTTTTGCATGAAGTCTGTTAATATTTTGTTAAATATATTTAACAAGATATTAACAGACTTCATACAGTTCTTTAATAAATAAAATCAAAAAATCTGTTAAATTTTAATGATACTTTTATCTTTTTCCATCACATTTAAAATACTATGAAGTGATAAATATTTGTAGGAAATAATTTTTTAGTATATTTGTAATAAAAATATTATATATAAATATTATTTGTGTAGATAGATTTATTTCAATTCTTCTTCAAAATAATATTAATAATTTCACTATTTCTAATGAAGAGAAAAATATATTCTATTATTCAAAAGGAAATGAACATCTCTTTCTTATATATTCATAATGTCTTTGTTAATTTTATCAAACATGTAGGAAAGAATATTCTATAATAAATATTTTTTCCTTAGGCTATGACTTTCATTGTAACTTCCTTGAAATATCACAAAATGCGAAAAGAAAAGCTGAATTTTGTTGGTAAACAAAAGCATGTTGTTCCCAAATTGACAGAAGAAAATGAAAATGCTATTGTAGATGCCATACGAGCTGCAACAAGGAATCTTTGGGATACAGAAGCTTCAATCGTTGATTGAATCATTATCTATTACTCATTATTTTATGTGAATGGTAGTGGTTAGTTTAATATAGTGACGGTAATATAACAGAGTAATGTGTAAAAAATAAACAAATTCCATAATCTTTTTTTATTAAAACTAACTAAAGCAAGTATTTTAATCTTAATGAGGTAAAGAAAAAAAATCTGTATCTAAATGTATAATTAAATTAACACGCTTTTTTTAAACACTTGCCTTTATATTAAAGTGTGAGAAAGTATTTTAAATGATGAGATTTTCATTCTTAAATGAAGGAAATGCTTTTAAATTATCAAGCATTTTTGAATTAGCTTTGTTTCTGATTTGATATATAAATGATATTTCATTTTAATTATTGGAATATGGTAATGTGCAGTATTAGTTGATGAATACATATAGCATAAAATATATTTAAATTTTAAATGAAATGAAAGATGTATATCTGTAATTAGATTGATATGTTTTTTAAACATATAAATATTTGTGGGATTTTCTTTTAATTAATCAAATTGTTTTATTTTAATGTAATGAAAATCTTTATAAATTATCAAAGATATTTCAATTAGTTTTCCATTTAAATATGGAGAGAGATAATTTGTTTTTAATAATAGAAATATGGTAATGTACAGTGTAATTTAAATATGCGTATCATAAGATGTTATACATTTAAAAATATTGTGAAAATATAGAGTGAATAAGTAAATTTTACAAATATACTTGCAGAGTAATTTCTGAAAAATTGATGTATTATTTTAGCATTTTTTGATAAATGTAAATTTTAACTTTTTCACATAGATAACAGTTTGTATTTTAAAATGTTACTATTATACGTTATAAGCACAGAGTAAAAAAGATAAAATAATGAAACTCACTCAAAGTCACATTCCCAATCATTTTCTCTTTTCATCCTATATGTCCATTCATCACTCATTTTAATTTACTGTAGTGTTTTCAATGAATAGATTTCTGAAAAAATATCCCTTTCCAGATATTTCATGATATTATTTAACTAAATGTATTTTAATTGTCATGTACTTACTGTCTTAAATTTAATTTTTTTATTATAAATAGGTGTTTCAGCTGATTTAGTGTGTGAAAATTTCAGCTGATTTATTGTGAATCTTTTGCTCAATTCTTAAGCTTTAAGCTACTTACTTAAAAGTAGCTAATAAATTACTGCTTTGAAAGGGTAAAATTTTCATTTTTTAGCCCTTTATAATCTTGTGTATTGATATTGAAAATATAATATATTGTTCATGTGTGACATTAAGGCTCTAAGCGAATTTTTACTGTTGCTCACTATTGAATTGAATTGAATATTTGAAAATTATTTCAAATTGAGCTATTTATGAAATTGGTTTTATATTGTTATGTTTACATAATCTATGATATCTTGTGCCAAATTTTTCAGATTTTATTTAGATTTACTTTGCACATTGCAATTCCTTGTGACTGTACTTTGCACATTGTGACTTCAGTGTGTACTATGATTCAGTGTGACTGAATGTGAATCAGTACAAAGTAAAGTAATTTTTTCATTTTAATCAGTACAAAGTAAAGTAAATTACTAAATGGGTTAAAATTTTTAGAGTGAGGAAACTTCACACATCTGGGTGTACATCAGAAAGCTGCATTCAAAAATTTTTAATGATAGAACAAAAAGCTTTTTTTTTCCCAAAATATGTATTATAAATAAACTTAAAATTTTACATGTAACAAAGTATTTATTTCTTTTGAAGTATTTTTAAAATATATGAAAATAAAATTTAAAAAATGTCATGAAAATATAGAATTTGTTTTTTAAATTTCGGAGTTAGCCAATTGCTGTATGTTCTCTTGTGGTTGCTATTTCCTCACCCATGAACTGCAGTTAAGTTGCTTACTGATGCATATGATGCATGCATATTACTGTGAGATACTTTTTAGGAAAATCAGGATTTAATCGCTTTAAATTCATAACTTTTAATGTTAATATATCAAGAGCTATATATTAATATATCTAATGAATTATGTAGAATATTTATTTCCTCACATTGATATTTATACAGTTAAAGTATGTCTTGTAATGAATCCCAATACACATAACAAAAATTTTTTTATTTAAGTGCTACATTAAGAGTATTTTTGAGAAAATATTTTTATCATTTCAAATCAAAAAGTTTAAAAATTTAATTGATGTTGATTAGTCTAGGAATTCTATTTTTAAGTGAAAGAAAATCGTTGTCTGTTTATCAAATTGTTTTATAAAGGGAATACTTTGCAACATCTTTTTGTCTAATATTTTAATATTCCTTGAGGGTATTTAGCCATCAAGTGAAAAATATAAAAAATATGCAGGAAATTCAAAAAGAAAGAAAAAAATATGGTATTATAAAACTGAACTTTCAGTTGCATATGGTACATTCTAAATATACATTATTTAAATAAGAATAAAATTACGATCTTCTAAAAGGTTTCACGTTTTTAATTTTAACGATATAAGACTCTTTAAAAATATCTTAATTTTTTTTTATCTTAATAATGCTTGGATAAAAAAATTGCATTATTAATTTACATGCAAAAAAAATACTACAGTGGAATGAAAATAAGAAATTATAAATTGAGAATCATTCATTTTTCATGTTGAATAATCTTGTTGTTTCAATTCTAATCATCGAGTCAGAGCAGTTACTGCAAATTTATTCAAAAAATTATTATTTTTAATGAATTTAAGTTTATTTATTGTAATAGAGATTTTTTAAGAACGAAATAGTTTATGTGCACTGAAAAGAACTAAGGCTTATCATATAGGTGAATTTTTAAATAAATTCAAATTTATGTTAAATTTATTATTAAGTTTTCATTTAATAAAATCAGATTTTATTTTCCTCAATATTTAAACTGAATTTAAATATATTGAATAGAATTATTCTTTAATGAAAGGAGAAGTTTTATTTAAAAGATGTGTTGTTTTTAATTATAAATGAAAACACCAATTATTTTAATTAATATTAAATGTAAATTCACTCAGAATTTAAATTTATAAATTTTACTTAAATGATTTTGATTTTTTATTCTTACCATTTCTCTTTTAAATCTTAAACCATTTTAAATATGTTGTTATACATATAAGTTAAATTATTCAGAATAAAAAATGAAATGATTTTGTGTTGAAAAATAAAAAGATAATCATTTACTGAATTGAAAATTATGGGTCAGTTTCGTGAACCCTTATAAGAGAATGTTTTTTTTTAATCTATTTCATAAAGGTAAAATTGTTTCTTCAAATATTTAACGTTTTTGAATTTTTCACATTCAATGCACAATACATTGGACTTTTCAATTGGTGATTATTTTTACATTTAATGTGTACTGATTAGTGCTCAGGTGATTAATTTATATAATCTAAAATTTCTCTGTTAATATAAACTTTATTTTTTATTCAATATGTGTTGATGTATTGATTTAACATATAATCTGAACCAGAAATTATTTTTAAGTATTCATTCTTTTTAAAATTAAATTCTCTTTGAAATAAATTTCTTTTATCTGAACTAAAATACATATTTTGGGAAAATTTTAAATGTACCTTTCTATCTATAATAAATAAATATTTCAGTGACAAAAAAAAGGTCTTAAAATATTGAAAATATTATTAAATAGTTAAGAAATAATGTTTTTTTACTAAAGTAGTTACTTTTATTGATATGTCTACATTTATTTATGCTAAATTACTTAAAGGTCATTTAAAGGTTATGTCAAAAGACTTTGAACTTTATGTAAAAATTATTTTTTAGGGAACTATAAAGATTTGCCTTATCATTACAATTCTTGATAAAGAAACTGTTAATGTGTATTGATTTGTTGATGAAAAAAACAATAATTGCAATTATCATTTTTGTATTTTATAGAAAAAATTAAAAAATAAGAAAAAACAGATTTTACTGTATAAAGTGTTATGAAAATCAATGCAATGCAAATTTTATTTATCAAATTATATTGTATGTTGTCTTGAAATTTTTATTATTTATGGAAGCGCTGTTTGTATGCATTAAAAGTGTCAAATTTTACCCAAATATTTTAATGATATGCCAAATATTTTAATGTTCAATTCCACATTCAGAGCACTATTTTTAAAATATGTTCGCTTTTATTGAATCATTTGTCAGTTATAATTTAAAAGATATACTTGAGTGTACAATGCTTTTTCATATATGTATATAGTATTATCAGGTTACTGTGATTTTTTTATTGTTTGAAATCTAGTCTAGATTTTAAAAATGTTAATAAAATAATCTTGAACATTAAGTAATTGTCTTAATTGTGGTTTAAAAATCTTCAGAACACATTAAAAATAACTAAACAGCAATATTTGCTTTAAATATTTGTAAAATTTGATATTTTCATCACCACAAACATTTGAATATCATCCAAGA
Source organism: Latrodectus hesperus (assembly GCA_037975125.1). Lineage (NCBI taxonomy): Eukaryota > Metazoa > Arthropoda > Arachnida > Araneae > Theridiidae > Latrodectus > Latrodectus hesperus. Next base: position 8,945,512 of record CM075851.1, on the reverse strand, counting down.
AATTATAGCATTTCATCAAAAAAATATTTTGTTTTTATTTCTATCTTTACAAGATAATTAAGTTATTATAACTTAAAAAATATAATACATCTTCTTATAACAAATCAAACTGGTACCATGTATATGCAATATTGATTCATTTTATTACTGGTTGGTGGGCTCATTTTTTATATAAATTAGGTATACACTCAAAAATATGTAATATAAATAAAAATTTTATTTACTAAACTCTTTCTCTAACTGAACTGGTTGCTGAAAAATCAATGCCTGCACTTTCAATACCACAGTTTATGGATTTGAGTCTTATCTCAGCATAGCAAGGGATGTTAGCACTGGTTTAGAATCCATTTTATACTATAAGCCTCAGTTGATTTATTTCTTTTTATTTGGAAGCATAACCATTAGAACTGATTACAAGATGTAAAACCCTCCATTACTAATTATTGTGAATGTATGTATTTTTTGTAAATGGCAATAGAGGGGAAATATTTGTAAGGGTGTCTTTGTTTCTTCCACAGAAAAAATTAGACTTGAAATGAAAAAAAAGTGATCAGGAACAGGTTTTGTTTGAAGAAAGGATGAGGCAAGCAATTGGTCGAGGACGGATTAAAGAAAAGGTAATGTTTTGGAAGCTCTTGGATTGTGAAAAGGAATCACTTTAAAGACACACCAGGTGTATATTGTGTTCATCGGGGTCAACATTCATTTGGGAAATCATCCTGAATGTGTTAATTGTTACACTGATTCTGAGATACATGTCAGTTTTGGAAAGGTGGTATATTATTGTCAACAAAAAATTCCACTTGTTCAATCTTTCCATCAATGTTTTTTGGATGTGATGAGGAGGTATTTCTTTGACTGAGAAAATTAAGAATTATAACCTGTTAATGATTTCTAAGAATAAACCCTACACTATCGACTAATAAACTTTTCGTTGCTGATGAGTGAGTATCAACGCATAATGGTGTACTTTACTATTGCTACAGGTATCTTCATTGTTTTACAAAGGAAAAGACACTTAAAGTTGACGTTAAACACTAGACAGCATAGTACTCAAAACATTAAAATGCCAGAACAAGAACACAAGAATTCAGATTTTTCAAATTTTCATTTGCAGCACTCCACTTATTTTTCTCTGATTTTGAGATAGTCATAGAAAAAAAGATCGAAATGTACATCATGTATTACAGAAATACAATTACTAACTATCTAACTGCGTAGTTATGCCTACGTTATTATCAAATCTGGTGGTAATTTATCATTAAGAATATGATACCACAGAGTATGAACAGATTTAAAAATACATCTGACTTCAGCTTATAAAAAAAGGAACTATTTGTTACTAATCCTATTAAGGAGACCATCAAAATTTCACCACATATGCAAATTCCACCAACTGCATACATTACGATGCAAGCGGGCCCTTGACTGTACCTTAAATTTAACAGATTTGGAATACTTATCTGTCGCTTAGTGCCTCGTAATTTTGAACCACTCAAAGGTGACAAAGTCACACCTAACTACAGTGAAGAATTTAACATCTTTTCATTTCAAATTAAAAAAGACTTTTGTACAGGGTTAGCAAGAAATAAGTTTCCCACTTCAGAGGGCTGTAGAATACGTTCTATTTTTCCAAATGAGATAAAATTTGAACTACAGATAATTCAAATAATGCGCTTGACATTTATTAATTACTGCTTCATTCGCCGTATGAAGCAGATACGAAGAGGTCCAGTGTCTCCATGTGCGTTACGCAAGATGATGCAGAAATTTGAATGAACTGGACAGCTTGCAATTCTTCCCTGTAGAGGACGAAAGCCATTTAGTCTTCTACTCACTGCGATTAGAGCACATTGTTGAAAATGAAGGGGGGCATATTGAACAGTTGTAATGCTACTTTATTATTATTTAACATTTATAAAGCATATCAAATGTCTTATGTTTATTAATGCGCCATCTATCGGCGAAATTTCATACTATTTTTTTAATAAATGTCAAGCGCATCATTTGAATTATCTGTAGTTCAAATTTTATCTCATTTAGACAAATAGAACGTATTCTACAGCCCTCTGAAGTGGGAAACTTATTTCTTGCTAACCCTGTATTCCATATTAAATTTTATATACGGGTTTTGATTCGCGAATTTAAAGCTCATCAGTTTAAAGTTTTAATCAAAATTTCAATAATTCTAATATTAATCCACTTTTGAAGGACAAGCTCCTACGAGAATATCCAATTTTTCGAAATTTAATGTAAAATTCTTCCTGCTGTACAGGGATTTTACGGTTCTCCAACATGAAAAATCATATGCCACTATGATTATTATCATGACCGAAATGTTCGGGAAACACTATTACATTTACTATTACGCTGAATACCACGACCTTTACATTAAGAATGATGTGCTGTAGTTAACCTGATGAACTCCAAAATTTTTTTTTATATTTGCATGTAGATTGTGATCATTCAATACCCGCAATGTGATTGGTATGACAAGATTAAAGAAATATTTTTTGTTTATTGAAAGCAGAATTTACTTGATAATATCTATGAGGAAACATTAATATATATTTGGACACAAATAACACATACACAAGATTATAGGGAAGGCAAAGTGTATTTTAATATATCATGTATTTAGATACTAATAGTAGAGTTGCCTGAACCTCTCTTCCTTTTGAAAAATACAAATGGGTATCACTATCTGATCAAATTTACCATCATGTTCTAAATTTATTGGGTGATAATATTTCAGTAAATTACTATCGTCATTTATATAAAGTCACTTATTCGGCATCCATTGGTATATTCATATCAAGATCTAACGAAGATTCTTATGATTTTGCATTTGTTTATCTTAATTTGTAAGATGCAGATTTTTTAATAGATTTTGATTAAAATTCTCGTTTTCTAAATTTGTTTTTGATAACTAAGCTACTTCTCTGGACTTTTCCTGAACAAACATGGCTCTGGACTTTTCCTTGAACAAACAGTTAAACGGCGAGATTTGGATTCTAGTTGACAGTCGTAGCGTTATTCAGTACCTTGAAAACTGGAGGAATATTGTGGACCAGAGGGGAATTTGTGTTTTCAAAAAGCTTAAAGCATTATCTGAGTCCTCCATTATTCATTTTCAATGGATTCCATCACATGTCGATCTTAAATATAACGATATCGCCGATGGCCTTGCTAAGGATGGATCATCGCTGCCTCTTGGTTCTGCTGATCCGCTGACTTTCCAAGAAATCTTCTCTAGGAGTAGGGCTCTTGCCAACTCATCTTGGAAAATTCCGCCGTCTCATCCTTGGTACTGTGGCTCTGATCCTGGGGGATCTTTGAGTTTCGACGGTGAAAGACGTGATCAGACTGCCTTGTCCAGACTCAGATCCGGCCATCTTCGGACTCTACGGTTCTCCCAGGGCAAACAAGTCTTTCCCACCTGCACTTCGTGCAATACTAACGAAGCCAGTCCCGAACACCTACTGAACTGCATTGGCTTTTCAAAGCGTGAACTTTTATACAGCTCTGGAGCTGTCCTCGATTCTTTGAAGGTGAAGGATGTCATGGACCTGGTCTGATTCAGACCAGGGGATAAGAAAGAAGAAGAAGATTTCTCTGAAAAATATTGTTCTGTGTTTTCGAAAATAAAGAATAAACACTTGCATTTCGCTCGACAGTAACCATGAAAAAATAGTACTTTCAATTTACTATGCTTTAAACGGCGTGGCTATGTAAATAAAGTAGTTTTTTTTAATAATACAAATCTTTAATCCACGATAAATTCTTAACTCTAAATGAATAATTAGATGACTTTAAAAAAACAAGAGTTGTTTATTTTTTTTCTTGTCATCTTTTATAAAGATGACAAGAGGAAATAAAACAAGTAAACTTATAGTAAGACTAAAACGTACAGAAATTAAAAATAAGATGCAGAGGAAACACAGAGGTCGCTACATAAGAGTTCTTTCTGGACTAAGCAAAGTAAATGGAAAAGTAATAACTGATAATTTTTATACCCATTTATTTAAAATTTTCACATTTTCGTCCTAATGGACTTATTGAAAATGAAACTTAATCCAAAAAAATTTAACCAATTATTAATACGCTATTCTACAAGCATAAACGAAATATATTTCTAATTTTTTCTGTCGAGAAAAAATATTTTGTAATTGTCACCAAACTTTTTTCTTCTAACATTGAGAAAATTAGTAAATGATGTTAAATCCAAAATAGAGTAAATGCTGTGTGTCCACAAATTACGAATAATGCTTAAACCAGCAACTAAAGGTGCAGAAATAAAACGTAATTTATATTCACAAAAACTATATATATATAAATATATATAAAACAAATGAGCAAGAACATAAGAGATGGTGTATGTATGAAACCAGGCATACAAACCAAGATTATAGTTCCCTGAATCACATATCACCAGTACAACAACTGAACAGTGCATTTTTGGTATGATAGTTAACACATCGTATGTCTCTCATACAAGTAAATACAATCCGTACAAGGACGAGGGATACTGAGGATGACTTTATCGATCTGCACTCAGAGTGGAGAACTCGACTCAGCAAACAAAGCTCCCTTAAAATCCGGTATAGATGTAGGAATTTGTTGACGGGCTGCGATTTGTAGGGCAAACATATCCTACACATGCTTTATCAGATTCAAGTCCGGTGAAAATACTGGCCATTCCATGTGCGATATATTCACTAATCGAAGATAGTCGTTGACGATGCTCAAGCGGTGAAAACAGGCGTTGTCATCCATAAGCAGATTCCACACCCGCGTCACCCCTAAACAAACGAACATGTTGTTCCAGAATGATGTCCCGATAAATTTAAATTGTCACGGTTCTGATTTGAACTTCCAGACCCGTTCTTGAACCCAGCATAATGATTCCCCAAACGAGCACTTCTGCCCCTCCGTAACGTTGGCGTTCAATGATGTTGTCTTTATGGTACAGGGTACCTAGCGTTCTCCACATGAACGGCCGACGTGAATCGGACTGCAAGCTAAACGTCGACTCATTGGGGAATATAGCACAAGTACCACTCTCGCGGTGTCCACGCTACATGTTTTCTACACCAGGCTAACCTAAAGTGACAGCGAGTTATCGTAATGGAATACATCTGACAGACCTGGGAGGATATAGATCATACAACCCCAAACGACTGTACATGGATTAGTTTGAAATAGTCGTTCCCGTGTCTGTCGATAGCTAACGTGACATGTCTCTGCTGCTGTGTTCCTTCTGTTTCTTTCAGAGGTTACTGCCAAATACCGCGGTTTACATTATATCAGTTGTGTTTACATTATATCATTCTTTAGATGTAAAGGAGATATCCAGGCTTGGATATCTAAACAACATCTATAACAAGTACATCCAGTAATATCTAACTTTGAAATATCTAATAGATATCCATGTGAAGCGATTTTGAGATATCCACATTGCAAAAGTTGTGGATATCTATGAGATATCCCTAGCATATCTCCATGTTAATATCTAAACGAGGTTACCTCTGTGATATCTCATGGATATCTAAGTCGTGGATTTCTAATAGATGCGTTTTATTTGTAGACATCTAATAGATGCGTTTTATATCTAACAGATATCTGGATTTAAATTAGATATGTTTTGGATATCTAAGAGATGTCAATGGTTGTGTGGGCGGTCATTATTCATTGTCACTGAGGATGACTTGTTCTGGGAAATGGGTTATTACAAATGTTGTAAGAGCAAATGACACCAAAACTGCAATTAAATAAAACATTCTGTAACTGTTATTGAATCAAGTAATTGTTATTGAATCAAGTAATTGTTATTGAATCAAGTAATTGTTATTGAGAATCATCATTGGCATCAGAAATTATTGAAGTCAGCGATTTACATCTGGGTTCTATATAATTGTGTGTAAATTTATCTGTACATATGTTTGTATTCTTATGAAATGAAGAAAAACACTCGTGAAGTGTAAAATAATCAAGCTGAGAAAAAGTGCCATGTGTGTGTGTGTGAGAGAGAGAGAGAAAGAGATAATAAATTTAGTTTAAATCTAAACTATTCAATTCAATGGCTATTAAAGTTGGTGCATAAGTTTGTAGTTTCATTAAAGCAGTAATATCGTATGATAAATCTTTGTTAATTTATTATCAAATTATGTCGTATAAGAATATAAACGTCTGACCTCGGTTAAAAGTGATAATGATATAATTTGGTGTTTTGGGCATGTAAGTCAGAAATTTTTTGAACCTATAACAAAGAAATTATTTGTAGTCGTTTATCTTGTATATTTCTCTGATATTAGTAGAGTTACCATTAGGTATTTTTATAGATATCTATGAGAGAAAACTATGACATTCCATTGGTTTTTAATGGCTTAGTAGCTTCACGCGGCTCCCCGTTAATGTCAGCAAAATGGAGCTTCATTTCGGGCAGTGATTGAGAAGGGGGGGGTGACCACATACGCTTCTTCTTTGGGTTGCTTTAGATCCGTGGGTTGGAGACGTGTCCACCTTAATATGTGACGTCCAAACCCCGTCTGCTGTTGCAGCGTGGATGTGGAGGGAAGTGTGACAGCTCAGGTGTGGCCTCGTCACCTGACTATGATTTAAAATTACGAGGCACTTGGTGATGGGCAAGTATTCCAAACCCATTAACTTAGGCAGGCCGCAAACTCGGTAGACAATCCGATAGAGACGCCGTCTGATAGTAGACAAATGTGATCTCCTCGATGTCTTAGTGTAACGTAGCTAAAACGTTGTATCTGACTTCATGGAATTTTAAACCAATGAGAGCGCTGTCTCGCGGAAAGTTGCCAGGTATTTCGAACCTCCTTGAAATCTAGAAACGTCTCGCGCTCCACCCCTTTTCTGACGTGACTAAGACCTTAATAAAGTCATTTGGTCTGAAGCAATTCTCGCAAGACGCTCTGAGCATCTCGCGAGACAAGTCTTGTGCGATCATCTACGAATTTGTGGACTGCCTTAAAGGTATAATTCGGGACTCGCCTGCATCGCTATGTATGTTTATATGGAGACAGTCACTAAAATGAATTTTTTCACTTATGCAAAATTGTGAGATATTTATTATACACACATTAGTACATAAATTATTTATTATAATATTATTACGTTGATATATATATTAATTATATGTTGATTTACAAAGTTTTATGAACAGAAAATAGTAGTTTTTACAACCTAGAAAAATTTATCGAAAGACATGGCGCTAAGAACTTACCTTTAAGCAGCATATTCATTATGAGAGAAAACTTATCATCACACATGTAGATTCATATTTAATGTGATTAGATTTTGACATATGATGTAACAATTGAGTTAATTTTAATCTGTTTTGATTTTTTTATAAGTATTGATTACATTATAATTTTTTTTTTCTTTTTTTGTAAGGAGCAAGAAAGCTGTACTTAAATTGTACCATGGAATAGGGGTGATTTAGTTGATCGAATATGATATAATGACACATGTTAATATGTTATTATATCATATTAGACATAAAAGTCAAATTTCACAGTTTTCTCCCAGGATGAGCACGGACGAGAAAAGGTTTATTATTATTATTTATTACATTACATATATTCAGACTTGTATGCTTGATTCTTGAGATCCGCTTGTAAGTCTTCGTCGATAATGGGACAAATAGCACAATGACAGATGCACAACCACAGAAGAATAACGAAAAAAACACCCAGGGCCACGGTGGGAATCGAACCTACGCTCTCAAGCGATTAGCGGAGTGATACTTTGACCACTCAGCCACGGAGCGCCCCGCGAGAAAAGGTCCATTTCACAACATGGGGAGTGACAAGTGAAAAGAAAAATTACTTTTAGGAAACTTTTGTACATAATTATAAAAAACTGAGATCTTAACTGTAAGATTGACTTAAGTATGTTCTGTGTCAAGTGATGTATTTTTAAAAAAGTCACAAGATTAAAAATCTTAGTTTAGTTCCAGGAAGCACACAATTCGAATCGTCAGTCAAATACTAATTAAAATTTGAGATTCCCTTGTTTGTGCTTTTTCTTAAGTTTAAACAATGACAAGCACCGAAGAATTCATATTCACATGGAAAATTGTGAACTTCAGCAGATATCCATGGCAATCGGCGAAGGATTACATACCGAGTCCGAGAATACATGTGAAGAACTTCTTTAACACAGCGTGGTTTTTATGTGTACAACCCAATCCTGAGGGCTCCTTTTCTTGCTCCTTGCTCAGAGAGCCGCCATCTTTCGACCACGGTCCTGAAGCTGTCACGGTTTATGTAGAAATATCCATCAATTCATTCACAGAAACAGGTATATTTACTTTCGAAAAGTCAAGAATTTGTACACTTATTTTAAACGAGCTCGCTTTCAAGACCCAAGATTGCGTTGTTGTGTGCCGCATGTGTTTGTTAACTCCTAAATCTGCAGGTGACGGTAGCGATCTTTTGACTTTTCTTGAGTACCCCCGTTATTTACCACCCGACTTCTGCTTTTCTGAAATGTGGGAGGAACTCATCTCATCTGTCAGAAGAAACTCGCAAGGATCACGGGAAATTTTTTCTCCATATCCGAGAAGTTGCACGGGTTTAACAGTCGTTTGTTTCGAGAGAAGAACGGTTTCTTGTCCTCTGTTGAAGATCAATCATCTCGCAGATGAGGAAAATCTTTATTTGCCAGTTATCAGTTTATCATATATCCCCGATTTGTTACTTACTCTAAAAAAGACCGTCCAGGGAGAAGTAGAAGATATTGAGATGCGGTTGTGTTTCATTGGTGATCTAAACTTGACTGTGCAGTTGGTTTGCGAAGCGGAAATACTTTGGAATGAGGTCAGAGCGTGTAGCGTTGTAAAAAATTGTTATTTTTATAAACAGAGGGTGATTACTAACATTTGTACTTTGAAAAAGTTTCTTCAGTTGCCCAAAGGGAAAAAGTTCGAAAACGCCAGGCTTAAGCTTAAGTTTTCAATTTTTTACGGTTGCTATAGCACTTTTATAGAACACACTGAAGAAGTTGATTATTACACAGACGAAACCTCTGAGCAAATTGCTAAGAGCAGCACCGCAGATTTCTTAGGCGATGTGTTTCTTCATATGAATAATGAAGCAACACCAGTCCATGAAATTAACTTCCATCTGATTTATCCGGAGTCAAATGCAAGGTTGGAAGGTGCCATTGAGGAAAGGAAAACCAGCGATCTTGATTCGGTCACAGTAGGCAATGTTCTCTGCTGTTTATGCACGGGGAATGTTGACGTGATGCAGTTATATAGAGCCATGTGTTTTCTGTATACCGCAGCAGATAAATATCAGATGACACAGCTGAAAGCTGCGTGCAGAAAGATTCTGAAAATAAACTTAGTTGTAGAAACCATCTGCTGCGTCTTGTTGTTGGCGGATGCATACCGAGATGCAGAACTACAAGATTCAGCTGCCAGTTTTATCTCTATCCATAAAGAAGCCGTCTTTCAATCACACGGCTGGAAAAGCCTAGAGAGTAGCAATCCTAAAATAGGATTGGAAATTCTCGAAAAAGTATGCAACAAGTTTTCCCCAATGCCCCCTTTAAGTTAGACCCGAAGTACTTCGAAAATAAAATAATTTTTACCGATTTTAATCGTTTTATTTTACTACAATGGAAATATATCTAATTCCTGCAATTTTATTTCAAATACACGAAATTCATTCTTCGTGTTATGCATGTTGTGATTCGCGCTAAATTCATGTTTCTCGATTTCATTACTCTCAAATCGCCATATTCTTGCATTTAAATCTGTAATTTTCTATATCGTGCAACTTTTTTGAGCATGGTATAGCGTCTCCAGATATTATAATGTATACATATTATTAGTTGTAAGATTTTTTTAATGGAATATCTTGAAATTTAAATACTTAAATGTGTAATATATAATTTTAAATCTCTATTTTATCTATATATATTTCAAACTATTTTAACCATTTTCTTAATTTGTTTCATATATGCATTTAATCGAAAATAAAAAGACTAACAAATGAATAAATGTACTTGTTGAATTTTAATTATTTTAAATAGTGTTAAGGTCTTTCTAGATTACACGGAAGATATTTAATATATTTAAATTCTGTAGCAAAAATACAGTTTTATCATGTTAAAGAATGATTCAACAAAAGTTAAAATCTAATACTTAACACAAGAACAAAATTCAGTTTATTATATTTTTAGATAATGAGCATACACACAGTTGTCAATACGAATAAAAGTATTGAGTGCTTAAATTCATCATTGATATAACTATAAAAATAGTAATATCAACGATAAGTTTAAGTTACTGATACTGAAATAGACTGGGTTATTTAAATGAAATTGAATTAACTAAAATATATTATACGAAATTTTTTTTTAAAATTGGTACCATATAATTATTTCCGAACTGAGACTCTAAAAATATGTTACATTTTCCAGCACACAATAATATACACATTATATGAATATCAGTTCACAATGGGTAGCTATAAAAAAGTTGATTTGATGTTATTTACAATATTTCAAGTGTACTAAATGAAACTAAACTAAATTTCCGTCTTTCTAAATTAGAATCAAAACGTTTTGATGGTGATATTAAAAACTGGATAGGGGATTTCTCTGGTAGAATTTAGAAAAATTCATGATAGCATTGATTCAATCGACAAATTTCAATATCTTTTCAAGCAACAAAAGAAGGTTCATCAGCTGGAGATTTAGTTGCAAGTTTTCCCCTATTTAGCGACAACCATTATAACACTATTGAACGGCTAAAATCTTATTTTGAAGAAGACGAACTTTTAAATCAAATTTATGTTCGAAAGTTTTGATAAATCCGGTTTTAATGCAAGCAAAATGTGGCGAAAAATTTGCTTCTTCATTATGATAAATCGGAGGTTTAGCAAACGTCAGATGAATATAAAACAATGCTGTATTTTTCAGTAGAATCAGTTCTCCCAGAAATTCTTATCATGGATTAGAAATATACACGCATAAGCGTGTAGAAAATGAATATTTGGAAGTTGAAAGTTGGGAGCGGTAACAACTAGTTTCATTAGATTTGTACCATGAATGTGAACCATGAAACAAGCCACAAATTCGGCAAAGTTGGCACCAAATTATTTCAACTTTTTTCTCGGTATATACTAAGTAATTTAAAAGTAATTTTACCTGGGGCCTGAGCAGCTACCAGGCGTGTCGGAAGGTGGTGGATCGCTGAACGTCCAATAGGAATGACAGGATAGCCTTGAATATAGAATCAGAGGCCGCGAACCAGGTGTTATGCGACCCGTGCCTAGGGTAATTTGGCACCGCGGTAATGGTGTCTTAACGGAGCCTCTAGTTGCCTGGCGAACTTCTAGAGCGTTTTTGCCTTGCCCAGTAACTCGGGCAATGCTGGGTGGACTGTTGTATTACCTGAGCTTATTAATTGTTTTCTTGTGGCTAAAAAGAAACAACTAACCTTTCTGCATTTGCAGGTGAAGCCTCTGAAGTAGACCTTGCTGTAAAAGACAAGGGAACTCAGAGGCAATTTAGTGAAGGGGCAGCAATGAATCCTTCACAGGAGGTAGAAACCTTCAAACCATCTTCTTCTGGTGAAAGTCAGGAAGCTATCGCTAGCATGACTGACTCTCTGACCAGATGGGGCTGTTTCAGCAAGACTCTATCTGATGGAAATGTCATACGCAAGAGGAAACGGCAGAGCATATCATTTACGAATGTGAGGCTCTTGCCCTCCCTAGATTAACTTCTTTAGACATCATGCATACTAGAGAGTTACACATAGACTCCATTAAAGTGTTATCATACTGTATTAATAAAGTGGGTGACCCGAGCAACTGGAACTAGGAAACATTGGGTTTGGAGTTAATAGTACAAAATGTTGATAAAAGCAGAGGTGCCAAATATAATACAAACCCAACTCTAAGAAGATAAAGAAGAAGAGAAAAGTAATTTTAAAGTAAGTATTGCATAGCATACGACAAAAATAGTGTGGGGTAATTTTACATTATAACTCTTCAATCTTAAGAAATATATTAAATAAATAGCATGTTTCTTGCGTAGAAGTGAAAAAAAATGTTGAAATAACCGGTAAACATCACAACGCATTATTATTTGGGGTCAATCTTTTTTTAGTTGGCTTTCAAAATTCCTCGTTGTAACGATGCTTCTTTTTGATCTCCCAAATAACGAAGCAGATTCGATAGAGCATTTCAACAATGCGGAATTATCTCTTCAGAGCGAAAATTCTCCTATCTACATAATATGGTTTTATCTATTCTAAGCAAATAGGATGCAAGAAAGAATGTTACTAGAGCGAGAAAGAAATCCGATCAGGAAGGGCGATTGATTCGAGAATTCTCTTTTACCTTTCACGACAACCAAAATATTCTTTTATTTATGGTTCATGAAATTGACATCCATCGAACATTATGAAAAAGAACTTCTGATGTCGGTCACTACTTTTGCCGAATGGAACATACATTTTTAGAATGATTTCGATAAAGAATTTAAAAAATGTAAATATTTAGAATAAAAATTTCCGGCAACAGCTTATTATTTGAAATGAGATATATCGTCTGCTATTTTAAAATTTATTCTTCTTTCAAAATGTCGCATGTAAACAAGCTGTGGATATAAGGATATGTTTTTGCGCTTTCCGAAGAGAAATATAATTATTTCAGAATTCAAAAACGTTGTGAAATGCATGGTATTAAAATTTAAAGTGCAAAATAAGCAACATTATTAATCGGACAGGTAAAAACTGTCAATAAATATTTCTACAAGGAAAGAAGACACCAAACGAATATCCGAAAAAGGTACATACTGTTTCAAATGTTTCTAAAGTGAAATCACTGGTAACAAGAGAAAATCCGCCAACACAGAAATCAATGGTAAAGTCTTTAGATACATCAGTAGCAACAATAAATAACATAATAAGCCAAGATTTACAATTTAAAAAAGTTAAAAAAACATAATGTTCACTAGATTTTGTCGAGACATTTGGCTCAACGCAAAACATTTTTTAGAATCTTGTATAAAAATCATTTAGCAGGAGATAAATCGAAATATATTGTGACCTTTGATAAAGCATGGGTTTACCTAAATGAATTTTTTTTGGGGGGGAATTTGCCGTGATACAAAAGGTGCATTCCTTGTTGACGTTCAAAATAAAAGCGCAGTGTTTACTAAAATGCATAAAAAATGTGAACGAAGTCTCCTTCATCTATTTCCATTAGTGGAGGGCGTCCAAAATGGACGAACTCGAAAGAGAGAGCAGGCTTTTCTCATTTCAAAGCAAATCACAAATTTATCCATTAAATCATGGTGGATTCAGAAACCGGAATTCGTCCGCAAACGGTAGACGCTGGAAAAAGGAACAAGCATCATCGCGGTACCGTCAGACATTTGCCCTTATATTTGGCAGAATTCATATGGAGGAAAAAAAAGTGAACAAGAAAAATTTATTCGACGCGATCATCGAAGAAATCGCAAACAATGGCGTTTAAATAAGTTTTGTCGATAAACAATTATTAAGTTTATAAAATATTAAAAAAATGTTTGTTGTTACTTATAACACTTGGAAAATCCAAGCTCGCTCACCGACGGTTTGCGAAATTAAATTAGAAGAGTGCGTCTTTCGTTTAATAAGAACATCACGAAGGTAAAAGTACGACTTTGTTCTAAGACTCCTCCGATAGATGGCACCACCAGAGGGTCCATTCCTTCAATTTTGACTTTGATCCGGTGGGAGAGGAAATAATTTCCAGACCATTACACCCATGGTAACTGCTCTACGACCGATCACAGTACTTTCGATTCAACAGATTTAACGAGCACGTATATCATATGGCATACATTTGGTGGGTCTTTGGCTGCATTGAAAATCGAAACCGGATGGAAGGCCGATGCCCTAACCGATGCCTAAAGAACATCACGAAGGTAAAAGTACGACTTTGTTCTAAGACTCCTCCGATAGATGGCACCACCAGAGGGTCCATTCCCACAATTTTGACTTTGATCCGGTGGGAGAGGAAATATTTTCCAGACCAATACACCCATGGTAACTGCTCTACGACCGATCACAGTACTTTCGATTCAACAGGTTTAACGAGCACGTATATCATATCGCATACATTTGGTGGGTCTTTGGCTGCATTGGGAATCGAAACTGGATGGAAGACCGTTGTCCTAACCATTAGGCTACCAAAGTATTTGTACTATTTCTTAGTTCCTAAATTGTAACTCTTTTTTTAACAATATGGGTCGCAAATGTAATGTGTACAGAAGAAATCTTTATGTTTTTCCTTCCCCGTTATGATGATTACCGTACCGTACCCACGTTTTGCTGTTTTTATTTGCTAAAATATGGATATTAAATTACTTTCGTTGACAGTTAAAAGGGGGTCTAAATGAACAACCAAAGCATTTGTATTCAGTTTCTTGGAAGGTACTCTTAAATGTTTTTTAAATTGGGGTGGAAATGCAGAGATGTAATTAGGCATGAACTCTTGTTCAACAAAGCAGGAATATTTTTTATCAAATTAACTACCATGTATTTAGTATATAGTTTTCTATTGGCAAAAATCACATTTGTTGTCTTTTTCCTCGGTCGCCAAGATTTGGCTCAAGTACCATGTTTTGTTACAGTTAGAAAAATTTCTATAAATCAGTGCTATTCATTTATTCACACTGCTAGCTTTTATTGTTTTAAATATAGTAAAGAGGAATAAATGTGAAAGCATATCGACTCATTCATCAAACATATTGCCACCATACATTGCAATATTCTTCCCCGTATCATGTTCTCTATCTACTTTAAATCAAAAATCTCTTAAAAGTGTTTTTCAAAATTTCTGCTTGAAATCGAAAATATTTTATGATATTCACAGTATTAAATAATTAATTATAAAACATTATTTTACTTGTCATTCAAGTATTAATGTTATTATTTTTACAAAGCGAGAATTACAAATTTTATCATTCCTAAAATTAAGCTTTCACTGGTCTAGTGAAAACTCTTGGTCCACTTGACCGGATTAAGTTATATTCTATAAACTTTTGGTGAATTTTCAAGTAGACTTACATTAAAATGAAAAATATTTAGTTCTAAATTAAAAACTTTCTTTTCTAATTATCTGACTATATTTCCCGAATAATTTGCATTGTCTGTTATGTGTAAAAAAATAATACCACACTAGAGCTGTGGTTATATATTTTTAATTTGTAATGTTGGAGTTGGATGCATGTGTTAAGTTGTTAAGTTGTTGTTACTTATGACACTTGGACAAGACAAACTGACTATGAGAATTTAAGTCAGTAATCTTTCATTTAACCAGAGCACTACGAAGGTAAAAATCCAGTGTGATCTTTTTTAAAGTGACAGTGTGTTTGGAGCGTACTGTAGTGTGATCTAATATAGCCGAAATGGCACCAAACTTGGTATTTAGACTAATCGAGACACGGGAAAAAGGATTCCATAAAAAAATATTTTAGTTCCAAAACTCGCCGTTAGGACATTTTGTGGCGCTTTACAGTGTATAAAATGGGAAAAAAGAAAAATGCTAACACATACAATCGTACAGTTAAATTATTAATGTTTATTTATTATATTTACTTCCCCGGTGAGGAATGAGACCACATTCCATGTGAGCACCGTTCTCAGAAATAACACCGTGCATTCTGCGCACAACGTTCTCCACAGCCGTACGTAACATATGAGAAATATCCCGCACTGTCTTTGTTAGGTTATCCTTTAGAATAGACAAATTTGATTCTCCTCCAACATAAACGCACGTTCCAGTAACGTGAGAGATATGGCCAATGGAGCTCGCTTACTTCGCTAATAATCAACAGTAACAGCAAATAATCTTAACAGATCATTTGTCGGAGCTGTCTACTACTTGCTTTTATGGCCTCTATTACTGGCACTGTCATCGCACAATTGAATTTTTCTTTGAAACCTGTTTTTTATGCTAATTCTTATTATTGTAAGCTATAGCAGCGCCACAAAAAGCCTAGCGGCGAGTTTTGGAGCTAAAATATTTTTTTACGGAATCTTTTTCCCATGTCTTGATTAGTCTAAATACCAAGTTTGGTGTCATTTCGGCTATTAGATCGCTCTACAGGACGCTCACTGTCACACTGTCACTTTAAAAAAGATCACCCTGTACTATTTGCTCTAAACTTCTGTGGTAGATGGCACCACCAGAGAATCCACTGCCTTAATTTTGACATTGATCTGGAGAGGGAGGAAATTGCTGCCAGACCATTACACCCATGGTAACTAACTGCTCAACGAACGACCACAGGACAGTGATAAAGTTGAATCAAGAAAATTAATTTGACTAATAAATTAACAGCTAATCCAGAGTAATGTGTTGACAATATCAGCAAAAGAAAGTTTTCTTTTCATTGATTAATTTTTATGACTCTTTAGCGTATTTTGCATAATTGCCTACTTTTTTAAGAAATAACATCAACCTGTTTGTAAAAGCCCCAATTTTTATCAGAAGCTTCAAGATAAAAGCGCTTTTCCGTTATAAAAACGGAAAAGTATTCTTTTGAAAATATTTGTCACTTACGTTAAAAATATATGTTTAAGGTTAATTTCGAGTTTGAAAATGTAAATGGAACTTTATTGTAACCTCATTAGCCTTATAATGTTTTTTAGCTTTTTAATGTTAGCTTTTTTAATGTTTTCGCAATATAAATAACATATATGTGTATTGAACTTATTACCGATTTAACTTTTGGATGAGTAAATACAAAATTTATAATAAATTAAGTTTTATTCATGTCGATAGATTTTTGTTTCAAAATATTTTTAGACTGGCTCTGTAGTTTTTTTTCTTTGTTATATGTAAATTAGCTTTTATTAACCATAAAGTGATTGTTATTTTTCGTTACAATTGAGATCCTGAGTACGCCACTTAATTACGATTCTCATTGGCTTAAAATATCCATGACGTCAGATAACTTTTCATCTACGTCACATCGAATTGAGACGGCGTTGTCCATCCCACTTGGCGACGAGTTTGTGGTCTCCCTTCAAATCACATTCGAGCGGCAGCAAACAAGGCGAAGTTCATCATTCAATATTTGAGAATATGGTCGGAAATCCTTTTGCTAATAAAATGATTTCTTATATAAAAACCAAAGCATCTGTTTGAGAAACCGTTTATCATTAAGGTTGTGGTAAGCAATATAAATAATACTTTTAAGCCTCACAAGATGGCAGTACAAGCTGTGACAGTACAAGCTTTTCTCCTGTGAGCTTGGAGGCTGCGCATGCGCGAAGGCAGCTTTTTCTGACTGCGGAGAGAGAAGTATAAATGCGCTCCTCTCAGTCACACGATAGTAAAAGGTCGCGGCTGTCGCGACGGTTGTTGTTATTGTTAAAGTTGTAAATAAAATCTCTTTTTTCTATCTTAGTCAATCGTAATTTTGGAGGCTACATCAACACACCAAAATGGCGACCCGGACTAATTACTACGTTTAGAACTTTTATGACCAGTTATTTTCCAGTTCGGAACTTATTTTCGCTATTTCAACGTCAACAAGTGACGAACCTACCTGTACGGACATCATGTCGGAGGTCGCAGCCGTGAAGATTCCGGCATATAACTTTTCAGACCCTGCTCTGTGGTTTACCATGTGCGAAAGCACATTTGAACTTGGATGCCCCAAACCGGTGACGGATAGCAAAACAAAGTTCAACTACATCATAGCACACTTACCGCTGGAAACAGCTACCATAATTCGAGACGTGATAATTCAACCTGACGCCACACATCCCTACGAGACGGCGAAATTGGAACTGATAAAGCGCAGCGGTGAGTCATCACAGCAGGAAATCCGAAAATTGCTCGCCGGAGAGGAACTAGGTGATCGACGACCGAGTGAACTGTTGCGCGGAATGCAACGACGTGCGGCATCGCATAATGTGTCGGAAGAATTGCTTTTGGAACTTTTTCAGCACCAACTACCAACGTCCGTACAATCTATCCTCGCAGCCGTAAGCCCGTTGACCCTGGAAAAAGCAGCTGAAGTGGCAGATCGTATCATGGATGTAACACCAGTGCCGGTAAGTGCTTGCTCTGTTTCCTCAGACCATTCCCTTGAAAACCGTATACTAGATGAAATTAAAAAACTAAGCTTGCGTGTAGACCAGATTTCTCGAGGCAGAAGTCGCAGCCATGAGCGTAACCACTCATTCAGAAAACGTAGCCGCTCGAATACAAGGAAATATGACCATTGTTGGTACCACTATAAATTCGGCGAAGCAGCTCGAAAATGTTCGCCGCCATGTAAGTTTGCAAAAAACGAGACAGGCCAGGCGTAATGGCGACTACCGCCTTGCCGCGAAATTCTCGTCGCCTTTTCGTGCGCGACAAAAGGTCAAATGTAAGCTTTTTAATAGACACAGGGTCGGATGTTTCCATTATTCCAGCCTCAAAAATACAACGTAGGAACACATTGCACATGACACTTACCGCAGCTAACACTTCTCCTATCCAAGTTTATACCACTCAAACTCTTTCCTTAGACCTTGGTCTTAGAAGAACATTTCAGTGGACATTCTTAGTGGGAAATGTAACCACTCCCATAATCGGTGCAGATTTTCTTTTTAATTTTAATTTAGTACCAAATTTATCGCAACGTAAGCTACATGATGCAACTACCAATGTAAATGCTGACGGTATATTACGCAACAGCAATGTTCACTCTGTAAAATCTGTATCAGGTGATAGTGTTTATCATAAGTTATTGCAAGAATTCGCTGAAATTACAAGACCGCCACGTCCAGATCAGGACATAAAACATTCAGTTGTTCATTTTATTAACACGATTGGTCCGCCAGTAACGGCCAAAGCTCGTAGACTTGCACCTGACCGCTTGCGTATTGCTAAGGAGGAATTTCAAACCATGATTCAATTAGGACATATGCGCCCCTCTAAAAGCAATTATGCATCACCATTGCACATGGTCCCAAAGAAGGATACCACTGAATGGAGACCGGTTGGTGACTATCGAGCACTAAATTCTCAAACCATCAAGGATAATTATGGCGTGCCAAATATTTTGGATTTCACATCAAATTTACATGGCACAAAAATATTTTCACATATAGACCTAGTAAAAGCCTATCACCAGATTCCCATAAATCCGGCTGATATTCACAAAAGTGCAATTATAACACCTTTCGGATTATTCGAGAGCACACGCATGCAATTTGGCCTCTGCAATGCTGCTGCAACCTTTCAAAGGTTCATTGATGAGGTCACTCGGGATCTGCCGTTTGTCTTTGCATTCGTGGATGACATCTTAGTGGCATCAAAATCACCTGAAGATCACTTCGAACACCTTAAAACATTATTTCGTAGATTACAGACTTATGGTCTCAGCTTAAAACCCTCTAAATGTATATTTGGTAAATCGTCAGTAAACTTTCTAGGTTTCAAAGTATCTGAAGCTGGTCTTGAACCCTTAACAGAAAAAGTAAATTGCATACTAAATTTTCCCCAACCAGAAACTTTAACTCAATTAAGGCGTTTTCTTGGTCTGTTCAATTTTTACAGACGTTTTATTCCGAAAGCAGCCCATATTTTATCACCCCTAACGAAATTTTTAGAAGGGATTAAAAATAACAGAAAAGGCAGGAAAGGTGGGAAAAACGATACAGAGAAAATACAATGGTCTGAGGTGGCAGGAGAAGCATTCCAACAGGCAAAGAACGCTCTAGCCAATGCAACTTTGATTCGACACCCAATTCCAGGCGCTAAGCTGAGTGTGTTCGTCGACGCAAGTGATTTTGCGGTTGGAGGTTCTCTGATGCAGCTGAACGAACACAATTGGGAACCAATTGCTTTTTTTCAGTGAAGCTAACGAAAAGCCAACAAAAGTTCTCAACTTATGATAGGGAGTTGTTGGCAATGTATACCGCTGTGAAGAAGTTCAGACACATGCTTGAGGGTCGAGTGTTCAGTATTTACACTGACCAAAAGCCACTCATTTATGCCTTCAAGCAAAACCCTGACAAGTGCAGCCCACGTCAATGGCGACATCTGGATTTCATATCTCAGTTCAGCACAGATATCCGCCATATCAGCGGATTCAAAAATACAGTGGCTGATACTCTTTCAAGAGTTGAAACCTGCAAAATTTCAGCATCATCTTTCCTAGACTTCAGTGCCTTAGCAACAGCACAGCATAGCGACACCGAACTGAAAGAATTAATGCAAAATAACACCACTTCTCTGGAATTGAAAAGAATGCCTTGTCCTCTAACATCTACAGAACTAATCTGTGATGTGTCAACAGGCACACCAAGACCTTTCGTTCCAGAAAGTTTCCGCAGAATTGTGTTCGAACATTTCCATTCTCTGTCCCACTCAGGAATAACAGCCACAACACAACTGATAACTGCAAGATATGTGTGGCCTGCTATGAGGAAGCACCTCAAATCTTGGGTCAGGAGTTGCAATTCGTGCCAAAGATCTAAAATTAACAGACATAACAAAACTCCTCTTGGAACGTTCACAGTGCCAGATGCAAGGTTCGCACACATTCATGTCGACCTATTGGGTCCTTGGCCTCCATCAGAAGGTAAAACCTACTGTCTAACAATCATCGACAGATTCACCAGATGGCCTGAAGTGATACCTCTTCGAGACATCACTGCTGAAACCGTTTGTCGAGCCTTGTTCAGCGGTTGGATTTCACGGTTTGGATGTCCTTCTACGATAACTACTGATCAGGGACGCCAATTTGAGTCTTCCTTGTTCAGGGAAATGTCCAATTTATTGGGCACCAACAGGATTCGAACCACATCATTTCACCCTCAATCCAACGGTTTGGTAGAACGTTTCCACCGAGTACTGAAAAGTGCACTTATGGCCCATGCTCATACCAGATGGACTGAAACCTTGCCTCATGTCCTCTTGGGAATCAGATCAGCAGTCAAGCCTGACATCAACTCTTCCAGTGCCGAACTGGTGTATGGTACTTCATTGAGATTACCGGCTGATCTGTGTACAGATACTCCATCACAACATCCTTCTGCAAACGACTTTGTGCGAGAACTGAGGAGTAAGATGAACAGCATCAAACCATGTTCCACATCTGCACATACAAAATCCAGGATATTTGTACACCCAGAACTAAACTCCTGTACACATGTGTTTCTTAGGGTGGATAAAGTGACACCACCACTTTCTCAACCATATACTGGTCCTCACGAGGTTTTTCAAAGGGATCAGAAAACAATCACCATTGAGGTCAATGGTAAGAAACGTTGTGTTTCTCTAGACAGAGTCAAACCAGCCTTCATTATGACTGTGCCAAATTCTGACTCAACTGTATTAGTGTCACACCCAAAGGAACAGTCCAGTGTAGGAAAATCTGGTCGGAGAGTTCGATTTCCTAAAAGACTCATAACTGAAATAGACTAGCACAAACATCTAACAAAAATTTTTTTCTAATGTTACCTATTGTTTGTACATTTATTTTTATGTTATCGTTCGTCCCTCACTGGGGGGATACTATTGTGGTAAGCAATATAAATAATACTTTTAAGCCTCACAAGATGGCAGTACAAGCTGTGACAGTACAAGCTTTTCTCCTGTGAGCTTGGAGGCTGCGCATGCGCGAAGGCAGCTTTTCTGACTGCGGAGAGAGAAGTATAAATGCGCTCCTCTCAGTCACACGATAGATAAAAGGTCGCGGCTGTCGCGACGGATGTTGTTATTGTTAAAGTTGTAAATAAAATCTCTTTTTTCTATCTTAGTCAATCGTAATTTTGGAGGCTACACCAACACACCAAAAGGTCATTAAAACATAGACAATAGAACAGAAGAAAAAGCAAGATGAAAAAGACAAATCAAAACATTTATTTTATAATTTGTTTGAATCAGCAAAGACAATTTAAATTTTTAAAAATTTTGTTCATTAATAGAATTCTAAATTATTAATTGAAATATTTGTAAACTATCTCTTTTGAATCTTAAGACTATTTTTTTTAATATATCTTTGATGTTTTCGTCATTATTTCATTAAACACAAATATCAATATTTCTAAAATTTTATCTGCCGCATGTAACTCTGAGAATTTCTCATCTTGAATGGATTGCTTATTTTATTAATTTTTTGGTAAACTATTAAATATTGTACTTATGTTATTTCTGCAGTTTAAATTGAGCTATATTCAACTTTAAAATTTAACGTTAATTCGATTTAGGTAATTTGCTAGTGCCGCGAACAGCAAGTGCGAACAGAAAGTAACAAACTCAGGTGGTATGGGAATTACTATATTACTTTTGGTATGAGAATATTGTTTCGGAAACCTACCTATCTTAGCATGGAAAATGAAAGCATTTATAAGAATTTATTGAATTTTCTCAGTTAACTGTCTTAATTTTCATAATTTCTCTTCATGTTCTAATAAAACGATGGTCTCATTTCTGTAATTTTTAAGAAAGTTGATAAAATGAGAGATAGAAAAAGAGATTGTCTATTTCTTCCCATATTTTTATTCATAATAAAGCAAGTTATATTTCAATCCTGCAAATAAAAATTGGAATTTTTTTTATTAACAATGGCTTAAATATTAACATATGAGCTCCAATGGCTCAGTAGCTTCACGACGCTTCTCGTAAGCTCAGCAAAGTCACGGTGTACTCTCCTTCACTGGGTTGCTGGAGCTCCGTCGGTTGGGAACGTGTCCACGTTAATATGCGACGCTCAAAGTCCTTCCGCTAGTGTGGCTTGGACGTGGAAAGGGGGATGCCAGCTCAGGTGTGGCCTCGTCACCTGACCGTGGTTCAAAATTATAAGGCACCTTAAAAAGAGCAAAGTCGTACTTTCACCTTCGTGGTGCTCTGATCCAAATGAAAGACACTCTCTATTGACTTATTTCGCACAGCCAAAGGCATAGCGAGCTTGGCTTGTCCAAGTGTCATAGACAACAACAACATATTAACATATATTTTAGTGATGACATGACATCGTTTCCAATCCTCCAGAGACTGAGCTGGCAGCCGAATAGTTAGTGCTCTTGCCTTCGGTTTAACAGTTCGTGGGTTTGAATCCCACCTTGGGTATGGATGTTTGCAGTGGTTCGGAATCCACTTTAAGCCGTAGTTCCCGGTCTAATTAGCCCTCGTGTGCAAAAAATCATCGTTCAGTGACAAACAAACAAAACCAACCCCCAGAGATCCAGCGGCAGCTAGATCAGATCCATGACACCGCGAATTCTAGCGAAGTGGAGAACCAGCTGTGGACTTGCCCAAACATCCACCAAAGCGAAACCCAAACAATCCAGGATGGGATCGGGGCTATAAGTTGCATTTTATGCACCATGAAAAGACCTCCGCTCAGATTCGAATGTCATGATGTTCGGATTCCCACTAATAAGTCTTCAGACCACCGTTTGATCATGTCTGTCAATCTTGAATTCTAATGCCACCCCGGGGTCTTCTTGTACTGAACCAGGAATGGAAGAACCAGACTTCCTTGTTTTCTTTTTGCTTTAAAGAGAATTTCGTTATAATTTAGTGTGTAGTCTCTGTTGGGAAACTCGGAGCAGCCTCTTTTAGCCTCAGTCTCGTTGCTATGACTGCTAACATGGGTAAGACATGGGGAGGAGGGAAGCCCCCCTCCCCCACTGAAAACTAATATATTTTAATAGAGTTATTAGTTTTTCACTTCTTTATAAACTATATAACGAGCCAGATGTGGTTAAATTTGTCACAATACAGAGATTAAAATGGGCAGGACACATTTGAGCCGGATGAACGACAATCGGATGACAAAAAAAAAATTTCTTGGCTCGCCCCATGGGCACCAGAAGAAGAGGACGACCGAAACTCCGATGGCGTGACTGCCTTGAAAACGACCTAAAAACACTAAAAGTGACAAAGTGGATGACCTTGTCAAAAAATAGGGGGTCCTGGTATGCACTTTTGAGGAAGGCAAAGGCCCACCCTGGGCTGCCAGGCCAATGAAGAAGAAGTTTTCACTTCATGACTACAGTTTACAAAGAAAAATAGTTTCTTTTCGTTTCGATATCACTATTGGCTGCAAATCATTCAGTACCCCTCTTTTTTAAGACACACATTGGATTTTCTCTTTGTGTAGAATTAATGATTTTAATTCCGGATTTTCACTAGTGAATTGAAGTCGGTGTTGATTTTTGAATTCACAGAAGAGCAAGAATTCAAGAAGGCAGCGAAACGTTGAGATTTTCCACGGGTCGCTTTTGTTTATTCGAAGTTTACCATGTCTTGTAACCAACGAGAGGAAAACAAGTAGCAATTAAAAACAAATTCCATTACACAATGCCAAGGCGCAAAATCGATGAATTTCATATTGTCGTAGAACAGTATCCTTAAAAGCTTCATCAGCCGCAGATGTGATGATGCTCTCCTTTCATATTCTGCTGTCTAATCACTGTCACTTTAATACATTTTATTACATTGCTACTTTAATATTTTAGTACTATTTAAAAAGTAAGCTTCCTGTAGTTGCCAAGATCCATTATGGGGATATTATTCAATGTGCGAAGAGCTTTTACTGATAAGCGTGTCGTTAACGAATGTAAAGCTGCAAAGAATTCTTTTTAATTATTTAAAGTTCCATATTGAGCAAGCACATACCGTTCTAAAGAAAGGTGCCAGCTTTCCACAACACCTTTCACACCCCTCTCGTTGTTAGCTAACAATACACAAAATGATTTCTCGGAGATATGGATCCTTACAGACAGTCGATCCTCGATCCAGCACCTTTTCAACTGGCAATCCATTGGCAACAGTACTAGTAGAAGTATTCTACTCTTGTTGAAAAGCCATTCAGTCCAACACCCAATCCACCTCCAGTGGGTCCCCTCGCATGTTGGTCTGCCTGGGAATGAAGTAGCCGACGACCTTGCAAAGGCTGCTGCCAGTAATCCTTTGAACCCGGAAGATCGCATGGCACTAACACCATCAGAGATCTCTTCCATTACTAAACAACTTACTTCTAAAACCTGGGCTGACCCTCCTGCTCATCCTTGGTACTTCCAAAGACATCCTGGAGCCGCCATAACATTTAAGGGCTCCAGAGTACATCAGACGACACTGTCTCGACTTTCTACTGGCCACTTGAAGTGTATGATCTTTGAGGATGGTGAAAGAAAATACCCAACATGCCCCAAGTGCGACAATGCTCCGTTTTGCCCGCAACACATCATGAAGTGCTTGGGGTTTTCTCGTGAGGAGGCTGCGAAAAGTGCACATCTGCTTTTGGACTTTTTGGCAAGTAGACCAGATGGGGATTAGTCCCACCACCCACAATTCTCCCGAAGGAGTACAGAGATTTCAAGCATGCCTTAAAGCAGTTAAGCGCAGGGAGTGAGTCAGTTCTTTCTTTTGGCTAAGACACTAGGGTGCATCTGTTAGATAAAAGAAATGTAACGATCGAAAATGGTTGTCGACAGGGCTTGGGAAAAGAGAAGGGCTGGCTCATCCCTTTGAGGTGTCGAAGGCCGCTTTGACCCCAGAGAGGGGAAGAGTGGAGTCAACATTCTGGACGTCAAGGACGAGGGATTGCCTTTTGGGACGAAGCTCCTGCGGCTATTCCCACGTATCTTCGATCCCTTATAGGAGCGAGCTTGTTTGTCATATTTAGTAGTTTATAATTTTTAGAATAAAATTTGAATTTAGAATTTAATTTATAACTTTTTTACAATAAAACTAGATGATATTTAAATTTATTTAAAAAAAAAGGGGGGATGGAGAAAACCGGTATCGTCATCATTGGCCGCGGACTGCTTTATTTATCTTCAAAAACATTACATTATCATGACTTTAAAGTCATAGCTTCATACATAGTTTTGATTTTTTACAATGGTTCGGTATCACATATTTTGATTTCACAAATTCTTGTTTACAATAACAAATTCTTGTTTACAATAACAAAAGTCCACATCTGCTTTTGGACTTTTTGGCTGTCTTTGATCTCATGGATCTTGTCTAGTTCCACTAGACCAGATGGGGATTAGTCCCACCACCACCACCACCCCTCTCGTATTGGAACTGTTTCTAAAGCATCTATTTGCTTCTAATGTCCCACGAGACCTATAGACTCACATAGCGCATAAACACAGGAGTAATTCAGGTCCTCTTCTTCTTCCTGATTTACCAAGCCGAAATGCAGCTGCCATTGTTCGTGTAATAACAGGACATGACTACTTGAAGCGCTTGGGCATGCTTACTTGTCCACTCTGCGGCTCTGGAGACAGGGACCATCTGCCCCTTTAAGGAAGATATTGGGAGGCAAGAAGCCCAGTGGTTTAGTGGCAGCTTTTCACGCTCCCATGACACAGGTCCGAGGTTCGATCCTCGAGCTGGGCAAGGTTGACTCAGCCTTTCATCCCTTCAGTGGGTCGATTAACTGAGTACCAAGCATGCTTGGGAACTAAACACTCGGGGTCTTACGTTAAACTGACCACCAAACTGGGACATATGCTTTGCACCCCAGGGCCCTCAGTCATGAAAACAGTTATGGGCACTGTAGACCTTGGTTCACATGGGCTGTCGTGCCATGGAGTTTAGCTTTAGTTTGTTGGGAGGCAAGATCACTCCTTAACAAACATGACTTCGATCTGTTTTTGTAACTTTTTTGAAACCTTTAGTTCTGTATATTTCGCCTGACTATTGGGAATAAAAAAAAAGTTCCATATTAATGCATGTAAATTAAATGCTTGTTGTTTGCCATTCAAAAGGATTCTAGGACTGAATGGAAAGGATTCTAAGTTTTTAATTTAGATCAAGTCCTACAAGCCGGATCAACTTCTAATTTTCTCGCCAATTGCTACACAGATTAATTTCGCCAACCTCACAATGACATCCTTTCACGCAATTAAAATTATCCCGTTTTCAAAATCATGCTTAAATATTGTAATCTAACGATTATTTCGTTAAAATTTCACAATAATTACTCTTACCACAGAAATATTACTAAAACAAATAATTAGATACTAATTTCAAGTTTTACAAAGCAAATATAAAGTACCTATAAAAATAATTTTATCACTCCTATTCTTACTTAGTCAATGAAATACACATAACTTTTTATAATATTTTTTCAATAAATTAAAAGAATACAAATACTTTACCAATACCTTGTACATAACAATACAAAACAAGTATCCATATACAACTGCGCTATAAATCTAAATTACAAATAACATGCATTTTCAAGAAAACTCAGATTTTAATGAAATGGGCAGTCGTGCCCACCTAAAAAAACATCATTATAAACATAATTTAACACTGCTGAAAACCGGGCAATAAAAGTACATCAATAATGTAAATATACATTTTTATCAAAACTCTACTTTCTAATTAACAAGCATTACACACAGTTTATAATAAACTTAAATACATATACACTTTCCAGAAAAAGTCTGCTTACAAACGCAGAGTAAACATTCTATAGAGAATAAATGTGCATTATAGTGTCAATATTAATTATTTTTATATAAGCTTTTCCTTAACAATTCCTTAAATATCAGTAACAATTTCAGAAAGATAACACACATTGTGTTTAAAAGTATATAATAATAATTAAAAATTACACAAAAAGTTATCAGAAAAAGTTTGGGTTCATGTACAAATAATAAAGAGATTTAAAATTTAAACTTATTTTTTTTTAGCCACCCAAATGAAATATTGTCTGCGAAATGTTTTAGCCTATGAAATGAAATATTGTTTGCATTTATTTTTTACTACTTATTCATTTTAACACTGGTGGCAATACAACAAATAGTGTAAAAAATATTGTTTTGTTGATATGATACAATAAAACTAGCAGACAAATAGACTTAAAATGTATTCTAAAGGCAAAGAGATTGTTCCCAATGAAAAGAAAATCTTGTTGTTGTTGTTTTCATATGACACTTGGACAAACCAAGCTCGCTTTTGCCTTTGGCAGTCCGATTTAAGTCCATAGAGAGCGTCTTTCGTTTGGATCAGAGCACTACGAAGTCACCTTCGTAAGAGCAAAAGTACGACTTTGCTCTTTTTAAGGGGCCTCGTCATTTTGAACCACGGTCAGGAGACGAGGTCACACCTGAGCTGGCACTCTCCTCTCCACATCCACGCCACACTGGCGGAAGGACCTTGGACGTCATATATTAACGTGGACACGTCCCCAACCCACGGAGCTCCAGCAACCCAGTGAGGGAGAGTACACCGTGGTCACCCTCACAACTACTGCCCGAGGCAAATGATGCTTCACTTTGCTGAGCTTACGGGAAGCGGCAAAGAAAATCTTAAGACAAAGAAATGAAGGTAAAACTATTCGAGCGATTGGAAAGATAGTTGGAAGAGCTCATTTTTCTATCCAAAATGTAATCAATTACAAGCCATCGAATCGGATTAACCGATCATCTAAGCTTACTTTGCGATAAATGATATGCACCCTGAAAACATTACGTATAATACTATACCGAAATATTCTGAAAAAATGTAGCTATCACGGCTCCTAGAAAGCCATGTTTTTAAACTGCCAATAAGCAAAAACGTTTAAATTTTGCCAGTAAGTATATAAACCTTCTGGATTTTTTGACACAACGTAATATTCTCTGATGAAGACAAATTTTATATCTTTGGTATCAAAGGGCGTAAACTGGTGAGGAGGAAACAATGCATGGCTTTTGAGATGCAACATTTTGTGTCTACAGTTAAACACGGTAGTGGTGGCGTAATGATTTGGGGGTGCATGGCAATAAGTGGAGTCGATCGAGTCATTTTTATAATCTCAATATTAAATCATATGGGATATCTAAATAAGTTAAAAGAAAATTTGAAATAGAATGCACACGATTTGAAGCATAGACAGCTGTTTCTGCTTCAAAACAAAGGTATGTATGTAACAAAGGTATATATTCAAAACAAAGTACAAAGGTACATGGTTTTATCAGAAAGCGTACCACGCTCCTGTTTCTTGCTTTCTCAATCTGAAAAACTTGATTACAGGTAAGCACAACTTTGGTAAATTGAGAATATTACCTGATAGGACAATAAGGCACTAAGAATCAAATGCATTCAAATGATCAAATCCAACAGTTCAGTTGCAATAAAATTTCATTTTATTTTATATAAAGTATATTTTAAATATATTTTAAAATAAAATTCAAAATTAAATATAAATTTTTCGTTGCACACGTTTATTTTACTCTTGTTTTTGCGTATAAACATTTTGAAAAAATGAAAAAAAGTATGCAGAGTGTATGTGATGATGCCCTATGAAAAAAAACAGACATACAATATTAGAGTTTTTAAATTAACAATGTATTTCGATTACAGCAAAATGAAGCTTAATTACAAAATGAGAAATATTTAATTAGCAAGATGAGCTAACTTAAAATAGGATGTAATTTACATTATAAAAGTGAGTATGTAAACAAAAATAAAGACATTAATTTTGCAAATTTTACAACTTTTGAAAAAAAAAATTAGTAATTTGTTGGATAGCCTTTGGCCTTTATAACAGCTTTCAATCTATATGGCACTGATTTTACTAAATTTTGAGTGACAGAATATCGTATTTTCTGCCACTCCTCCAAAAGGACTTTTTTTTTAGATCATTCTTAGTTTTGATCTCTTGCTGACTAAATTTTACGATCGAGATAATCCCACAAGTGTTCAATGGGATTAAGATCAGGTGACTGCGGTGGGGTTTTTAGCTGTTTCCGCACGTTATATAGCAGCCATTCCCGAACAATCCGAGCAGTATGTTTGGGATCATTATCTTGTTGTGCAGTGAAGGATCCATCGAGTCTCAATTTAAAAGCACTTTGGCTTATTCTTTGAAACATTCAAATAGCTATATTGATTCATTATATCATAAATAACTAAATTTCCTAATTTATTTCCTAATTTCCTATTTATTTAGGAATTTTATAACTAAAATTCCTAAATTTCCAGTTGCTGCCATGCAACCCCAAACTATAATCGAACCATCATCGTGTTTTACAGTTCCTCTCATGTTTTTTGGTTCTAAAGCTACATTTGCTTTCCTCCAAACATTTTAGTGTCCATCTGACCCGTAGATGTTAAATTTACTTTCATCCGAAAAAATCACGGAATTCCAAAAATTTCTGTCCTGCTTCCCATTTTCTTTTGCAAAATCTATTCTTTTTTGCGATTTTTTTCACTAACAAATGGTTTTCTTCGTATATTTTGACCCTGGTGTCTTGCCTTTCGTAACACACGACGAATTGTTTCAGGATTACACGACTACGCAAAATTGTTTTTCATGTCAAGTTGTCAATTTTGATGCGTAATCTTCGGATTTTTTTCCTATTTCCAACAATAATTCGCCTTTCTCGATCCGTGAAAATTGGTGGTCGTTCTGTTTTTGGCTTGCTTAGAGTATTTTCCTCAGCCTGGAACTTTTCAATGATTTTTTGCACTGTTGCAGGACTTTTGCCTAGTTTACCGATTTGTCTTTGGGACTTGCCTCCCTTATAGAGCTTTATTATTGCATTCTTTAGATCTTTTGATAATTCTTTTCCACGAGGAGGCATTGGTGAATTGTTGATGTACTTAAGGATCAAATTTACAAGCTTTGTAGCACGACTTCTAAACTTATCACTGAAATACGAAAAAAATCACACGAAAAGTTTCATTCAGCCTATTTAAAAGTAAAAAAATTCAAAGTGCATACATACTTTTGTGATTTATATTACTACTGGTTAACAAAGTTATTCTTTAAGTTTTTTAAAATGATTTGGTTTATTTTTCATTACTTTATGGCTTGAATCAGAAGCTATAAACAATACCCTCCAAAACAATATTTTTCTTATATTTATTTAAGAACTAGATCTTTTTCACTTAAACTATGAGTTGCATACTTAACTTTTGTGAGAAAGTGTACATAGCGAAATGCCAGTTTTTAATACTGATAAAAGAAAATTGAGTATAAAGGTATGAAAGCTTAAATGAGTAAAAATTTTCAAATCAAACTTTACTTTGTACTAACGTTGTAAATATTTTATAAATATTAAAAGACGATCGGGAGTAAAAGCATTAAAATAAAAATAAAATACATAGAAAAAAGATAAAGCATGCGGTTTTGGAAAATATATGCATATTCAAAACAATGAAATGCAAAAGGAGCAATTGATATTCTGTTAAGTTATTTTACGCAGTTAAATAAAAATGCGTTGTGAAAGTTTACACAAGTTGTTCACAATATTCTCATTGATTCGAGTACCGAAGCTACAAAAAGTAAAACCAGTCTACAGTAAAATAAGCATTTAGTTGTATTCAATGCATATCTGTTTCAAAATCTCCAATCCCAGTTTAGGATTTTTGTCAGCAAAACACTTCCACTCTTTTGATCGAAATACAGCTGCTCTGTGTTCAGAAATGAAGAAAACAGCTCGATCCCTCAGTTCTGTGTCCTGATATGTATCTGCCATGGACAAGACGTCGCCGACATGAACAGGCAATAAATGCTCTGCCAAAAAGTTCCTGCATTCATAAAATAAGCATTTAGTTATATTCAATGCATATCTGTTTCAAAATCTCCAATCCCAGTTTAGGATTTTTGTCAGCAAAACACTTCCACTCTTTTGATCGAAATACAGCTGCTCTGTGTTCAGAAATGAAGAAAACAACTCAATCCCTCAGTTCTGTGTCCTGATATGTATCTGTCATGGACAAGACGTCGCCGACATGAACAGGCAATAAATGCTCTGCCAAAAAGTTCCTGCATTCATAAAATAAGCATTTAGTTATATTCAATGCATATCTGTTTCAAAATCTCCAATCCCAGTTTAGGATTTTTGTCAGCAAAACACTTCCACTCTTTTGATCGAAATACAGCTGTTCTGTGTTCAGAAATAAAGAAAACCGCTCGATCCCTCAGTTCTGTGTCCTGATATGTATCTGCCATGGATATGACGTCGCCGACATGTACAGGTAATAAATGTTCTGCCAAAAAGTTCCTGCATTCAGCAATTAGTTCCGAAATCTGGTATTTTGCTGCGGCATCATACAGATTAAGTACGCCTTCGAACTCTAGCTTATCGATCTTTCCACTGACAAAAAAAGCGAGCATACTTTCCACTGTATCAGACTCCAAATCTGTGATGAAGACTTCATCTGTGATGCTCTCCCGCATTCCACTCTGGAACATAGCTTCGAAAACCGGAGACATCGTGCAAAGAACATCCTTGGGAGCTTCAAATGTTCTATCGCCCGTTTCGAGTTTCACGTACCGAGGATTTTTTCACTGCGAAGCAGAGCTTCAGTTCTGGAAGAAAATTCAGTTTTGAAATAATCACTTTCATAAAAATTTTCCATGTTAGAGTAACGAGTTCCGTAGGAAATAAAAAACTCAAATTTCAACTTCGAAGTTTTGTATTGTTTAATTTCAGACCATTTAAAGTGTTTTTTGAACAAAACTTCAAATTTTAAAGCATCTTTACAGGAATAGAAACCTTTGCCGAATCCGTAAAATTTCCCATTTTCATCCACCATTTTTATTTTGGTTAGCAAGTTTAGATTACAATAAAACTCACCAACAAACCATAATTGTGCTTCAAGATATTCCACTCCATCTTCCAAGATTTTGTGTAGAGTTAGCAATAAATCAGGAATTGCGGAACAACTGATTACAGGCAACTGAAGGTTTTTACTTCCTGAAGAGTCCCTTCCTAGGTTTAAGATTTTCGTCATAGAACATGTGACAGACCTTCTCTCAACAACAATCACGGTTTCAGCAAAGCAGCTTTCTGGTAACTGGCAAGCACTTTCCGGCAATCTTGGAAAGTTTTTTTCAATGGCACAACCATATATTGCGGCTATTAATTTAGAATTTGTCTCCCTATTAAAAAACCAAGGTAATGCGGATATAATATGCCTTAGAGATACCCGATTTTCAAATTCATATCCAAGCATACGCATATGGCATACAACAAAGCATACGTTATCCTGAAAAGTCGGATTGAACCATTCTAACTTGCAGTTGTCCCTTTGATGGAATTTATACCGTCCTTTGAATTTTCGCACGTCTTCCGAAGAAGACGAACCTATCGATACTTCGAAATCAATCTCAATAAAAGTTGGTCCTCCATAACAGATTCTATGTAATGCACCAAATACGTGTTTACTGGAATTTTTGTAATAATTTGATATGTGCAAGTCTAAAAGCCAATTTGTATCGAAAAATTTCTTAACAGTGAAACTCGGACAATATAACATATCACAACCTATTTGCCTTGGCAGCATGGCGATATTTAATATTTTCCATGTGAACACAAATTCATTGTTGTCAGACATTCCTGTAACGTAAAGAATAAAAATATGCAGAGACAATTTCGAATTTTATTTTGTCGATTGTTTAATAAATTGACGATTAAACTAATTCTTTAAGTCAAATGATTGAATATGCTCTATTTTTTCCTTTTATAAGCATTTTAAAATAAATAAATCAGTATTATGGTTACAGGGAAACTTATTTTCTACTGAGGATTTACATACATGGTTGACTGTTTCCCACCCTTTTTTCGGTATTTAAATCCTAAAAAAAAGGGTGTTCTTACTGTGGATTGGCTTTCTAATAGTATATTCATAAAAGAATGGAAATTACTAGAAGTACCTATTTTGCATAAACCACTGTATGAAAAATGAATCAAGCATCATTTAATAAATCGGACATGAATAGAATAATATAAAGACAAGTAATCGTGAACAACGTTTACGCATTAGGCATATTGTTTAGTAGTTTTTAATATTAGCTATAACCGGAATAATGCATTTATCTGCATTTATTAGTGCTCTGATTGAATTTCTTCTTTTTTAAGTGCTGTATTTGTATTCGCTTTGAAGTAGCTTAGATTGTCCATTGGAACTGTGTCCATTAACATGGTGTGAAAGTTCAGTAAAAGAAACATTACTCATGAAACAATTTCCTCCAGCGTGCCTGACTGCGGATAAGGAGGTCCTGGGTTCGAATCCCGGTTCAGGCATGTGTGATTGTTTCCACGAACCTGTCGTTTCCAGGATCGTTCAGTAATACGAAAGATCTTGGGTTTTTACTACACATTTATTTTACACAAAAAAAACACATAACATTAACTACAGACACAAACATAATTTTAAATGGTTCCTTTTTACATCATTTGAAATACCAGAACTTTCCCCTGCCTGGAAACGGCACCTCCGCTACCACTCGTGGCGTTTTTCAAGAACCACGTTCCTTTCGCTCCCACACACTTTCATGATCTCTTAAACTCCGCCTCCAGCGTCTCCCACATCCGTACACAACGAAACAGAAAGCCATCGTTTTTGAAGAGGACCAAATGGAACAACTTCGGAAGAAACTTGGCAGGAACTCTGCAACTTCTGGAAGTTCTCAGATTTCCAGTGAGCACGTCACTCGCTAAAACCAATCATACAAATCAATTAGCGCCACTCAAGAGATAAGAGGAACTCTATCGCTGTGCAGAATCTTAAATGTCCTCATAATTCTTTCGAAACTGACTCGGAGAAGTGCTGACTGCTTGCACAATGCTCTCATTATTGACACCTTCCCTCCAGTTTCCATTGCTGGACCTTGTCCCGCGAATGGAAACTACGAAGAATCCTAGAATGTTTCTTTTACCTTTCATCACCATTCCACCAAGAGCCAACAATACCAAAATTCTAAATGTAACTTAACGATTAATCTATTTGCTGACATGCTACAGCTTACACATTTCTTTCATATTATCTTTAAAGGAAAACAGCCTATACTACTGCTATATCTATTATATTGATTACAACACAATATTATAATGTAAGAAAATAAGAATCAATATTAACATTAAAAAAAAATAACTATGCAAATATTTTTCACACAACCTTATGAAAATTAACAACCAAAACAAATCGAAATAACTACAATATCTTATATAAAGTTAAATATGAATATTATAATATGTCAGAAATATTTTACTATTTCTTATGCTAGATTTATAATAAAAGAAATAAAAAAAATTAATCATCCTCATAAACCCTTGATAAGGCATCTGCGATAACATTATTATTACCGGGCTTATGAGCTATTGTGACCTGATAGCGAGAGAGAGCCAGTGACCATCTCTGTAATCTGGCATTCTTCGGGATGCTTTCCGTAAGGTATTTCAGAGGATTGTGATCTGTGAATAAATTTATGGAAGTTCCGTAAGTCCATGCTTCAAACTTACCAAGTGCCCATATCACAGCATATGCTTCTCTCTCAATGGTA
The DNA here is from genome assembly GCA_037975125.1 of Latrodectus hesperus. Taxonomy (NCBI): domain Eukaryota; kingdom Metazoa; phylum Arthropoda; class Arachnida; order Araneae; family Theridiidae; genus Latrodectus; species Latrodectus hesperus. Next base: position 8,910,217 of record CM075851.1, on the reverse strand, counting down.
CTCCACTTAGTCTGCGCTAAAGTTAATTTCTGACTGGCGAAGGTTATAGGCTTAGGATTTCCATCTGTGTCTCTCTGCATTAAACATGCTCCAATGCCAGTAACCGAAGCATCTGTGTGGAGTTCAAATTGATTATTTAGATCAGGGGTTGACAATCGATTGTGCTGATCCATAACACACAATACATACTGATGTCCCCTAGAAGATTTAGGTTCAATAGGCCCTAAAATGTCAGCGTTCACTACTTGAAAGGGTAGTTCTGGTCTACCAACAGCTTCTATAGGTCCTCTGTCTTTCAGTTTGGTTTTCCTCCGCAATTGACAATCGTGGCAAGATTCACACCAACGTTTGACATCTTTTGGCATACCTTCCCACCAAAAAGACATCGCAATTCTTTCCTTGGTTTTTCTAGAGGCAAGATGTCCTCCTGTTGGTGTTTCATGAGCCAATTTTAAAATTTCTTTTCTCCTGCAATCAGGAACTACAAGCTGTACATATTTCTGTCCTGCCACATTGCCTGTGTGGTACAGTAAATCTGATTCCAGCCAGTAATTGTTCTTACGCTGTCTGGCATCTTCAAAACACCGATTTAATGTAGCGCAGGACAACTGTTCATTTCTTAATATCTTTGCTTGCGAAATTGGAGTATTATTTTCTTCATCCTTAATAGCGATTATTTCTTCATTTAACAAGCTATTTTCCACTGGAGTAGTCGAAACCTCTACTTCAGAATTTTCTAAATCAAGTGTTCCTTGATTTGCTTCTATTTCCTTGTGAGCTTCTATTTTCCTTCCCTCCACATTGAAAGTATTCGAAACTATTTCTTTCCCGTGGATATTTTTTATTTCCTCTCCGAGATATTTTCTTCTTTGTTCTTTCAACAAACTGAAAACTCTAGGAGTGATCAAAGCTTGTTCATGCAATCCTTCAACAACCGCAGCATGCACCATGATATACGGCCTGATATCATCATCTGCTGACCAAAGACTAAGTGGAACAGAAACAAGCTTTCCTTCAACCGGAGATCCAATTGCAGGCCTCAAGTAAATTTTCCCACTTGACTGCAACATTTCTTCTGGCACCACTGACTTCCGCAGTACTGTAATTTCCGCACCACTATCAATGATTCCTTGAAACTTATTATCTCCTATATTTAAATCAACTCGTAAAAGCTCACCATCCTTTTCGCTGATTGGAATTTCCCAATCGAAACTTGCATTACCTATTTTAATGCAAAGTTCATTTAACCCTTTCTTGCTTACTTCAGTTTCACTTCTATTAGAAACTTGAGATACTGTATTCATTTGTGGGCAAAATTTCTTCAAATGACCCTCTTCTTGACATTTGTAACACTTTAATACCTTTTTATCTGGAGAGCAACTCGCCGTGTTATTTCCGAAACGATTCTGTGGTCGTGGATCTGGGTTCTTTTGATAATTACAATATTCTTTCCTCTCAAAAAAACTTTTATTTCTAACTTCAGCTGAAAAAGGTTTCCTTACAGTTTCGTTCTGTTTTGTCCCATGTGGGCCAGGAATAAATTTGGTATAGTTGTGGGGATTATTTGTGAAACCTTTTGGTATCGAAACTAAGAAATTATCAATTTCCCTCACCAATTCAGGGACTGGAAGCCAATTTTCAGTCTCTTTCAAAAATATTTGGGACCTTACATGAGTAGGTAAAGTTTCTTTTATTTTATCAGCTACAATAAGCTCTTTAAGTTTAGCAAATGTTTCTACATCTCTTGATTTTAAATACAGTTCTAATGCAGCTTCCACCCGGGACGCATACTGAGCATAACTTTCATTGTGTAATTTATAACAAGAATCAAAATTCTTCTTGTGTTGTAAGGGGGTTATTCTATGTTCCCTTAAAATGAAATTTTTGATTTTGTCATACTGATCTAAATCTTCTTCAGACAACATAGCATTTATTCCTTTAGCACGACCCTTTAAACACTGTAAAATAATTTTCCCTTCATACTGCTCGGGTACTTCATAAAGCTTGAACATCCTTTCGGCATGATGGAAAAAGAAGGGCCATTCTTCGGCTCGTTCCGGGGGATCTAAAATTACCCCTTTCATTATATTTAAATAACCTAGAAATGCGTTTCCTAATTTATCTCGCCCATATTCGACAGTGCTTCCTGAATTGCTCTCATCTTCCCTTTCTTTTAATTCTAATTCACGCATTTTAATTTCATGCTCACGTTGCCTTTCTTCTCGTTCTAATTCGCGTTGCCTTTCTTCTCGTTCTCGTTCTAATTCGCGTTGCCTTTCTTCTCGTTCTCGTTCTAATTCACGTTGCCTTTCTTTGGCTTTCTCTCTCTCTATCCGATCGGAAATTATTGTATTTATTAATTCTCGAACAAATGACTCTTCAAAATGTTTAGATTGTGTAATCACATTTTTTAAATCTATTATTTTTGCGTCCGGAGGAATCTGTTCTCCTAACTCATTAGCCAATATTAACAGATCCTCCTTCCGAGCTTTACCCAAGAATGCGAAAGCCATTTTAACAACTAATGTTATCGCAAATTACCAAACGTTTAATTATCAATTATTCAAAATAAAACATTTAAAATCCTACAAATCATCTTTCTTTTGTTTTATCAATAAAACACTTTCGTTTACTTAGTGCACAAAAAAAATTAAATAATTTATTTTAATACTTAATTTAAAAATTTATAGTTTCGATTTTCAATTCAACACACTGTAATACACTTAATATATATAAAACTTCAATTATATATAATACACATTAATGAATGAAAACAATTTAAATTAAGCTAAAAAAAATTGCATATACGAATCATAATACCAGTTTAAGCATTTCAAATTAAATAAATCCTTATCGCAGCAGATCATTAAGCATAACAACTTAAGTCAATAAAAAAAATTAAATAATTTTTTTAGTAACATGTATTTATGTTCATCACTATTTGTATATACTATTTTACTTTAAAATAATATGAAGCAGAGCTATCGAAATAACCAAAAATCTATTCAATAGTTGCAAGCACAATTACTTTCGAAATATAAAATAATTCAAAACTTCCCCTCTTCAAAATGTTTCACACTTTCGGTTTTGAATCAAAATTTAAAATCTAGGTTACTTTACATAAATATTAAATACAATCATAGTAAATAATTAATATACCTTATAATACTGAATAGTTCTGAACACGTTATTTGATAATGCAAAACAATAAACATTTTAGAAGCATTTAAACTTTCTTGAAATAGTTTCTTATTCCATAAACTTATATCATTTACATAATAAACAACAAAATGATAATGAAAATTCTAAACAAAAAGATTTATATCCTATTATATCATATTAAACCAAACATACGTTTCAACAATTTACTATTCAATAATACAGCATCTTTTAAATTAATGCACATAACTCAAGAAATTGACAATTAGCAACAACAACATCATTATTATTATCAACAACATCATTATTATAAATTTGTTTTAATAAACAGATTATTCCAAAAATATTTTTCCTTAATAAATCAAAATTATTTATATATATTTTTAATAATATCACCAGTTAGAGGGAAAAAAAACTTTTCTGAATCATTATGAACAAATATCAATAACCAATAATATTTCGAAACCAATATCGAAACTTATATATTTTCTCAATTAAATTAAACATTATGCATATTTATTTTTATCTTGATATTTCAAACATTTAAACAGTTTTTATTAATTATATTTACTTCTTAAACAAAACCCTACAAAGAAATTTAAGAAAATTCTAAAACAAAAGTTCCCTTAAACCATACATAATTAAAACAAAAATTGGCTCTTAATGGAATGAGAAGCAATCAAAATATACAGACTCACGACTTTGTAGATACTTTTCCATCATTAGCATCCCATCATTTCGTATCAATGCGGAACACATCCTATCGACTGCGCCAATGTGATTGTTTCCACGAACCTGTCGTTTCCAGGATCGTTCAGTAATACGAAAGATCTTGGGTTTTTACTACACATTTATTTTACACAAAAAAAACACATAACATTAACTACAGACACAAACATAATTTTAAATGGTTCCTTTTTACATCATTTGAAATACCAGAACTTTCCCCTGCCTGGAAACGGCACCTCCGCTACCACTCGTGGCGTTTTTCAAGAACCACGTTCCTTTCGCTCCCACACACTTTCATGATCTCTTAAACTCCGCCTCCAGCGTCTCCCACATCCGTACACAACGAAACAGAAAGCCATCGTTTTTGAAGAGGACCAAATGGAACAACTTCGGAAGAAACTTGGCAGGAACTCTGCAACTTCTGGAAGTTCTCAGATTTCCAGTCTGCACGTCACTCGCTAAAACCAATCATACAAATCAATTAGCGCCACTCAAGAGATAAGAGGAACTCTATCGCTGTGCAGAATCTTAAATGTCCTCATAATTCTTTCGAAACTGACTCGGAGAAGTGCTGACTGCTTGCACAATGCTCTCATTATTGACAGCATGGATGTATACTTTCTCCATCTATCTTGTCTTTGTCCTTTCCTTGTATGAATGAGGTGGGAATGGTTGCCTACCCTATGGATGGAGTTTTCAATGAAAACAAAAACAAACCTCAGTTGACCGGAAGCCATCTCAAATACTTCCGGTTATCTCTCTTCCCATTGAAAATCAATGCAATCGCAGAAATTTTTATTTAAATATTTTTAGGTATTTATTTCTGTTTTCGAAAATTTGTTTATTTTATCCGTTAAAATTATAATTTTAATAAGAGTGCAATCAGTGGTGATCCCGTAAATTTTTTAATTTTTTTTAATTTTTAGTTAAATAATCCTGATGGAATACTATATTTTGCTGGGAATCACTCTTATTGGCGATATTAGGATCACTTGTTGATGAATAATATATTGTACCCACATTCTAACTCTTGTTATTATTTATCTCCATTGTTATTCATTTTCTTCTTTAACTAATTTTTAATTGTATGCATTTATTCTAAAATTTCAGGAAATATATTTTGCGCGCGATTGAACTATAAATCATATCAAATATTAAGCAAGGTATTATTTATGCTTTCATTTATAGTATTATAAATTTTATAAATGTTTTTTTTTTTTTTTGATCATGTTAGAATATATGAATTGGTATCAATAATGAGTAGAACAAAATTGTTATGATGTGTTTATTTACTTGTTGTTTATTACTATTTTAAGTAAATCTTGGTTTTTATTGCAATTAAAATTTAAGTCTTATTTTTAAGAATTGATTTAATATATAGCTAATTAAATTAAGGATTGTAAATCGGGTTCCATTGGAAATTTGAACATTTTTATATGCGAAAGTAAATTCGTTCCAGCTCGCATATTGCAACCAAATGCTACCTTTATTTTCTTTTTGCACTTCAGAAAATTGTATAGGATAATTACTTTTAAATGAATATTTCTCAAAAACAATGGAAACTACAGAAAACATGCACACTAGTATAAGACAATAATGGAATAGTAAGCAGGAAGTTTCATGCCGGAAGTTTTCTAGATCTCCACGGTAGTAGCGCCCTATATTCTACACTTTACAGAAACTTCCATCCATAAACGGGTACCTATGGCAAGTGTGTAGAGCAAAGTCGTACTTTCACCTACATGGTGCTCTGATTAAAACGAAAGAAGCTCCCAATCGACTTAGCATAGCGAGCTTGGTTTGACTTATTAACAAATGTCTTTTAGTTTTGGAATCAGAAAAATTGCTTTTATGGTACAAAAATAAAATATTCATAAATCATCAAAATTACATTTCGTGATTTCAATTTTTTTTTACAATAAATATAATTTTGTTTTACATTAATGGCCTGAATGACATAATTTAAGAAACTATTCAAAATATGAAGTTTCCTATTGAATTGTTTTCCACTGGAATTTTTCTGAAACAAAAAAATATATTCCATTTAATCTGTGGTAATTGAAATGTTTAAAAAAAATATCGTTGCGAAAAACATGGTGAGTTTGATCCTAAATTAGGGGTACAGAGACTTACCCAAATAATTTTTGCGGTAATATACGAATGAACTTGTCTTAGTCAATATCTGACATCCTCTTTTTCATATCGATTTCAGAGTTTTCGAAATACGAGGTTTGTGTCCGGAAAATACGTATAAAAGTCGAATAATAACTTTATTTTACAATTTGCAGTCACCGCCAGGTGGCACTACTGTTGTGACCAATCCTATCAGCGCTCAGTTCGAGTCAGACCGCTCTGCGTGTAAATAGAAGTGTGCGGCTGCTTGTTGAAAGTTACCCTTTTTCCCTTGCCGTCGGCAGGAGTTCTCTCTGATTGAGGAACGCGCATCATCATCAAGTTTCTTGCAAAGCTGGTCAAGAATGGCCAAAAGGGGACAGGTGGATCCTTCATCACGACAATGCGCCTGCTCACACGTCGCTCGTTGTGCGTTAGTTTTTGGCCCGAAGCTCAATCACCGTGACAGAGCACCCGCCTTATTTACCCGATTTAGCCCCTTGTGACTTCTTGTTCCCGAAATGCAAAATAGTGCTTCGGAGGCGGCACTTGGGAGATGTGGAAGGCATCAAGGCAGAAACGTCACGGCAACTGAACAGCACCACAACTGAAGACTTTCAGCAATGTTATCAACAGTGGAAACGGCATTGGCAGAAGTGTATCTCGTCTCAGGGCGAGTACTTTGACGGAGACCCTATTGGAGAATAGCGGAACTACACAAGATCCATGAGCCCATACACCCTCAAAAAATCAAAAAAAGGTCTCCAAGGAGCTCCTCTATCGAGAATTAAAAACACTCAAGTAAGTGTTGAGGACTAGCCTCGTGTTGGAGTTACACTTTTTACAGATAGGGAAATGCACTGCTGGACAATTAATACACTGCTGGACAATTGCTATGGACAGATAACACTATCATCCATAGCAACCACAAAATGTAATACCTGAATAATTGTAAAATAAAGTTAATATTCAACTTTTATACGTGTTTTCCGGACAAACCTCGTATATTCACACTCACATTACTTATTTTAATGCTCAATTCTATTTTGCAGACGGAAAAGGGCCATAAGTGACCCTGGAATCAGAAGACATACTCTCCGAAGTATTCAAGATTATTTATGAAGCAATAAAAGAAGTTTTGAATAATGCCTTGAAATTCTAACTGGATTTTTTCTTAATTTTAATTGCATTATATTTCATAATGCAATTAATTAATATAACTGCATGTATATACTGTTGTTGGGAATAAAAATGTGCTTGCTGTAAGGTTTTTTTAACTGAATTTTACCTTAAAGACCTACATACTTTTTGGAGTGAAATTAATACTGCTTGTTTTGAAGTCGTTTATGGGTATAAATGAATACTTTCATATTTATATACAAATAAAAAATATTTTTTCAATTTTAATATATTTAAACGTTTTAAAGCAACAATTCTGTTGTATTAATTCTGTGTATGCATCTAGTGTTTGACTATTACTTTGTGTTTATTATAAGTTTCTTGGCTTTACTTTTGTGGTTGCCTGTTTTTGCTCTAGTTTCAAATTTACTAAACAATTTTATAGGTAACTACAAAAAGTTTGTATTAATTTAATATTTTATCTTATCAAATTAAAAGACTGATCACTTACAATAAATAGATCGTGACATTTTACATTATCATAACTTTTAAGTGCAATTTTTTAAATGAAGGATTGCATTTAAACTTGCTCTTTACTGTGTTGTTACAAACCCCATCCAGAACAGCGGAGCTACACCAGATCCATGAGCCCACGCACTCTAAAAAAAACCAAGAAAAAGGTCTCCAAGGAGCTCCTCCATCGAGAATTAAATGCACTCAAGTAAGTGTTGAGGACTAGCCTCGTTGGAGTTGCACTTTTTACAGATAGGGAAATGCTTAATACGATGGTCAAAGGATAGGCAATTGACGTGTCAACTAATAAATCAACTGATCACAGTCTGGTCAGCTCTGGAACCCACAAAGTCAATGGATGCCTCCCACACATGCCTCCCACTGGCTGTCTCCCACACAACCACAAATATCTAAGACATATCCGAATCAACTCCAATTCATATCCAGATATCTATCACATCTACAATACATCCATGAGATATCCAAAATTCAAATGTCCATGGATATCCTAAACTTGGATGTCCGTTAGATATCGTAAAATAACATCATTTAGACATTAACATTTGGATATTGCAGCCATATCTCATGGATATCTAAAATTCTTGCAAACCGGATATCCAAATTTTGTAAGGGCTAGATATCTGACAGACATCTGAAATCTAGATATCGTTAGATATCTTGCATACTCTTTGGATATTTGTCAAGCGGTCGATGTCAACTGTACATTCATAGAAAGCTGTACTTTCATAAACTTAGTTAATGAATTCTGAAACTCCAGTAATTATACAAATTATATTATTTTAAATTAAAACAAAGTGGCAACAATCATTCTAGTTGATCAATCTTTATTTGGATGTTTATTATGACATTTTACAACGAGGTGCCGACCAACTTGTCTAGTGGTCAGAGTGCCTGACTGCGGATTAGGAGGCCCCGGGTTCGAATCCCGGTTCGGGCATGGATGTACTTCCTCTCTGTCTATCCTGTCTTTGTCCTTTTCTTGTACGAATGAGGTGTGAATGGTTGCCTACCCTATAAACGGTTCCCTATGGCATGTGTGTAGAGAAAAGTCGTACTTTCACCTTCATGGTGCTCTGATTAAAACAAAAGACGCTCCCAATCGACTTAATTCGCATAGTTAGCGAGCTTGGCTTGTCCAAGTGTCATTAGTAAACAACAACAAAAACAACTTAAAATGAGACTGCGGATAAGGAGGTCCAGGGTTCGAATCCCGGTTCGGGCATGTATGTGCATTCTTTCTCTATCTATCCTGTCTTTGTCCTTTCCTTGTATGAATGAGGTGTGAAGCGTTGCCTAGGGACCCGTCTATAGGGTTATAGACGGGTCCCTATGGCATGTGTGTAGAGCAAAGTCGTACTTTCACCTTCATGGTGCTCTGATTAAAACAAAAGACGATCCCAATCGACTTAATTCGCATAGCATAGCGAGCTTGGCTTGTCCAAGTGTCATTAGTAAACAACAACAAACGAGGTAAGTGGATTTAAGAACTTGTTTGAAAATAATTACTGAGTTTTCCAGTATTTTAATACTTTATTCTATTTTGAATGCTATTATTATTGATTGAATAAATTATTTTCTTTCTTTTCAATATGATTTGTTATTAAGTACAAAATATTAATTGAAAAACATCGCAAAATATAAGCTATAAGATCAGTATTATTCCTTAAAAATTTCCTCCATTATTAAAACTAAAATAAGTACTATGTAAATTTTAAATTAGGTTTTTAATAAGAAATTTTTTTTCTGTAATTCTTCAATCTAATTCTTTCACAGAAATGTATCAGTTTTTATCGTTTGTTTTAATAGAAACAATTATATACTACTGCAACCATGAACAGGAGGATGATGCCAAGTATTTAAAATAGCATTTTTACAAGCAGAGTATTCTTTATTGTAAATGAATTAAAATACTAAATTTAATGTGGAAAATATTTAAGAAATCAAATAATGAATAAAATATATTTCAGCGTCTGTGTTTTAAAAGTATTGTTTCCTATGGCTGTTTCCAAATGCTCTTTTTTTTTCTTTAAAGAATTTACTAAAGCTAATAGGGAAATGTTGTTGTTGTTACTAATGACACTTGGACAAGCCAAGATCGCTATGCCTTGGCTATGAGAATTTAAGTCAATTGGGAACGTCTTTCGTTTTAATCATAGCACCATGAAGTTGAAAGTACGACTTTGCTCAACACACATGCCATAGGTACCCGTTTATAGGGTAGGCAACCATTCACACCTCATTCATGCAAAGAAGGGACAAAGACAGGATAGATAGAGAGAGAAAGTACATCCATGCCCGAACCGGGATTCGAACCCAGGACCTCCTTATCCGCAGTCAGGCACGCTGACCTCTAGACAAGTTGGGCGGCGGAAATATTGTAATCTGCATTGTACTACTCGTAAAATATAATCCAAAAATTCTTAAATGTTAGAAAATTGTCAGACTTGTGTTTTCAATTCGATGCTGGAATCAACCTTCGGAAGAAAAAGGAAAAAAACAGGCTCGTTTCATATAAACAATGCTTAATCAGTTATGAGATGATAAAGTTTTTTAATAAATAATATTTTAACTTACGTTTTAGTTTCAAATTTATTTTATTTTATGTTCAGATTGAGAAACTTCAGAATATTTTGAATTCATTTAAATGAAATGTTTGAAAAAATCATGATTTAAGCTTGGTTATTTAAAACGTTCTCCTTTTTATAATTTCAGTTTTCCTGCGACAACTGATGAATCCAGTCTTCAATTATTTTTATTCAGAAATTTGTAGCATGCCATTGACATGAAAAGGGTTAAGTTTTAAAATTTTCCACCACATTATAAAGATTTTTTTCACTTTGTGAACACTGATGGCCAAGTTTGGAAAGCTAGTAATCAATAATAAAAATTTAGCCATTAAAAATGGAATGATGAATTTAATTAATAAATTTGTCATTATTTGGTTTTCAAATTAAAATAGAGTGTTAAAAATTTTAGATCAAGAAAATATATTTCAGATTGATACATCTTATACAACCCTAAATAATATAATTTGTAAAACTAGTAATTATATAGAAAATATTTATGGATATCTTTATTATTTAACCTTATTCAGTCTTTGATAATTAATAACAGAATCTTTTTAAAATATGGTTTAATCAACTATCAATTTTTCTTTTAAACATCAAAAACATTGTGTTCAGTGACGATCTAATGGTTGACCATGGTAAATAGACACTGCCATGGCGTCACAAAAATATTTTAAATATATAAACATCATCACTTAATATGTTTATGAAACTTCACTACGATTTTTATTGTAATTATAAGGTTGTGCAAACTGTTTTATCGCCAAAGCAAAAAACAAGAAAAGTAAAGAAACAAATAGCCTGACGAATCGTTTTTGACCTGGGCCTGAGCAGCTACCAGGCGCGTCGGCAGGTGGTGGATCGCCGAACGTCCTGTAGGAATGACAGGATAGCCTTGAATATAGAATCAGAGGCCGCGAACCAGCTCCCACAAACCCTGGTGTTATGCGAACCGTGCCTAGGGCTATTTGGCACCGCGGTAATGGAGTCTTAACGGAGCCTCTAGTTGCCTGGAGAACTTCTAGAGTATTTTACCTTGCCCAGTAACTCAAGGAATGCTGGGTGGACTGTTATATTACCTGAGCTTATATTAATTGTTATTTTGTGGCTGAAAAGACACAAGAAACAACTAACCTTTCTGCATTTGTCGATGAAGCCTCTGAAGTAGACCTTGCTGAAAAAGACAAGGGAACTCAGAGGCAATCTAGTGAAGGGGCAGCAATGAATCCTTCACAGGGGGTAGAAACCTCCAAACCATCTTCTTCTGGTGAAAGTCAGGAAGCTATCGCTAGCATGACTGACTCTCTGACCAGATGGGGCTGTTTCGGCAAGACCGTATCAGCTGGAAATGTCATACGCAAGAGGAAACGGCCAAACATATCTTTTACGAATGCGAGGCTCTTGCCCTCCCTTGGTTAACTTCTTTAGGCATCATCCATACTAGAGAGTGACACCTAGACTCCATGAAAGGGTTATCGGACTTGATTAATAGAGTGGGTGAACCGAGCAACTGGAACTAGGAAACATTGGGTTTGGAGTTAATAGTACAAAATGCTGACAAAAGCAGAGGTGCCCAATATAACACAAACCCAACTCTAAGAAGAAGAATCATTTTTGACATTTTTATCTAATACGTGACAAGTGCACGTTTGTATGACCCCTGCACAAGCGCAGGATCCTGGTTTTCTCCTTCAAACTGTCTAGTACGGAGCTGCTGAATCAGTCGGAAGCAAGGGCCACTCTATGATGCAAAATTTGTTTCCTATAGGAGACGGGATTTTCCAGGATGGTTATGCATTATCCCCGCAAAGAGGTCGGTCCAATTAGGGTTTGGTTACGAGTAAAAATCCAAGCTTCTTAGCTTGGACCGCGCAACCGCTCTTCATCAATACAATTTAATTGTTGTGACAATTAAATTGTATTGATGAAGTGGTTTCATCAATACAACCACTTCATCAATGGGGAATAAGTGGGAATTAGGTTCCTCTTTAAAATTTCACGGATTTTTACTAATTTACATGTCGATGTTACTATAGGGTCCAATTAAATTTGTCGAGGGCACGACTTTTCAAAAATTAAGCATTATTTTTTATTATAAGAAAAATTACATCTATTTGAATTTTGCGGGTTTTTTGTGGAATTTTCTTTGAAACGAGAGCTGGACCTTTGTTTGATCGCCAATTTTTTTTGTGACAATAATGAAATTCAGTATTACATAACACGATACACACAATCGTTCACCATGTTAATACTTAAAAGGGGAGACTGAATAAGTAAAATAGGGAAAACAACAAGGACGTGATTTAGTGTCCATACTGCACAACCTGGAACAAAACCCTGAGATTTGCTAGTTGATGAATGAATGCCAATTTCAACTGCTGTTAAATGGGGCAGCTAAGTTAATTTTATCCTCTTTCTCATATTTTCATTCAATAATGACAGAAACGTTATGATCACGACGTGTGGAATGTTGGATCACACTCCACGGTGGACATATCCCGTAATGATACCTTTCTTCAAGCTGCCTGCTGAATTTTATATGCATTGTTCCATTTTTCCGTATGCAGCATCAAATGAACATTTTTTTCTTTCCGATGTTTCACACCTTTTATACTTTCCAGAACAATAGATATTCTTTATTCTAATGTCTGATCAGTGGGGCAACTATATTTTATCCTACTAGGCCTCATGTCTCGCTTAATGTTATGCTACATTGCAATTTGTGATCCGTCCTTAGCAATTGTCCAGCAGTGCAGAAAAAGGCAAATGAATGAGAAAGTAGCGATCCCACACAAGTTCCTATTGCTCCACCAATTATTCCACCTGTGGATTACAAGCCTCAAATATATTTAAAAGGGATTAATCCAGTTCCGGACATGGAATCTCCAGCTAGCCCTTGCCCAGAAATCAACATGGTAAATTCTGCGAATAGTGTTTCGTCAGTTCCTGACTATTACAGCGGTGCTAATATGGATTACAACGAAGAAACCTATCCCAGCAGCAGTGCGTGTGCTAGTAAGGAAGATCTACGTGATGGTGTTATCGGGATTAATTCCCAAAGTGCAAATTGTGATCTATACAGTGGGGGGGAGTGTGGAAGTCAGTACACGCTCTCCCAAAAAAAAAGAAACAACTTCCCCGATGGAAGTTCGTGTGATTTATTCCTAAAAAATGCGATAATTCTCCTCCGTTTGGTGTGTGTAAAAACATTCGTGTTCTTACGATCAGCGACCTGATACATTATGCCTGTGTACATGGCTATACACCCAGTGACAGTGTGCGATCGTTAAACAACGGTCTTATTAGTAAATGCGTTCCAGCAACATCATTTGATGTGAATTATGTGAACGGTATCGAAAAATCAAATGCTCGACTCTAGAGTAATAAATGTAACATTAACACTGCTAATAATGGCATTATGAATTACAACAGATTACTGGATGAATACTTCATAAGTGGAGGTATAAGTGCGATTTTTTTACTCTAGATTGCACTGATACTTATTTTTTAAAATGATGTAAAAGGTTATCCTATTGAAATAAATACTAATATGTCAAATAAGGAATTTTTAGGCATCTATTATATGTATGTAAATATCATAAATTTCTTACGGCTATCTAATCCAAATTTAAATGACAATTTTGGTCTTAAACTTATTAGAAAACAAAATTTTAACAGTTACTTGCATAAAATTAAGAACAGTATTGACAATGTAAATAGCACCAGGTGTTCACCATCTGTTGCTAGCAACGTCCACCAGGTGCCAAAAGGACAATAAAAAACAACAATAATAATATGACTCCTAGCAAGAGAGTTGCCATAGCAACCTCTAATAGATTTGATAACTTAGATATAGATGTGGATGACCCTAAGCCATCCAGTGTTGCAAATGTAAATAATTCTAATAATTTAAATAATGTCAATATTAATAACAGTACCTTGAATAATGCAAATTATGTTAATAATATGAGTAATGATAATAATATTGCATCAAGCAATAGCATAATTATAAACAATAGCAATAATAATAACCAAACTAAAGATGGAAAAACTACCATCCATTATGATAAAAACGAATAAACGTTTTACTGAACGTCTTAAACGATGAACTACCCTTTAACATAATGGGAAAACCAGATGGGGAATTCCTCAAAATCTTTGTCAAAACGACAATCGAACGCAGGGAATTAACCCGATACCTAACAGATATAATAACTACACTTACTGCATAATACAGATACAACTACCAAATTGCCCAGAATCTAAAAAGATAATCGAAATTACCAGCCTAGGACACTGGATCCGTAGAGAAATACAGATCGCCAGGAGGTATGGCCCTGTGACACAACTGTCAACTATTTAATCATAGCAATGAAGTTTGCAACAACGAGCATTAATGTTAAGTCTATGGAGAAATTTTAAGAGACTTAACTTTTTTTTAAGAGAGATAAGAAATTCGGCATTTTTGTCTATTTGAAAATATTTATACAAGTAAAGTACTTAGAGAGAAGCGCAGCTGTTTTGCTTTCTCATAAGGCCCATTAAAAAAGAATCAAATCTTGTAAAATCAAAGCAAATTGAAATTATATCAAAAAATATAAAATAAGTATATTTTATATTTTTACTTTGATTTGAACATTGATATTAAGTTTTGATCATTTAATGAATAATAATAACAAAATTGATCAATTTTTTTTTTTTAATGCATCTATATACTTTTCTGCTGAACAGTCAATAGAATAATATTTCTTCCCGAAATCTCGGAGCAGAGTTTTTTCTCTCTCATTACTTGACCAAGCTCACAACGGATATTTCCGGTGTCAAATTTGAGAAGCATTTGTGCCGGCCCTACTTATTCCTCACCCATGAGATTTAGACACACAGTTCCCGGAAGGAATACCCTGAGACTGTGTTGAGGCAGGGCTAGGGAAAGAGTTTTCCCTAGCCCTGGTGTTGAGGGCAGTCGAGAGGGGACAAGTTGACCACATATGCGGAGAAAATCTGCGTCGGAACATGCTGAAGGAAATTAGGATGCGGGGGGGTTATATTGTCCATTTTATCCCTATTGCGGTTAAGTGGTCTTAAAATTCGCCCCCCCCCCTCTCCATTGAGTTAAGAATTATTTTTTCTTTGTAAACAGGTGCTTTGGCATGGCTTTGGCGAGTTTAAATTCACCAATCAGTTTTTTCAGTCTTTGTAAGAAGGACTGCCCCCAAGTAACTGCGCTAGATGGCGCTGAAGCTCATTTCTAGATTTATTTTGAGGAAGGATTCCCCTTAAACCGTAGATGTGTTAAATGCGCAGGAAACCACAAAACAGCTGACTGTGCCTACAAAACCAAAATAGATAATCCTAAATGTGTAAATTGCAATGGCATGCACCCTGCTAATTACAGGGGCTGCCCAAGCTTTCCAAAACCAAAACCGAAAGCGCGCTCCGCAGTCAAGTAGCAATGCAATTAATCACCAAGTTCGCCCGGCGGCGGCCCCACCCCCTCTCTGAGCGCAATCGCTCCTTTCCTAGCAATCTACCCTCCTGCCAGCCCACCCCCCAGGAGGCGCGGAGAGAGAACGCCGCCGATCGTTTCCCAGGCAACGACATAGCGGCCATTGTAAACACTTTAAAAGAAATCTCAGAAAATAGAGCCTTCCTACAACTTTTAGATATCATATCCAAAGCCCTGCCTAAAATAAAATAGACAAATAATGTCAGTGAGCTTTTCTGTAAATTGTTCGAAGCCATCAGGCCCCTAGTAGATAAAAATAACCCCAATGAGCAGCTCAGGTATTTGCTTCTCCATAATGCCATCCTATATAAGAAACCAAACCTAATATAATATGAAAACAGTGCAATCTAGAAAATTGTTCGCACTTATTTTTAATACGAAGTATATGAAAAAAAAAATTATGTATATAAAATTACTGAGATTGTAAATATGTAAATAATGTTTGTAACTGAAATCAAAAATTGATAAACAATGTTAATTGTCATTATAAATAACTATCCAAGAATTTGTTATTGTAAACAAGAATTTGTGAAGTCAAAATATGTGATACCGAACCATTGTAAAAAATCAAAACTATGTATGAAGCTATGACTTTAAAGTCATGTTTTTGAAGATAAATAAAGCAGTCCGCGGCCAATGATGACGATACCGGTTTTCTCCATCCCCCCTTTTTTTAAATAAATTTAAATATCATCTAGTTTTATTGTAAAAAAATTATAAATTAAATTCTAAATTCAAATTTTATTCTAAAAATTATAAACTACTAAATATGACAAACAAACTCGCTGCTATAAGGGATCGAAGATACGTGGAAATAGCCGCAGGAGCTTCGTCCCAAAAGGCAATCCCTCGTCCTGGACGTCCAGAATGTTGACTCCACTCTTCCCCTCTCTGGGGTCAAAGCGGCCTTCGACACCTCAAAGGGATGAGCCAGCCCTTCTCTTTTCCCAAGCCCTGTCGACAACCATTTTCGATCGTTACATTTCTTTTATCTAACAGATGCACCCTAGTATCTTGGCCAAAAGAAAGAACTGACTCACTCCCTGCGCTTAACTGCTTTAAAGCATGCTTGAAATCTCTGTACTCCTTCGGGAGAATTGTGGGTGGTGGGACTAATCCCCATCTGGTCTAGTTGCCAAAAAGTCCAAAAGCAGATGTGGACTTTTCGCAGCCTCCTCACGAAAAAACCCCAAGCACTTCATGATGTGTTGCGGGCAAAACGGAGCATTGGGGCATGTGGGGTATTTTTTTTTTTTTCGTCTGGAATTGAGGGAGGTCTGTAGCCTTCCGACCATGTACCTCGTTTTCTAATGAATTAGAGTCCTTGGATAGTCTTGGCCTGGTGATTAAAAAGTCAGAAATAAAGATACAATAATGAATAATACAAAAATATTGAGGTAAGTGCTCCCACTGGATGCACTCTGCATGACATGTGTTTTTGGACTAAGTCATTGAGTAATCCTAGTAATAGACACTTAGATGATGACAATAATTCTTGGTACACATAAAATCCATATAAAAATTTTTACGTAGAAAAATATAAGGAAAATACACAGGATGAATACAATAATACTTTGAAGCACACAAATTCCGTTAAAATATTTACCAAGGAGTTACAAAGGAATAACACAGGTTGATGACAATAATTCTTGATAAACACAAAGTTCCGTTAGAATATTTACAACGGAGGACAAAGAATGATACATATCCATAGTTGCTTAAGATTACATAAAACTGAGATATTTACAGGTTCCACACGATTTATTTACAATGTGGTTTCTCACAAGATTTTATTTAGGTAGAGATATGATTTCCATTAATTATTATTCTTCTTTCTTTTCTGTTTGGAATTATTTGAATAAATGGAGATATTGGTGAGAGGTTTTACTCTCAACACTGTTCTGGGCCTATGGAAATGCGTTAGGTCATAAGGACTGTAAAGTTCCATACCCTGAATCTCACTATTGTTGATTGTGTATAATTTATGGTAGAAATTAAATGCAAGAAATTTAAGGTAGCGGGCTAGGGGCAGGATTCCCAAGTTCTCTTTTATTTGGTGGTTTCTAAAGTAAAACTCTGAGTTAGTAATAAGTCTAAGTATTTTGCTTTGCTGGGCTTCTAAGACTGTGATATTTGATTCAGCTGCTCCTCCCCAGATTGGAGCAGCATAGTATTTTCTTTCACCGTCCTCAAAGATCATACACTTCAAGTGGCCAGTAGAAAGTCGAGACAGTGTCGTCTGATGTACTCTGGAGCCCTGAAATGTTGTGGCGGCTCCAGGATGTCTTTGGAAGTACCAAGGGTGAGCAGGAGGGTCAGCCCAGGTTTTAGAAGTAAGTTATTTAGTAATGGAAGAGATCTCTGATGGTGTTAGTGCCATGCGATCTTCCGGGTTCAAAGGATTACTGGCGGCAGCCTTTGCAAGGTCGTCGGCTACTTCATTCCCAGGCAGACCAACATGCGAGGGGACCCGCTGGAGGTGGATTGGATGTTGAATTGAAAGGCTTTTCAACAAGAGTTGACAATGTTATCGTTTGGTTGTTCATCAGAGTCGTAGCGACGGGGGGGGGTAAGGGGGGCTATCATGTCCCGGGCGCAGCTTGCAGAGGGGCGCCAAATCATTTCAATGATAAACAAAATTTTTCAGAAAATTTCAATCTTAGTTTTATCATAACATCTACTTTATTCGGAAAAATAAATTTTGCAATAGGAGGGGGAAAAAAAACGAAAGAATTATATTTGTAAAAGAGAAGAGATTGTTGATGAAAAATGAGGAAGAGCTGCAGGAGCTTGCCATAAACGAAGATCTTACTCTTATATTTCATTATTAATAATAATTTTGCATGGTTTAGTTCCCTTTAAAAATTGTGTTCTCTTAACTATACTTTCGATTTTCATTTCTTAATCAGTTAGATTATCCATTTTCATTCTTTTAATCCTTTTCTTTTTAAGTTTCATACTCTGCTCAAAGTTTGTGATACTATTAATCTTGTAAATGTGTAAATAACGAAAATATCCTTGTTTATTTCATATAAAATTTCTGGAATAATAGATTGGTCAGTTCCATTTTTATGCATACGAGAGGCTTTCATTTTAGTATAAAGTTATTTAACCAAATTATTTGTTTTAATGTTATAGGGTAATTTTAAACCTTAGGGAGATTATACAGAAGAATAAGCACATGAAAGACACCTATTTAATTTTGTGAATACGCCAAGGCTCACAGTGCCCTCATATAGTTGTTATACAGGTTGTTTAAGTTAAATTATGTACTAAAAAAAGTGATAACAATAATATTAATAAAACAAATAAGTTTGTTTTTCTCAAAATAAAAACGTTCAATAAATATTATTTCCATTGAACCCTTCTGAATGTTGCAATTATTCAAAAATTCAAAACTTAAAATATTTTGTAAAAATTTCAGTGTTTTGAAATTTTTTAATCTGCTATTTTTAATTTCTTATAAGAGATTAAATCATTTTATTTAACTAGCAGTATTTCGTTAATATTTTTGATTTTCTTTTATGATAAATAATGTGAAAATTTAATCTTTTTTTGACTATAATAGAATTATTCGCAAAAGAAGAAAATTTCATATAATTGAAATATTATTAATGGAAACTTACAAGAATTTAAATGTAGTAATAATAACATAAAAGTCAGATTTTACTTAAGTTATCAAGAAACGATATAGAAAGATCAGATTCAGTTGTCATTTAGACTTTGTGAATTATATTATCTATTCTCCCAAAATAAAAATAAAACCCTTGTATTTTTTTTTATCTCAGGTTTTATTGTAGCCTTTCAGTTTAGTGTCGCATTACACTCGTGAGAAAATTCCAGCTGAAACGTGCTTCGTATTAGCGGCTCGCTTTGTCCAAAATATTGAGTCCGGTAACCGACTGACCTTCAGAAAAAGGGGGAAAATTTTTCGTAAAATAGCTACAATATGCCATGTAGGGACTTGTCTTCCTGGAATCGAAATGGAGGGGATCGAGAACTAATTGCTTCCAAATTCTTGGAAAACACATAAACTTTCTGTCCTTTTCATTGTTTACACGGTTAGTATTCCGTTTCTTCACAAACATCGCTTCATCGGAAGCAAAAATGTAAACTTTTGAAAATCTGGAGTTTTTACATTTAAAATATTATTACCTTAAGTGTATTTTCTGTCTACAATGTATTCTTTCGATTTGAATATTTATTTCATATTTTTGCTGGCATAAATATTTTCTGATCATCTGCTTGCAGAGTTTTGAAAATTAATTATTAAATTACTTTTAAGTTAAAACTATTCATTGAAAAATCATTTATTTAATGTTTAAATGTTTTTGTTTGGGGAAATAATTTTATTTGACTCTTTTTTTTTTGTATGCTTAAATATACAGAATCTATTTCTTAACTAATTAGTTCAATTTATATAAAAACATACCTTTTAATTTGAAAAATTTGTTCGAGAAATTTATAAAGAAATCGTACATATTTCTCATTCTACATTGTAAAATTTTAAGATCATCTTTAAATGATATAAATTTATTGTGAAAGAAAAACTTCATGCATTTGCATTTACAGCACTTACAAAATGATTCTTAATAAAAATAAATCTTGATTTTAATAAAAACTAGCCTTCATTTTAAAAATAAAATATATTGTGATATCTTAAAAAAGCAGTTTTATTTAATGCCTTAAAATACGAAGAAAATTGTCATTACTATGATAACTGATTGAAAAAATTTCTTTAAATAAAATAACAGTTAAAATATATTTTTTATCTCAGCACTTGTAATTCTTGATAATATTTTGAATCAATGAAAAACTTGAAAGAACAATATAGAGTGCATCAGTTTTGAGAAAAGAATTATTTTTAATAATATAATATATATTGTTTGGCTGAACATTTCTAATTATATAAAATATACATAATTTTACTTGAATTTATGTGTGTTTTGATTTTTGATTTAAGAAATTTGCAAAATATTTTTGTTTGCATTAGAGTTCCTTTGCTTATCTCTGAAATTTGCATTGATTATGCTATGGCATAATTTAATTATCTAAAATGAAACCAGATAAAGACTTATTAACAAAGGTATTCTAATTTTATTATCAGAAAAATTGGTTTTATGATATGAAAATGAAATATAATTTGTCAATATTACGTTTTGTGATTTAAATTCTTTACAGTAAAAATAGTTTTGGTTAACATTAATGGTCTGAATGATATAATTTAAAGAGTTATTTTAAATGCGAAATTTCCCATAAAGTTAAAGTTGTTTTTTACTAGAATTTTTGGAAATAAAAAAAATGAAGTAAAATTTTAAGTTTAATCTGTGGTAATGTTTAAAACAAAACGATATCACTGGGTAAAAAATCAGGTGAGTTGATCCTAAATTAGGGGTGTAAAGTATTGCCCAATTATTATTTTGCAATAAATAGCTAAAGTTTGTAAAGTTAGTAATATTATAGAATTTTTGAAAATTTGTTAAGATGAGTTATTTCATACGTTCAACACCAAATGATCAACAAGTTGTAGAGTCATTCATGAATAAGATATTATAGCACATTTAATAGGGAATAAAAGTGTTTGATTGATTCATTTGGTTAACAAGCTAGAAAAAAAATTTAAAAAAATTTAAGACATTTTTTAGGGAAATGTTAAATTATTAAAATCAATTTTCTTAAAAGTTATTAATTAATAGATAAATAAATATCCCGACTTCAAAATTGCAATATCCGGATCACAAGGCCTATAGTGCCCATTTCTGTTTTCCTAACCGAGGGCCCTGGGGTCCCGGTTAGGTGGTCAGCCCAAAGCGAAATCCTCGGGGTTTAGTTCACCGGCATGACTAGTACTCAGTTGATCGACAAACTGAAAGGTTGAGTTGACCTAGCCTGAGAATCGAGCCTCGAACTGCGGAGCGCTTAAGTCAGCGTTCTTAACAAATGTAAAAGTTTGGATGAATTTTATCATACAGATCTCCATGGAACATGAGTGTTTAGAGAAATGTAGGACTGAAAGATGTTACTCAGCAGTAGAAAAGAAATTAAACTTAAAACCCCATTAGAACTTCCTTATCTCATAAGGTGAAGATAGAAGATGAGAGGTTGCCATTCAAATCCTTTAACTATTTCTGCACCAATTGCAAGTTGTAAACATTCATTCAGCAAAATAAAATTAATTTTTGACTTATTTATGATCCACCATGAATCAAAACCGTCTAAGTAATTTAACAATTTTAAGTATGAAAAAAAAGAAAAATTTGAAATGATCTACTTTGATAAAGTCATTAATCAATTCGCTTTAGCAGATGCAATAAAAATGTGAATAATGTAGTATATTAGAGATTGCAAATAATTACATCTGCTTATATCTATGATACGTAATGAGTTATTTAAAGTTTAAAAAATTTTATTTTCTAAAATAATTGTATTAGTATATAAAACCAATATCTTTTTATAATTAATTCTATGTCACATAAGTCCGATTATTCTAAAGACACTTTTCCGAATCCTATATAAGTGTTTTTTTTTTTTTATTTAATGAGAATTGTATTTTGTTTAAATATAAAGCTGAGCTTGAGCTTTAAATTAACATACTTTCAATTATTTCATATTCGGTTATTGTTTATATTGTATTCTTATTACAATTATATTCTATTTATTATAATGTATTATATATCTCTTATTACTTAATTCATTTTATTCCCATATTAATATTGCATTACTATTTTTTTCAAGGGTGTGCCAAAAAAGGTATTGTACCCGGGCGCCATTTATGCTCACTACGCCACTGTTGTTGGTTTGCCATTTGGTCCCCAAAAGGTATTAAAATTGAAAAAATTTTTAAACATGATAGCTTTTGAGAGACACAAATGAAAACTAATTTAAACGATTTTTATTTTGACTGTCTTTTGCCAGAAATAATTGATCCACGTTATCCCAGATCAATGGACATAAAAAATTCTGAATTAAATAATTGAGGCGCAAGCAAAAAAAATAGCAAAATAAATCAAATAGCAATAATTTTTCAAATTTATTAAAATTCAAAAAATTGTATTATATATATATATATATATATATATATATATATATATATATATATATATATATATATATATATATATATATATATATATATTTATTTATTATAAGCCCCCATCTTGTCTAGTGGTCAGTGCGCCTGACTGCGGATAAGGAGGTCCTGGGTTCGAATCCCAGTTCGGGCATGGATGTACTATATCTCCTGTCTTTGTCCTTTCCTTGTATAAATGAGGTGTGAATGGTTGCCTATTCTATAAACGGGTTCTTATAGCATGTGTGTACTGAAGAAGTCGGACTACACACCAAATATGGTTCTGTTGGAAAAGTGGAGCAGCGCACCCTATATTGCCAGCCTAGCTAGCACACGACAACAACATTATTATTATTATTATAAAAATATATTTAGTTAATATTCTTTTTTTCATGAAATAAATTGCTTAACCATTTCTATTCTTTATTCACAAATTAATTTTTAATTACAGATTTACTTATATTATTACTTGTAGACAAAATATTAACTGAATTTCACATATGTTCATGAAAGTTAATTTATTTGTAGATTTATTGTTTTTTAATTTTGGGTGATTGTAAATGATGCGTGAAATCATGTTTTGCTAGCATTATTACTCGCATAAGTTATATTTGCATATTAATTATTTACTGAAAAGTGAATTATTTATATTTATCACAGTTTTGCGAAACTTGTTATTTATTTTAGTCTAACTTACCCATGTGTTTTTATAATGTATTTTTAGTGACATTCTAATTTTGTTCTTATCAAGCAAGGAAAAAAAAAAAAACTC
>CM075851.1:8824150-8881650 GCA_037975125.1 Latrodectus hesperus | reverse complement strand
TCTTACAAGGTGTTAATTCGGGGATTTGCTAGTGTAAGAAATCGCAATGCTTGTTTTCCGTTGCTAAGTGTGAAAACAGCATTCTTCTATGGGACCATATTATCTATTAATATAATAATAATAATATTATTTTTGTTTAATTATAAACGACAAAAATTTAGTTGCATGTTATAAATGTTTAGTTATGAGTTATTAAACTAAATTGTTCAGTAACTGGTAGTTGGTTTGAATCGAGGGATTGCCCTCGGTGTATGGAAATTTTTTAGTTCGTAAGAGTTGTAGGGTTCAAGTCCCATTACTTCAAAGTTGTTTATTTTGCATAGGTTATCTTAAAATTTGAAGCCTCTAAAATTGGCTCTAACAGGCTCATTTCTGAAATATTGTTGCGATTTAGAAATAAGTCTTGCCTTGAAGACGACCTAAAAACACTAAAAGTGACAAACTGGATGACCTTATCCAAAAATAGGGGGTCCTGGTATGCACTTCTGAGGAAGGCAAAAGCCCACCCTGGGCTGTCAGGCGAGTGAAGAAGAAGAAGAAATAAGTCTTAGAAACTAGTTTTGCTGGATTTGAATATTTTTAAATTAGTATCACATGCTCCTCATCAAATTGGTAAAGCATAAGTAATTATTGGTCTAAGATTCTTGGAATCATTTTTAAAACCATTGTTTGTTTAAATATTCTAAGTGTAGGGTTTTATGTGTTTATCTGAATGATAGATAGTTTTTTCCTTCTGGCAGTGAGTGTAGTACCATTTCTCAGAACAGGTCTGAGAGACAGGGATTTCTCCCTTTTTTCAAGCGCTCGAATTTCTGCCGATCAGATTTCCTTTGAATAATAGAAGGAGATTTAATTGCCGGCCCTTGGAGTCCGAAAGTCGTAGAATTTGAAAGTACCTAATACGAAAAACTGTATCGAAAAAAAGGTGCATTGGCGCTTGTAGGGAAAAAAAAAGTCACATTTTTTTTAATATTTCGACAAATATTGTATACATTAAGTTTAATTTTTTTCATTTTAAATGAAATTTTTTAAAGGTTCCATAATTTGAAAAGCTGATTGTGTGATCATTATAAATCAGAAAACAACTAAAGTATTCAAAAATAAATAATATTATTGTTTTTCGAGATAATTGTGAATCAAACGATATTTTCTTTTGATGACAATGCAGGGTATTGACTCACCAAAGTCATTTAAATTTGTTGAGCCATAATGCTAATGCAAATAATAAATACTTTATTATTTTCTTGATTAATTTTCATTGATTATTATACGATGCCCTCGGCATAACTTAATTCTTTGATTCAATATATCGAACAATATCTTTGCAAAGAGTTCCCTATGATCTGTAATGTGCTCTGTAAGGGGCATATTGTCTATAAGAAACATATTCTTCAGAATCAAGGATTTCTGGTTCGACCCCTATTGAACAAAAGGAGAATAATGTTGTGTTTCTGCTTTTTGGATATGCATCTGTCGAGATGTGTGCAGGTGAATTTTTTTTCAGGTTTTTTTTACTATGGCATGTTTATACATTTCGTAAAATATGCAATATTTTTTGGAATTACTTATCTTCTTTAATCGATTGCCAAAATAAAAATGTGTTGCTAGAATTAAATAAAAATAAAATTGAAAATATTTTATGTTTGAAGGAAAACACAGTGGATTTTCAAATTCACAATTGTCAGACTGTCTATTACACAATATCAAAATGTCAACATGATTAAAATAAAAGTTTTTTCGTTTCTGAAATTTAAGCTGCATAGCTTACTTCATTTTCATTTACTTTGTTGAAATATAAAAAATAACTTATATCGTTTGACAAATTTCTATTTTAAAAACTTCAGTTAAATACTTAGACACACTGCCGCTTTTTCTTTCATTTTATTTATTTATTATTTTTTTCATCTGCTTTTAATTTACTTGATTTTGTCTATTTCTTGAGCAAACGCTTTTGTTGTTTAAGGATGAATAAAATAGAGTTATTTAAAGTAATATCGAATTTTATAATTTTAAATCCTTCTTTGTTGTTGTTGTTGCTTATGACACTTAGGCAAGTCAAGCTCGCTATGCCTTGGACAGTGCGAATTAAGTCAATAGAGAGCGTCTTTCGTTTGGATCAGAGCACCACGACTTTGCTCTTTTTAAGGTGCCTCGTCATTTTGAACCACGGTCAGGTGACGAGGCCACACCTGAGCTGGCACTCTCCTCTCCACATCGACGCCACACCAGCGGAAGGACTTTGGACGTCACAGATGAACGTGGACACGTCCCCAACCCACGGCGTTCCAGCAACCCAGTGAAGGAGAGTACATCGTGGTCACCCTCCCAACCACTGCCCGCGGCAAATGATGCTTCACTTTGCTGAGCTTACGGGAAGCGGCGTGAAGCTACTGAGCCACTGGAGCTCAAATCCTTCTTTAAATTTTGGAAGTTCCCATGATGTGAGTCAGGCGCAATTCATTTGTTTGCACTTCGAATGTGTTTAGATTTTTTTTTTAAAATAGCTAAAAATTGTTTATTAGAAGTTGAGAGCTTTTTATTTGTTATGATTAATATTCATAAATGATATTATAATTAATGTTTGAGTGTGATTTAAAAGTTACGCTGAAAAGTCCAAGATTTTATAAAAATTATCCTTATTTTTAATTAGAACTATAATCTTATAAATGAAAGCAACATACATTTTCAAAATTTTATTAAAATATAATCTTTTATCGATTTTAATTGTAAAAAAAGATTATATTTTTTAAGCAATCCATCCAATAATACTGAAGTATTGAAGGGAGGATTCTCACACATTCAGAAAAAGTATGAATATTTAAATTGTAATCAATAATTAATTATACATAAATTTTAGTGTCATTTATTGTGTTATTAAATTTATTTCACAATTTCATAGCCCTGTATTTTTGGCGCTCTGATCTTTGTTTAAATGTTCAACGAGTTTGATTCTCATTTTGGTCAAAAATGTTATAATAGTTCGGAAACTACTTTACACACTTTTTTTATGAATAATGTATAACTTACTTGTGTATTTTATTAACCTTGAAAAACTACATTTTATTTTTATAAGTTTCCTCTTGTTAAATATTTATATAATTTATATTTAATACGCACAAAATTCTACAGAGTTTTCATCTTCCTAAACACTTTTCCCTAAATGTGTGTTTAGGAGAAAAAATTCTGTAGTATTTTGTGGGTATTAAATATACATACATTTTCTGCATTGGTATGAGAAAAATTCTAATTCTGTAGAATTAGTAAAAAATTCTATTTCAGTAGAATTTAAAAGGTAATTGTATATTGGCAGTTATAGGTGTAGTAAAAGACTGGATCATTTATTATATAGTGGAAAATTTTAAGAATTCAGGATATTGATTTAATTGATTTCAGAAAAATTGTCTTGAATAAATAAATATGTGCCACATTTCAGGATTTGATTACTTCGAATTCATCCCGAAGCCAAAATCAAAATGAGCTTACAATCAAACATATAAAAAATTTATACAATAATCTGTAAAATAATTTTACTGAAGCAAAGATTTCATATGCAACTGATGAACTAAAAATTGTCTATCAATGTTTTTCACAATAAATTTAGTTAAAAATTAAATCTCTTAGCAAAGATATCATTTAAAATTTTATTAACTTTTCCAAATCGAATGAAAAAAATTTGTTTATCGGATAACCTTAAAATTTCTTGTTAATCCAGCCACTTTTCCCTAAAAATTACGGCAGACTTTGCAGAGGAATTTTGATCCCCAAAAGGAAATAAATTCGTCACCGTGAAATCTTCAATACTTTGGGGAGAACATGACACCCTCCTTTTTGAAAGAGGGGGGAGTAAGAAATGTCCTGTTACCCCGCTCCGTGGTAGTCTGGGTAGGCACATTTTCCAGTCATGAAAATGATGGATGTAATTTATTTTTCAAAATTGAAGATTCATTACTAAACAATAAATGTTTACTAATTTTAAAACTAAGTGAAATTTACAAAAAGTTGTCTTACTTATTGAAGCCCGGTGGCTTAGTGGCAGCGTTTCACGCTCCCATGACACAGGTCCGAGGTTCGATCCTCGGGCTGGTAGAAGGTTGACTCAGCCTTTCATCCCTTCAGTGGGTCGATTAACTGAAAACCGAGCATGCATGGGAACTATAAACACTAGGGGTCTAACGTTAGACTGACCACGTAACTGTGACATATACTTCGCACCCCAGGGTCTTCGGATAAAACAGTTATGGGCACTGTAGTCCTTGGCCCACATGGGCTGTCGTGCCATGGAGTTTAGTTTTACCTTACTCATTATATTGAAAAAATTTATAACAATTCATATTTTAACTTAATTACATTTACAATAAAAAGGATTTTGATTTATTAACTTGAATAATTATTCCGAATGAAAATGTTTCATATATCATTGCAAATAAGCTGAAAAAAATTAATGCATCTTAAATTTTTAATAAAATAAAAATTAAATGGATTATTTTGGAACAATAAAATTATTTTTGATATTTTTATTATATACATATATATATATATATATATATATATATATATATATATATATATATATATATATATATATATATATATATATATATATATATATATATGTATTGATATAGCTTTTTCTTAACAAGAAACTCTATCATTTACTTTATTTACTCTATATACTTCTTTTATATACATCGTGTTATAAAAGTTCAGTAAAAGTCGAGACAGCAGTAGTAAGTCCCAATATGATCCGATTAATGGATGGAATTCGATACATATTCATCGAATTTTTAAACAAAAACAAATGATTGAAAAACGGTTTATTAAATCCAATAAAGAAATTTTATATTCCGGTAACATATGCGAACAACAACATTATTTTTGCAATTCTTCTGATGGATCAGTGTCATAATCTCAGCATTTAAAAATGAGCTCATTACAATTGAAAAAAAAAACATTTTTAGCAAGCACAAATAAAATGCTTTTCTTATAAATTAATTAAATTACGAATGAATTTAAGTTATTGTGATAATAGAATTAATTTATAATCTCTCTCTCTCTCTCTCTCTCTTTTTTTTTTTTTTTTTTTTTTTTTTTTTTTTTTTTTGAAGGAATATAACAGTATTCACCGTTAAAAATAGTTATGTTTTTTTTAAGTAAAGTATTGTTGGATTTGTTAGTAATTTTTTTGAATATATTTTTTATTGGAATATTTTTGGAAGGACTTTAAGAATATCAAGCATTTATGATCATTCATTACGAAAAAAGGAAAAAAAGACATAATTTATGTAACAGCGAAATTAGAATATAATGAAATTAGCGCAAGTCAAAGAATTTTACAAATCTTGTGCATTATAAATGATGATGCGAAATCAAAACAAATTGCATTGTGAAAACAGTTTTTGAAAACATATTAGAGCAATAAAACATATTAAAATTAGAAAAATACAATATGATCAGAAAAATGAGTCTATTTTTTATATTAATAACATAATCCAAATGAGCAGTATATCCTTGATGAGGCTTTAGCCCTTTTGAGGGGCAGTGTTGGCAAATGCAAACACCATTTTCTATATTTTTCTCTAAAAGCTCAAGTGTTATTTTATTGCAAACACTAAACAGAATCCATCATTTAACTTCCATTTATACATAACAGATGGCAGCACAAAAAAAATTTAATATACATCTGAGAACGAAGCTTAGGAAATTGACTGTTTTTAATCCGTTTAATTAAAAATTCTGAAAAAAAATATATAAAACATATTTTTTTAAATGCAGTTTACGTATTATTTTTCTTCGTGCATATGATGTTCTAGGTGTGCAATTACCACCAAATAATGTGCATTTATTAGTTTTTTCCAAATGTTGTCATTTGACAACAAGTTGGTGATTCTCTTTCTTACTTCGAAGAGAAAGAGCGAATATTGCACTGTGTTTTGAAGAGTTCAGTTCCCCTCAAGTGTATGATGCAACTGCCATTTATTTACACTGTAAGAGAAAGTTGGGGTTGATTTCAAAGGGTGGATTGGAGGTGGGGGAAGTAGGGTAGGGGTTGACGAAAGGTGGAAAACTCACAAGGGATTGTTTTTGCCTTATTTTTTGTATTTTATTCTTTTGAAAGGGATGCTTTTATTCCTTGCGCTAGCTCCATTTATTTTACTGATTTGCTTTACTGATTCCGTTAGTTTGAAGTTTAAATTTTTATGCTTTATTTGTTAATTTTTTTTTACTCAAAACGATATATTTATTTATTTTGAATGATATTAACTTTTCTTAAAATATGTCACGGAAAAAACTTGATATTCAGGAATGCATTCATTTTGTACACCCTTTTGGCAGACTTTGAAACAGATCCTAAAAATTTAAAAAATCTTTCGAAGGGAAATAGTAATGGGGCTAATAGCTATGGAAAACGAAGGAAAAACCATAAAAAAGAAATCAACACCCTCTCAACATAAAAAGAAACTGAAATACCAAGTTTCTGATGAAACTCGATTGAAAAATGCTGACCATCTTCCTGTAAAATGCAAACCAAAGAGGTGCGCGTTTTGTAGCACTAAAGCTATGTCGCATTTTACTAAATTATGTGCCAGGCATGCAATGTAGGGCTATGTCTAAGCAAACAGAATCCCGAATGTTTTGAAAATTTTCATTCAAAATAACTAAAACAAATTTGTGGAATAATTTACATTTTTATATTCATTTTCTGTCTCTAATTGTTGGTAAGCATGATCTTCAATACAATTAATTTTTGTCACCTTATATATATATATATTAACTATTCAAATATATTCAACATAGTGATTTTCTTATGATTTTATTGCATTAACATTTCATATTCTTAGAGAATAGAGTAAATTTATATATTATTATCTTTATTTGCTATGTCATGAACCTTTTTATCATGTAATCCTAAGTATTATTTCCTTTATCTATAAAAATTAATATCGCAAATAAAGTAATTTTTGAATATCTGGCATATTTTATTTATAATTGAACCTTTCACTATATCATTCGCTTTCACTACTCATTTCCATCACTTTTTATGTTTTTAATATTTAGAGTAAAAGTATTGTGTTTCAAGCAACATCTTAAGTTCTAATGGGGCAGTGTTGGCAATTCCCAACGCCACCCTCAAAAATATACAGTGGTTTGGAAAAATTTTTGAATGCATAATGTGTGTTTTTAGACCCTTATGGTAAGATAAAGACAATTTTTATACTAGAGAATGATAAATAGTGCCCCTCAAAGGGTTAAACAGCGACTAGCTGAGGTGCGAAAGTGTTTTCAAAAAGGCTCACCATGATAATGGAGTGGAAAGACCATGTTTTTTGGAACAGAGGGTCTCTGGCTTGATCCCATCCACTCTTGAGCAAGAATGTTTCATTTTTAATCTTTGCATGCCCGGCTTGCTTATGCTCAATTGGGAATTTCATCGCTTTTTCTCTCGTGGAAGTGACAAAGTAAAGTTCCGTTTCCGATAGTGTCAGATTCGGCTATGCCATTGCCTGATTGACGGGATGATTGATGCATTTGAACTTTATTCAAAAAGAAAATGCACAGTGAGCTAAATTCCGTTCTATTAGAAAACTTCTCGAACTTTTGCACATTATTCCATTTAAATATCTAACATTGTTTTTGCTTTTATATGTTCAAAAATTTAATTATCTTAAAATAATAATGCACTACTGGAAATATATTAGTATATTTTAAAATACTCATTCAAAGGTCATTCAAATGTAACATAAGACCATTTTCGGTCATTTTTACACTATCCATCATAATACAAAAATAAGCGAATACATCCTGGAACCAGGCGGTACGCGTACCTTCCTGGGGCATGAGCAGCCACCAGGCGCGTCGGCAGGTGGTGGATCGCCGAATGTCCTGTAGGAATGACAGGATAGCTTTGAATATAGAATCAGAGGCCGCGAACCAGCTCCTGTTAACCCTGGTGTTATGCGGCCCGTGCCTAGGGCTATTTGGCACCGCGGTAATGGTGTCTTAACGGAGCCTCTAGTTGCCTGGAGAACTAGAGTAATTTGCCTTGCCCAGTAACTCAGGCAATGCTGGGTGGACTTATATTACCTGAGCTTTTTATTTGTTATCTTGTGGCTGAAAAGACACAAGAAATAACAAACCTTTCTGCATTTGCAGGTGAAGCCTATGAAGTAGACCTTGCTGAAAAAGACAAGGGAACTCAGAGGCAATCTTGTAATGGGGCAGCAATGAATCCTTCACTTGAGGTAGAAATGACCTCCAAACCATCTTCTTCTGGTGAAAGACAGGAAGCTATCGCTAGCATGACTGACTTTCTGACCAGATGGGACTGTTTCAGCAAGACCCTATCTGCTGGAAATGTCATACGCAAGACGAAACGTCAGAGCATATCATTTACGAATGTGAGGCTCTTGCCCTCCCTAGATTAACTTCTTTAGGCATCATCCATACTAGAGAGTTACACCTAGACTCCATTAAAGGGTTATATCGGACTTTATTAATAAAGTGGGTGACCCGAGCAACTGGAACTAGGAAACATTGGGTTTGGAGTTAATGGTACAAAATGCTGTTAAAAGCAGAGGTGCCCAATGACACACAAACCCAATTCTAAGAAGAAGAAGAAGATTACACTAATTGAACAAATAATTGCAATTTAAGAATAATTATGTAAGCATGTGTTTACCTGGAACATTAAAAATGAGACGTGTTTCTTAACCTATGAAGAAAGAATTTAGACTTTACCCATGTATAAAGCTTAAGAAATATTTAACTAAAAAACGATACATATTCACAAAATAACAGAGACAATATACTGTTAATTTTTAATTCGTACAGAAATGAAAATTCCCCGACATAATTATTTTAAAAGTCTACACAACAGTAAAATTTTCATTACACCAGAGATTACAAATGAAATATAAAAACTAAGCGATTGAAATATTTATGCGAAGTAGTTTTCATATTAGGAACAACACAATAGCCTAAAAATAATTAAATATTTATTTTCCCCCTCCCCCTATGAAAAGGGAAGAATGATACTCATAATATTCAGTCCCGTGTCCTTTAAATTCTGTAGACTTTTCAAATCGATTGAGTTGAGTGATGACATATTTTTAGTATTTTCATTTTAGTAAAATTTATTTCTGTTTTTTTCCGATACCGTAGAACAGAGGATTAATAGAAAAAGCAGTTCAAAAATAATCTGGCACAGACAAATTACACACAAATTGAAGTAATATTAGACACTGAAATAAAAAAACAATTTTCGTATTATATTGGGGGTGTATTACTACCGTTGTGTGTGTCTCGATTTTTATTGAACTTATTTAACGTGATATATATAAAAGAATTATATAAAGTAAGTGAAGTAAATGTTTAAGTTTCATGTCTTGAAAGATACACCAATATATATATATATATATATATATATATATATATATATATATATATATATATATATATATATATATATATATATATATATATATATATTTGTTTCTTAATAAAAATATTAAAAATAGTTTTACTGTTCCGAAATAATTCATCTAATTAATTTTTTATTCTATTAAAAATTTAAAAAATACAATATTTATTTTCAACTTATTTGCGATAATATTTTTCATTCGGAATAATTATTCAAATTAATAAATGAAAATCATTTTTATTTTAAATTTAAGTTAAAATATGAAATACTATAAATATACTATTTTCAATATAATAAGTAAAATTACTTTTTTTTTTAATTTCACTTAGTTTCAAATTTAGAAAACATTTATTGTTTAATTCAGAACCTTCAATTTTTGAAAATAATTTATATCAGTTATTTTCATGACTGGAAAATGGATCTACTGCGGAGCGGGAATAAGATATTTCCCCCTTTCAAACAAGGAGGGTGTCATTTTCTCTCCGGAATACTTAAGATTTTAGGGTGACTGATTACTTTCCTTTTGAGGATCAAAATTCCCGTGCAAAGTTTGCCGTAATTTTTAGGGAAAAGTGGTTGGATTTACTAGAAATGTTAAGCTTATCCGATAAACAATTTTTGTTTCCATACATATGATTTGGAAAAATAAATAAAATTTTAAATGAAATCTTAGCTAAAAGATTTAATTTTTAACTACTAAGTCTAATGAAAATATTTATAGACATTTTTTAGTTCATGAATTCCATATAAAATATTTGCTTCAGTAAAAAATTTTATAGTTTATTGTATAATTTTTTTATTTTATTTGATTGTAACAGCTCATTTTGAGTTGGACTTCGGAATAAATTTGAAATCATCAAATGCTAAAATTGAACATACATTTATTTGTTCAAGAAAAATTTTCTGAAATGAATTCAATCTTAATCTTAATCCTGAATTATTAAAAGTTGTCAGTATAATAAATAATCCGATCTTTCACCGCACCTATGACTGCCAACATACAATTTTTTTTAAAAATTCAATAGAATTATAGTTTTTTCGAGCTATATCATACAAATTCACAAAACACACACACACACATATATATATATATATAATATATATATAATATATAATATATATATATATATATATATATATATATATATATATATATATATATATATATATATATATATATATATATATATATATATATATATATATATATATATATATATATATATATATGTGTGTGTGTGTTTATGTTCTGTAGTAATTTTTGAATATTAAATGTAAGTTGTGTAAATATTAAAGAGAAATCTTATAAAAATAATATATAGTTTCTCAGGGTTAATGAAATACAAATAAGCTATAAATTATTCAGAAAAAAGTGTGTGAAGTGATTTCTGAACTACTATAACATCATTGTCCAAGATAAGAATCGAACTCATGAACATTTGAAACAAAGACCAGAGCGCCGATAGTGTTTGGCTATGAAATCTTGAATTACATTTAATAACACAATAAATGACATTAAAATTTATAATCAATTGTTGATCACAGTTTAAATGTTCATACTTTTTGTGAATGTTTGTGAATCATAACTTCAATACTTCAGTACTATTGGATGGATAGCTTAAAAACTATAAACTCTTTTTATAATTAAAATCCTTAAAAGATCATATTAATAAAATTTTTGCAAAGTTTATCTTTTATTTATAAGATAATTAAAGTTAGAACTTTTTTATTCTGAATTTAATTAACAATAGGATAATTTTTGTAAAATCCTGGATTTTCCATTTACATTATTAATTTATGAATTAATAATATGAATATTAATCATAACAAATAAAAAGGTTAACTTGTTTAATAGTTAGTGGCGTAACTAGCATAACTGGCGCTCGGGTACAATACCTGCTTTAGCACTCCTCACAAAAAAAGCATAATATACTGGAAAATCTCATAAGATTACAATGCAAATAAAATAACAAAATAATGAAGTACCTACTTTAAAATAATCTGAATAATATAGATAATTTTAAAGACTCGTGATATAGTTTTAAATACAACTTTTTTACTTAGGTTATACTTTTTTTCCTAAGTAATGTATATATTTTTAATAAAATCAGAGAAATTTTCAGCTAAGCAATATATATTTTTTGTTTTTTCAAAATTGATGCACCGAATATAACTGTTTCAAGTTTTTCAGTGATTTAGATTATCACCAGGCTAAACTGTTGGTCCCGCCGCCCAACTTGTCTAGTGGTCAGCGTGCCTGACTGCGGATAAGGAGGTCCTGGGTTCGAATCCCGGTTCGGGCATGGATGTACTTTCTCTCTTTATCTATCCTGTCTTTGTTTTTTCCTTGTATGAATGAGGTGTGAATGGTTGTCTACACTATAAACGGGTACCTATGGCATGTGTGTAGAGCAAAGTCGTACTTTCACTTTCATGGTGCTCTGATTAAAACGAAAGACGCTCCCAATTGACTTAAATTCGCATAGCCAATGGCATAGCGAGCTTGGCTTGTCCAAGTATCATTAGTAACAACAACAACAAACTGTTGGTCCCTGTCTAATTAGACCACATGGGGATAAAATGAGTGTTGAGTGACAAACAAAAGAAAAATTACACCTATTTATTTAGGTACGAAATTTTACGATTCATATCTCTTGATTTTATTTTGAGGAATTTTCTGATTCGGCTATTTTGCCAATGTAAAATTTCTACTTATTTTTAGTGCTTAATAAGACTATTTCTTAAGCTTTTGAAGTATTTCTTAATTAAAGTTAGAACTTTTTTATTCTGAATTATTTATTCATTGTTTATGTAAAACAATGAACAATGATGACAGCGCGTTCAAATCATAACAAATGGCATAGCGAGCGAGGTGGGATTCAATGGGTTCGAATCCCACCTCGATCTTGTTTTTAAGTTGTGATTAGGAATCCACTTTAAACTTTTGGTCCCAGGCTAATAAACCTTCGTGAAACGCGACTGTCGGGCGACAGACATTTACACAATGGTGCATTTTTTCTGTCAATAATTATAGAACATTCAAAACCATTTCTAATTTTTAATATTTTACTATGTAGAATAATGATTATGCCTGATTTATTTCAAATTAAAATTTGTTTTTATACATAAAATGAAATGACTAGCATAAAATAATTCTCAAAAAACATTTATTGAGCACTTATACATTAAAAAAAATTATCTTTTGATGTTCGAAAAAAGAATTTTTCAATTCAAATAAAATAACAAAATAATGAAGTACCTACTTTAAAATAATCTGTTTTATTTTAAAGTATATATATTAAAAAATAAATTTATAACTTTTCTCTGGTGAAATCAACAATATAAATCATTTTTAGGAAATGAAGTTGACATGAAGATTTTTAAGTTATTTGATTAGTTTTGGAATTTTTTTTCAGACTCCTTTTTTTCGGGTTTCTTCCTTTACATGGTAAGAAAGGAATCTAAGTATATTAATTTAATCAGCAAATGAAATGAAATCAATAGAATTTTTTATAAAACGTTTTGTAATTATTTTCCCTTTAAAATGAAGGTTTATATTTTTTTAACGCACGATAATCCAGATTTTGTTTCTTAAGCATTCTAATCCTGAAATACTGCCCATTAATCTGACAAAATGTATGATACTAGAATTCCAGTCCCCTATTTTTATGTCGTCTAATAAAAACTGCTGTGAGTTCACTATGATATAACTTAATATATTTGTAATAAGTGTAATTATAAATGTAATTTATTAAGGAATTGGATATTGAATACTTTGCACACATTTATATTCGAAACAAAATTTTTTGTAGGTTATAGCTTTTTATTGATTTATTAAAGATGCATTTATATAATAAATAATCACATACAGAGAAAGAGAGGTTCTAATGATGAGTTTATCAGCCGAAACAATATTAACTGGATATAATTTAAATAGATTATGTTTATTTGCTTAATCAATATCACAATTTTTCATAGTCATGTAACTTGACTGGGATAATCTGTAAAAAAAAAATTAGCTTGCTGCATTTACTAAGTTAAATTTATATATCAAATACACACATGAAAATGGAAGTGATCAGTATAATATTTGAATAATTTTATCAAAATAAATAAATTAAATTAATTAATAATAAATAAATAACTTAAAAATATTTTCGTTATTTACACATGCAGAAGAATTTTAGTGCAAAATAATGATATAATTCTACAAATCTTAAGCAGATATACAACTTTAAACAAAAAAATCAAGATGAAACAAAAGCATATTCGCTGCTTCAGCCATGAAATATGAAATATCCACCGATAAAACAAATATAATTTATTACTCAGTATTTTATTCATGCAGCAATACTTGAATTTGTAAATAAAAAAAAAAAGTGTTTGTCATTTGCATTACCATTATGGCCCATCAAAGTTAAATGACTGTGGTGAATCAATACCTGTATTGTTATCAAGAAAATATCATTTAATTCACATTTATCATAGAAATCAGCACTGTTATTTGCAAAGTTTTATTTTTGAATAATTTATTAGTTTTCTGATTTATTCATAAGTTAACTCCTCAAATTATGGAACCATTACAAAAAAGTTCATTTCGTTAAAAAAAATTAAACATAATGAAAAATATTTGTCGAAATAAAGTCATATTTTGCTAAAGAAAAGAGCCAATGCACTTTTTTTTCGTCAAAACTTTTCGTGCTAGTTATTTCAAAATTTACGACTTTTGGGCCCCAAAGGCCGGCAATTAAATCCCCTTCAGTTGTTAGAAGAAAATCTTATGGGACGAAATTCGAACTTTGGAAAGAAATTCCTGTCCCACAGATGTGTTCTGAGAAGTGGTAGGACATTTTCACTGTCAGAAGGAGAACTATATATCATTCAGATAAGCACACACAATCCTGCAATTCGTTTATTTAAGCTAACAATAGTTTTGAAAATAATTCCGGGAAGGGAAATCTTTACACCGGATATCGTTATTGTGTTTTGAAGGGAAAGAGCACCATTTGGGGGTCAGTCTTTTACTGGACACATGTTTTAGACAAGAGGCGCCTTTTAATGAGGAAGATGTCAGTTGAAGTTTCTCACGTGCATGTGAAGACAAAGATGGGACAACCGGAGCACCCCCTTTACCCCGGCTGATGCGCTGCATATCCGGTGTCCAATTTATCTTCCTATTGGGCTTCTTGCCATTAAAAATGATTGTGTTGTGTTTTTAATGAAATCAATGCATTTAAATAACTCTTAGGAAATTATGATCTAAAAATTAATATGTGCAGCCTATATATTTTAATAATGCCGGTACGGCTGCATAATGTTTGAATACTGCGAAATTCAAAATACTTTAAATGCATCCTAATTTTTTCATGTTATCAGAATCAAATAACATGCTTAAAATTTGTGATAAGTGATCAGTTAAAAATCTGTGTATTATTTTCTTAATTAGTTTCTCTCGATAGTTAAAGTACAACATATGCACTAATATTAATTGAAAAATATTTTATTAATATCAACGTTTGTAGGTTATCCACTTATCATTGATTAAGAATAATGGACTTCAGGCTCTTATCCAGAAATTCTTACATTTTTTATACACATGTTGTTTTTTTAAATAATTATATGATTGAATCTGTAATTTAAAATTTCATCATCGTATAATATTGATTGTCATCACAAAAACAACTTGTTTGTTCCAAGATAATGCATTCACTTTACATAATTTTGTTTTCTTGAAACTTGGCCTGCCTCAAAATTTTGAACTGTCAAGTTTTAGTAGAAAATATTACTTATCTTTCCCACATTTTCACTTATGAGTTTTCTTTTATATGTTTGCAAATTTGTATATAATATGCATATGTTGAATCTTACATATTTGTGTTGGATAAGAAAAGTTTGCAGATAATTTTAAATCTTGAAAATGTTATATAATTCACAAAGATTTACTACACAACAAGAAATAATAAGATGAATTTGAATGTTTTGGAGTTAGATAATGAAAAATGTTGAAAAGATTAATGTTACAGCAAAAAAACTAAACGTCTGTTGTGTACAGAAATGACCGTTGAATGACACACAAACAAATTTCAAAACAATATGAATGCCTATTTATATAAAAGTGAGAGAATTTAAGTAACAGAGCGAGATACTATCATTCTTCTTCATAACATGTGAGAATTAGAAAACATACACAACTATGTGGTCACGAAACACTTTCTTTTTCATGATTTTAAACTATATAAATTCAATTTTTGCTTGAAAAACTTTATTTATAGGACTGAAATTTATCAAAATATACTGTAATAAAAATGTATGTCAAATATTTACTTGAACAACTTTATTTATAGGACTGAAATTTATCAAAATATACTGTAATAAAAGTGTATGTCAAATTTTTGCTTGAACAACTTTATTTATAGGACTGAAATTTATCAAAATATACTTTGCAATAAAAGTGTATGTCAAATTTTAGGTTGAATTTTCATTTGTTGGATATCAATGCTAATCCAATTGATCATTCCTGTTAATTATGTTAGTATTTTGTAACTGTGTATCATGAAAAATACTAACATATTCAACAATCATAAATATGCAATTAAGCAAATTTTATATTTTTTCTTAGAAAAAATAAATCAATTTCTTATCAAATATATATATTTTTGTTTTAGCTTCGTTTTGTTGGTAAACACAGATTTTAAAGTGAAATTTCTTACAAAATTATAACGAGTCACATGTATTATTTAAATTAAGTAATAAATATTTTAATATTAATATAATAAGTATTTTTATATTATTTAAAATTAAGAAATAATATATATTATATAATATCTAAAGAAACTGATTTGCATTATCTTTATTATTGGAATTTCTGTAAATGTTATCGAGTTGTGATTTTTCAAATATTATATATTTAGATTATGAATCAATTACAATAATTAGTAAAGTTAATTTAAATATTAAATTTGTGTGCAGAAAAACTTTACTAGTTTTTTTATATTTTTATGATGAAAATTAAAGTTATTATTAAATAAATTACTATATATAATAACTTATTGAAAATTACTTAAGATGGAGTTTAACAATGAAAATTTTCAATTGTTAGTAATGTTTAATACATTCATTTCAGTTTATTGTATGTTGTCAGTCTGTACTACTTTTTAAGTATCTGTGGGCAGATGTCATTTTACCAATACCCCCCATTAGGCTAATTGCCAATATAATTACCACGATAAGCAGAGCTGCAAATATTAAATTTTTATGCAGTTAAAGAAACGCTAGCTATTAGTTTAAATACCTATGAAGTATTTCGTTCTGTTAATAGAACCTTTAATAAATAAGAGACTGATAACATGCAAATAATTAGGCTTGCTTAAAAATAGTAAGTTTAATTTATTGATACTAAACATAAAATAGTTACATAATATAAATTAAGTTTAAAATTTGAGAACAGTTAAAAGAGACATTCCAATTAAATAATTCATTATCATTACTAACAAAAATAAGTAAATTATATAATACCAATGATAATAACAGTTTTCAACCAAAACTATCAGACACCAGAGTTTGATTTTCAGAATCTGGTGCTTTTAAAACACCTGGGATACGCCCCCTTTGACGAACTGGTATGCGTGCACAGTAAGTTAATAATTCGATTATGAATATAGAAATGCCAGATCGGCAAAGTAAAATTTTAAGTGTGTTAGCTATCAATGGTATAGGAGTATGCCGGTAAGGCATAGCAGAAAAAAATAATAAAGTTGAAAACAACGCACAGGAATTTTAAAATGAATGACAAATATGGTGATAAGAAAAATTAAATAGAACCGTACTAGACTAAAACTTAAAAGCACTGAATATATAAATTTAAGTTTGTACTAGGGTAACATATATTTAATGTATGTTTATTTACAAGTATATTTTATTTATATGCACAACAAAGTATATTAAATCCTACATTGAAATTACTTAAAAAAAAGAAATTTCAATTTCTAAATTTTATTGAAATCTTCATTAAAATAAAGTTTGGTGAAGCGTTTTTTCATCATTTAATTTATATTCTAATATATTTTTATTTATTAGAATATAAATTAAATCAGTAACCTAAAAATAGGTTTCCAGCGCAAGGGACGTGGACCCCCCTCACCATGTTGCACCTGCTGTTTTTTAAGAGGGCAGCTCCACTGCATGTTTTCTTGTTGCCATGCTCACAAGCATTTTGCACCCCAATCATTATCACGGGCATCATCTGTAAACGTAACCTCATCATCATCCAAGGGGTGAACACCGTCATACCTAGGCCTTTTAGGCTCTGGCATCAGGTGCGCAATGCCCTCGGATCCAGCGGTAGGAATACCAATTTCCGTCATTCTTAGGCCTTCTGCCCTAACTCCATTTCTGTAGCTTACATAAATAAAAATGGGTGCTCCGTGGCTGAGTGGTCAAAGTATCACTCCGCTAATCACTTGAGAGCGTAGGAGTGTGGGTTCGATTCCCACCGTGGCCCTGGGTGTTTTCTTCGTTATTCTTCTGTGGTTGTACATCTGTCATTGTGCTATTTGTCCTATTATCGACGAAGACTTACAAGCGGATCTCAAGAATCAAGCATACAAGTCTGAATATATGTAACGTAATAAATAAAATAAATAAATAAAAATATATTAGAATATAAATTAAATGATGAAAAAAAGCCGTAAACGAATTCAATATTTACCTGGATAAACCTCTGCGATATCATATAAGAATGGCTCGATTTTTCCTCCAAGAGTAGGGATTGGATCCATTTTCCGTCTTCGATAAAAGTGCAAAGCCATAGATGCAGTTAATACACTTCCTATAAAAGAGCTAATTATACATTCTATAATCAATTTATTTACATAATTGATTATTTCTTATGAGATGAACAGCTAACTTGACCGGCGGTTATTCAAAGATTACTTTAATATTTTATTTTCATTTTCTAAAGGATTAATTGTATTCAAGGGATCACTCTTGGATCTACAAATTCACCTATGGAATGATTTGTTGCCTTATGTACAGCGTTTGCAAATAAATTCTCTACTCCCTGATATTGAGCTGCAGCATCAGTATAAATAATTTTAGTGTCTGGATGACAGAACCTGTAATTTAAATGTAAATGAACAAATACAGATGAATAACTTAGTTTTACATCTTCATAACTGTTCTGAATAATCTAAACAAAAGTTAGCATGCACTTTTAAAATTGGTTATCAATAAAGTTTTGATTACAAATCAATATTAATTTTAAAATTTAAAAATATTTAATAAGTTAAATTAATATAAATGTGTAGCAATATGATCTGTAAAATGTTATAAGTAGGAAATTTTATCTAAGAAAGATGATTATAAACGTATTTATGACTCAGGAAAGAGCAAGTTGAAAAACTGCAGTTATTATTAATATATTTAAATAAAATAACTATACTTTGAAATCAACGGCCACGAATCTCTTTTCCGCTTCCCATTGGTAATGAAGAACAATTCTTCTTTGTCTTCACGGCAAAACATACCTAATAATAGAAATTGCATGATTTTCAGTCAAAATAATCAAATAATTAACTATTATATAAATAAAAATAAATATCAAGGAAATATTTATATTCAATTAATCTTTACCAAATACAGTCGTTGTGGGGTTAGAAGTTACTCTCCCACGATTATATTTACTCCTTGTAAGAAAAGTTTCATCCACCATGATTGATTTTACTGAGAAATATATAAAAAATATTCATTAACCATTTTTAACTTTTTAAAAAAAAATCTTAACTGCCCATCATATATAGTTGGCATCTATACATACTAATATAACATTAACTTAAAAAATTTTTTTATCCAATGGCGGGCAAATAAGGGTGACTGAACCCTATGCCACAACAAGGCCAGAGACTGCTACTCATTTGTCGTTACCCAGCGGGCACCTGTGAACCAAGTCACGGAGGCGAGTAGCGTTACCCGCGCCATGCCACCAAAAACTCGTTTATAGAGCGGGCCACAATTATACTTATAT
Organism: Latrodectus hesperus; assembly: GCA_037975125.1. Lineage (NCBI taxonomy): Eukaryota > Metazoa > Arthropoda > Arachnida > Araneae > Theridiidae > Latrodectus > Latrodectus hesperus. The sequence goes on along the minus strand of CM075851.1, from coordinate 8,862,211 downwards.
CATACACAATCATACTACACAGAAGAAAGTACAGAGAGAACAGAGAAGAAAAGAAACATTCCGGGATTCGAACCCGGGATTCCTTCGAACCCGGGACCAACAGCTCATAGTCAGGAACGCTTACCACTCAGCCAATAGGTCGGCACATTAGCTTAAAAATAATTTTAAATATATTTCAAATTTACAAACTCTACAATTTAGTATAAAAAAATATTAATTAATTTGCCTCAATCTGAAGTAACTTTTCTATTTTCAAATAACTGATATAATAATTAAAATAAGATCTTACCTTTATACCTCCAAGTTGTTTATAACAATGGGAAGCATGAATTTCAGCCATTTTCCTAAAATAATTGAACCAGTCGCATATAGTTTCGGTGGACATTTTTGCTTCATTCCACATCGCCAATTATTAATATTTTCTAAAGAATCTGTCATTTTTCCATTTAAGAACAAAGAGTATAAGAAGTGTTAATATATCCTTATGGGGTATTTTCGAATTTTCTAATAAATTATTATCACTTGGATTTATCATCGCAACGGATTTTTCTTTATACTTATTGGAACAAATAAATCTAAAACCGATTTTTGTACTCGTCTTTATAATTCCTTTCATATCCGAATTACATCTAGGGCATTTTATGAAAGGAGTTTTCTGCTAAATAATACCATAATGTTCCAAAAATTCTTGAAATAGAGCATCATTTTCGAGTAAAATTATGGAAAATACTGAAAAGTTTTCCAAAAAAGGATGCATTTTGATTAAACGTTAGCTTTGGTCAAAAAATAAACGATCAGAATCAAACGCAAAAGAAAGTTTAAAAAAAGCGCTCGGAGACTATGAGTAATGACAAAATATCATTTAGCCCACATCTCTATTTGACGTCATTGTCCAATCAATATGAGGACGATAGCAATCTTGTTATGGTGCGGTAGCACCATTGATTTCTATCCTCTTCTTGGCATCAAATTTGGCATAGAATAGGAGCAGTTCTGCTTACGGAAATCGCCCCATTCTCAACATGGCTCTATAACTATTATATATATAAAATGCATTTCATAAATAAAATTGATATTTGGATCAAAATTTTATTTTTCTGAAGAATTTTGCCTAATTATTTAGCGCCCTCCTCCTAACAGTGCTCGCGGCATGATAGACCCCTCCCATTCCTTCCCTAGGCCACAGCTGTGTTGCAAGGCCCTCTGCAACTCAACACCGGAGTAAGCAATGGAGGAAGAGGAAGAAAACAAGAATATTTCTCCTGGTGGTGGTGGGACTTACCCCATCTGGTCTAGTGGAACTAGACAAGATCCATGAGATCATAGACTGCCAAAAAATCACGATCACAGCCTCCTCACGAGAAAACCCCAAGCACTTCAAGATGTATTGCGGGCAAAACGGAGCATTGTTGCACTTGGGGCATGTTGGGTATTTTCTTTCACCGTCCTCAAAGATCATACACTTCAAGAGGCCAGTAGAAAGTCGAGACAGTGTCTGATGTACTCTGGAGCCCTTAAATGTTGTGGCGGCTCCAGGATGTCTTTGGAAGTACCAAGGGTGAGCAGGAGGGTCAGCCCAGGTTTTAGTAGTAAGTTGCTTAGCAATGGAAGAGATCTCTGATGGCACCTCTCCCTTTAATGGGCCATCTTCCAGGTTAATTCCCCGCAAAATTATCTCCACATACTATGTTTTTAACTTCTTTATTAATTATCCAAGGACTCTAATTCATTAGAAAACGAGGTACATGGCCGGAAGGCTACAGACCTCCTTCAATCCTAGACAAAAAAAAACATGCAACTGAATGTAGTAGAGCAATTAAACATTAGAAGTTGTGCTTTTTTTTTCTAGGGAAGAGGGTGGAGCACTGCAGGTGGACAATAATTCACATATTATTTAAAAAAATATCCAGATTCCCCGAAGTGTGGGAAAGGGATGGTTGTCGATTTTTAAAACTTTCTTCGTAAAAATGATGGATGGACGACTCAAAGATGTCAACAATTCTCCAGAGGGTTGTTTAGCTAACCGAGGAGCGAGATTCCAGGGAACCTGAATGCTGTAAAGTCGCTTCTTTCTTTTGGCCAAGCTGCTAGGGTGTAAACCAAGAATAACTCTGGTCTCAAATGGTTGCAGGTGGTTAAAAAAAGGATATTTATAAAAACTTTCCCATGCTGAGAATTTTTGAAAGAAAGTAGAAGATATTAGCTGTAAGTATCTGAATATCTAATTTTATTTCATAACGTTACTTTAAATTTTATAATAAATAAAGGAAAACTTGGAACGTTTTTGTTATGTTTCTATAACTATATTAAAAAAGATGCTTACAAATGAAAGAGTTTTAAAGAATTGAATCCCTAGAAAAGATTACTAAAAGAGTATTGTAGTATAAAATTTGATTCCATTCTGTGCGTGATTCATGATTTCAAACCAGGCGAAATTTCGGGATACAAACAAATAACATGTGATAATATGTGACAATATTTTATAAATTTTCCTATTCCGAATATTCAGCATAATAAATTTATTTCTTTTCATCAAAAATTGTATTTGGAAACGACTGTCTGTATGTAGAGAGGATACATTGATTGAGGAGCGATTTTATTTTCGTTCATTTCTTAAATTTAAATTCTCAAAGCCAATTCCTCGATTAGTTTTGAGTCTTAAAAACCATAGGTGCTATGACAACGAAGTTCTTAATATTTTAAAAATTATTCATCAATTTTGTATTGCAGATCATATTTTGTGTTTGGAAATTTTTGTAACCTTTTTACACAACCACCAACTTTTATAGCATTTTTTGTACTAACAACATTAGTATATGGGAGGAGTAGTTAGCGTCCTTAGCTTTGAATCAGTAGGTCCAGGGTTCAAATCTGGTAGGGATGTTCCTTTCTTTCTGAGTTATCCTTTCACTTTCGGGGCGAAGATGGCACATCCACTTTGTGCCATGGGAATCAAGCTTCATCATCTTCGCCCCATTTAGTGCTGAATGGACTAATTCTAAGATCAGCTCGGCGTTGAGAAAAAATTATACGAAATTTAAAAGGAAAAATAAAAGCATTTGAGATTCAGTTTTCACTTATATAAAGTGAGCTTTTTCCCTCCGTCTCACGTGTTGTCAGATGAGAGGGACGAGGTGGTGTCTTTTATATAGACAGGAGCGCCCGTGCGTATGCACATATCTCCTATGTAACTTATTATCAGAGATGTTCCTAATAATTGTTTATCTAAATGTTAGTTTAAAAAATTTTCCTAAATCTGGGAGAGGGGCATCTTCTTCTTCTTCTTCTTCTTCTTAGAATTGGGTTTGTATGTCATTGGGCACCTCTGCTTTTATCAGTATTTTGTACCATTAACTCCAAACCCAATGTTTCCTAGTTCCAGTTGCTGCAGATGCAGAAAGGTTTGTTATTTCTTGTGTCTTTTCAGCCACAAGATAACAATTTATAAGCTCAGGTAATATAAGTCCACCCAGCATTGCCTGAGATATTGGGCAAGGCAAATTACTCTAGAAGTTTGCCAGGCAACTAGAGGCTCCGTTAAGACACCAATACCGCGGTGCCAATTAGCCCTAGGCACGGATCGCATAACACCAGGGTTTACGGGAGCTGGTTCACGGCCTCTGATTCTATATTCAAGGCTATCCTGTCATTCCTACAGGACGTTCGGTGATCCACCACCTACCGACGCGCCTGGTAGCTGTTCAGGCCCCAGGGAGAGGGGCATCAGATCACAATTGATTTATTCAGGTGATCGAATGATTGGGTGTTGGTGGAATCGAACCGGTATACCCACCCTGGCGGTCCGTATTTATTAAAAAACAAAAGAGGACTTTTACAAAAGGGGGCTTACAAACTGCAGGCAAAAGCCTGGATAAAATAACAGTTGCATTATTAGTCACAAACGACTATATTTTGTTTTATACTTAGTTATATACAGCAGTACATGGTGAATTATAACAAAGCAGAATAGTTCTTGGTTAAACAATAGATACAGTTCCATACATGTAATATATACGAGATTACAACAGGGCAGCCGCATGATTGTCACTCTGTCCTTTGGCTTCAACCGCTCGTAGGTTCGAATCCCACATTGGATTTGAATGTGTATAGAGAAAACAATTTCACTTTAAATTGTCTAGACTAATTAGCTTTCGAGTGAATAATATGATCATTGAGCGACAAACAAACAAAAAGTCTTAACAAATATTTAGCGCTCTCTTCAGTAGTTCGTAGGTTCGAATCCCTTATAAATTTCAGATTATTGTAGTAACTAGGAATCAACTTTAATTTGTAATTTCTGGTCTAATTAGCTGTTGTTTTGAATGACAAATAAATCAAACCCTCGGCATTTCTATTTTGCCCAATGCCTATGTAATCTGCCTTAACAAAAAAGTTTTAGATTCAAATTGAAAAGATTTTGCAATATATTAAATTAAAAGATTTCTTATATTTTCATTTTGATAACGCATCAATGTTTTCAAAATAAATTGTGAGAGGATGTGAAGTAATTATACAATGTGTAATTACAGCATTGTGCTGTTAGTGATGCATAAATTACATACAGCTGTTGTAACAGTAATCAGAAGCTAAATTTCCTTCAAGAACAGACATAGGCCTTGAGTAAAATTTAATTATCAATAGTATATCGCTTTTGAAAGATAGCACTGGATTAGTTAAAAGTAGTTAACGTTTGTGTTATTATTGAATGAAAATATGAGAATGAGGTTATAATTAGTGGCCCCATTTAACAACCGTTGAAATCAGCATTCATTTATCAACTAGCCACACACACACAATCTCAGGATTTAATTTACATCGTTATCAAGCTGTCAATGTGTAGCTTTAGTGAAACATAAGTTAAGCAAATTCAGGTAACTACAATAAATAGTGCTTGGCCTACAGTTGTCCAGTGGTCAAATAGTTCTCTCTGGAGAGAAAAGTCCCATGATCGATCACAACCACTGCTGGGAAATGGTAGATATCGCCTTTCTGCGTGCACGTCTTCGGGGTGAGTGCTTGGGAGTTTTCTACACTTGTGACAAATGAGTACAGCGTGTTGTAACTATATGTCTATAGAGGGCGCACTGCACGAATATCTTTGTTTACAAACAGAATAAGACTCTGCGCCCAGCGATGTAGATGTTCTTTGTTCCATGTCTTGTTCTTTTCCATGTCTTGTCCTGTTTTAAGAAGAACATAACAGAAAATAATTATTATACTGCTGTAGAGTTACTAAAGAAGAGATATGGGCAAAAAGATATCATTGTTAGAGCTCATATAAATGTGTTGCTAAATATGCGTCCTGTAAAATCATGTGGCCAGTTAAAAGAATTGCGCCAGCTATGCGATACATGTTATGTTCAAGTTCGCTCACTTGAAGCCGCTGGAATACAATTAAATAATTATGGTAGCTTGTTATTTCCTATTTTATTAAAATTGTTGCCAGAAAATATAGTTTTAGAATATAATAGATATAATAAAAATGATGATTGGAATTGTTTAAAACTTTTAGAATTTTTAAGAAAAGAAATCGAAAATAGGGAAAAAACAATTTTATTTCGTGATACGGATGAAGTGAAAGACCAGTCGCACTCAAAGGGATACCCGAAGTATTTCCCAGAGAAAGGTCATAATTCTTTTCACCCCACACAAAAATACAAACAACAAAATGCGACTGCGCTGGCGTTAAATGTCGGAACCGCAGAAAAGGAGGGGGATGCGAATTTTGCGAGAATGACACCCCAAATAAACATAGTAGTAAAGAATGCGTTAAGTCTATTCTCGAGAGGAAAAACGCCTTAAAACAGAAGGGAAAATGTTTTTTTATGTTTTAAAAGAAACCACACTGCGTATAACTGTTTTTCGAAAATGCGGAGTAATAGTTGTAAGGGGAAACGTAATAGTTTATTACATGAATATATTAATGAAATTGAAATTAACTTTAGAAATTAATATGTAAAGCTAATATATATATTAATTTTTACATTATTATGTTGTTACAAAGGTATATGTTATTATCACTAGAACATAGTATGATTATTATTAAGTATAGACACTAGAACATTATATGATTATTATTAAGTATTGGTCTTATTGTTTTGAAAATCTGTGAATTAACTTAGTATTAATTTAGACTCTACTCTTGATGAACTTTTGAAGTTCATCGGGGGGGGAGGATGTTGCAACTATATGTCTATAGAGGGTGCACTGCACGAATATCTTTGTTTACAAACAGAATAAGATTTTGCGCCCAGCGATGTAGATGTTCTTTGTTCCATGTCTTGTCCTGTTTAAGTATGTCCTATGTTAATATTGAATTTAAAAATCTGCTCAAGGTAAGCTTATTTAGAATTTGAATTTATTATTAAGATGAATTCATAAACATGATTAGCAATTAAGAGAAGTTATGTTAGAAAAATATTACACAGCGCTCTATCTATGAAAAGTCCTCTAAGAATGCAATTTCAACTGTAGTATTTAAAATGCCCTACGACAGCCTAACTCCTCTACGTGGTTTCAAAATGATATGGGAAATAAATACATTGTAACCTGCTCTTTGGAATGGAAGGTTGTGAGTTCGATTTCAGGTATTGCTGTACAACCGGAAATAGATGCTGTACTTCTTTCTCCTTGCATATTTATTGTAAGTAGGGAATTTTCCTTGGGAATATATAAAATGAATACCGGGTGACTATCAATACAAAAGCCATCTTGAATGAAAGGTTGTTTCCTACGCAGTGTCAAGTAAATAGGAAAGCAAAAGCTAGAAATTACAATATATTATAAAAATGCAAACATTTAATGATAAATGTTTTAAATAATTAAAAAATAAGTAAAATTTTTGATATGAAATTTATATATTTCCATTTTAATTTCCTGCTATCACAATTAAAGAGTTGTGATTTTTAAAGGTAACTAAATTACCGATTTGAACTGGAATAAATAATCTTCTGTTGTTTATTAATAGCCAAATCCTTCTTTTACCGTAACGAATAATTATTCAATATTTCTTTTCTTCCGTTCATTAAAATATTTCCACTTATTTTATTCATGACTCTGTCTTGTATAATTTTCTTATAAAAATATTCATTAGGTTCTAGAATCATCTGAAGTAGAGTTTAATAATTTTCACGAAAGATGGGATAAGAGCATTGATCCTCATCTTTAACCCCTTATTTTAAATTAGAAATTTCTTTTAATCGGAACAGCAATATCACTATACAAATTCGCAAAAACTTTAAGATTATAGTTGAAATATTGTTTAACACATTTTATTTTGTTTCGAATCACATTTTATATATAATAAATAAAAGCCATAAATTCTAACATTTCGAAAATGATTAGCAATATAAAAAGCACAAATACAAATGTCTATTCATTGTTACAAAACGTTTGTATTCTCAATTAAAATATATTTACATGTTTAACTCTTGTTGTTGTTTTCCTATGATACTTGGACAAGCCAAGCTCGCTTTTGCCTTTGGCAGTGCGAATTAAGTCAATAGGGAGCGTCTTTCGTTTGGATCAGAGCACCACGAAGGTGAAAGTACCACTTTGCTCTATTTAAGGGGCCTCATCATTTTGAAACACGGTCAGGTGACGAGGCCACACCTGAGCTGGCACCCTCCTCTCCACATCCACGAGGAAGGAGTTTGGACGTCACAGATTAACATGGACACGTACCCAACCCACGGAGTTTCAGCAACCCAGTGAAGGAGAGTACACCGTGGTCACCCTCCCAACCACTGCCCGCGGCATATGATGCTTCACTTTGCTGAGCTTACGGGAAACGGCGTGAAGCTACTGAGCCACTGGAGCTCTGTTTAACTCTAAATGTAGCAAATTTACTTTAACTCTGACAAAACAGTTGAATAAAGTTATAATGGCCGAGCTGGCAGCCGAATGGTTAGCGCTCTTGCCTTCGGTTCAATAGTTCGTGGGTTCGAATCCCACCTTGGGTGTGGATATTTGTAGTGGTTCGGAATCCACTTTAAACCGTAGTTCCCGGTCTAATGAGCCCTCGTGTGCAAAAATGACCGTTGAGCGACAAACCAAACCAAACTAAAGTTATAATGTTCAAATTTGTGGCTGAAGCAAATTCAATTAAATATAATAAATGTGATTTTTAAATATTCCTTTCAGATTTCTTGAAAGCTGGGACCCGCGTAACTTTTCATTTCTCCTGCAATTTTTATAACGGCCCTCATCAACGGCGCTCTTTTCTCCCCCGTTTAGGCATTTTAGCAGGATTTTTTTATTTATTTTTATACTATTATTGCTCTTTTGTACATACTTCACAGTTTTGCATTTTAAGTACTTTTCTTATATCAATTTTAAAACGCTTAAAATAGTTGGGCTGCAAAAAAATTTCCTGGGGAAAATGAAAAAAATCTGATGAGGAAATTTATAAACGCAGATGCTCATCCTACGTTGGAAAATAACAATACATCAAATATGTATGCTGAGGAAAATGATAATATTCTGGAAAAACGATGATAAAATAAGTGATAACAAATCAGTCACCATGAGGAAAGCGATTATAAATAAGGAATGAATCATTATAAATAGAGATCTAAAATACAGAAATTGTTAATCAAACAAAGTACAGTACAATTCCAACTATTCAAATCCATTGTAACTGGACAGTATTCAGATAATCGGAAATTCGGTTGTATAGATTTTGAACAAAAGGACAATTTTAAATAATTATTTTAATTTTAAAATGGAAGCCCGGTGACTTAGTGGCGGCGTTTCACGCTCCCATGACACAGGTTTGAGGTCCGATCCTCGGGTTGGGCAAGGTTGACTCAGCCTTTCATCCTTCAGTGGGTCGATTAACTGAGTACCAAGCATGCTTGGGAACTAAACATTGGAGGTTTCGCGTTAAGCTGACCACCTAAGTGGGACATATGCTTCGCACCCCAGGGCCCTCGGTCATGAAAACAGTTATGGGCACTGTAGGCCTTGGCCCACATGGGCTGTCGTGCCATGGAGTTTAGTTTAGTTATGTTAATAATTTTAATGATTTTTATATGCTTATTTTCTACGAAACTGTATATTTGTAATCACTGTCGTTGTTTTTGAAAACATAGTAGTGATAAAAATGTCACTAAATATCAATCTTTCTCGAAGAAATTTCGAAGAAATCAATCTTTCTTGAAGGAGTTTAGTTTTTATATATATTATTTAACTAGTAATTTGTTTTTTTTTTTATAATATTTTTCATCAAAGGGATTGAATAAGGCACTAGCAAAATCACAAAAAGAAATGAATGAATAATTTCCTTCATCATACCAACATTAGTTACATGTATTATAATTCAAGTTCCTAGTAAAAGTATAAACTAAGGTGTTTAAACGTATTATTTAAAATTATATAAACTCTATACATCATTAAAATACAAAAATAATCTGAGTATTTAAAAAAACTTTATTTCTTGCAATATCAATCCTTCACACAAAAAATCGAAAAGTGATGATTAATTTTAAAAGTTGATTATAAACTTTCTATGCACATTGGGCTGTCTTTGAAATTAAGATTTTAATACTTTACTAAAAAAATTTATTCGTATCTACATTAAAAAAATGCACTAATTTTCTTATTTTTAGCTTACGAAGTGTACATAATTAATATCCCGACATTTCATTATTTCTGTTCATGAGTGATACTGTACCGCCTATATTGCTGCTCTTAAATTATTCGGTTATGTTTTTACGTGTTAGAGGTAATAGTAAAATTTTTTCCTTACAGCCAAATTTGAACTTGCAACTAGTTAATTTTAAAATGGGAGGAAAACTATACATTTTTAAAGAAAAAGAATTTAGTTTAAAAAGGAAGCATTTTTACTTGTTAAGGTACTTACGAGTGCTGTACATTAATACAGTACGTATGCATGCATGTATGTATGTATGTACGGTGCTGTAAATGGGGAGGTCATTGCTTGCTGAACTTCTCTCAGGAAGCTTGACAGTGAGGATTTGCATACGATGATAACTTTCGGAATCTCTGTACTTGGAAGCCGATGAATGTGTCATCGATTGATGGTCCCACGTACGCTTCATATCAAGCTTCTTCATGGACGCTTTCAATGAGTTGACTCTCTTTTGCAGTTTGAAATCCGGGATCTGACTCCATTCTGCTATATCTTCAGCACTCACTTCTGAGCTTCCAGAAATTTTCAAAAGAATGTTTCTGAATTACTCAAGTGTCATTCTCATCTCTTCTCCCTTTTCTTGAAAATTTCCTTTTTTCGATCACTTCCCTTTTTCTCATTTTCCGTCTCTTCTTCATTCTAATATTTTTTTCTGAAATCCTGAAAGCGCGATTCAGATAATTCGATTACAACTGTGTAATGATAAATGAAAGCATGACACGAAAAAAATTCTCTCCTCAGAAAAATATATCTTTAAAAATACCTTATATTTATATAACTTGCTTAATAAATACGTGGAAAAGTTTTTTTTTTTCAAATGGCGGGCACAAGGGGGTTGAACCCTATACCACAACAAGACCAGAGATGAGCTCCAGTGGCTCAGTAGCTTCACGGTGCTTCCCGTGCTCAGCAAAGTGAAGCATCATTTACCGCGGGCAGTGGTTGGGAGGGTGACCACGGTGTACTCTCCTTCACTGGGTTGCTGGAGCTCCGTGGGTTGGGGACGTGTCCACGTTAATATATGACATCCAAAGTCCTTCCGCTGGTGTGGCGTCGATGTGGAGAAGAGGGTGACAGCTCAGGTGTGGCCTCGTCACCTGACCGTGGTTAAAAATGACGAGGCACCTTAAAAAGAGCAATGTAGTATTTTCACCTTCGTGGTGCTCTCATCCAAAACGAAAGACGCTCCCTATTGACTTAATTCGCACTGCCAAAGGCAAAAGCGAGCTTGGCTTGTCCAAGTGTCATAGGAAAACAACAACAGGCCAGAGACTGCTACTCATTTGTCATTACCCAGCGGGCACCTGTGAACCAAGTCATGGAGGCGAGTAGCATTACCCGCGCCATACCACCACAAACCCGTTTATAGGGCGGGTCACATTCATACATCAACGCAGAAGAAAGGATAGAGAAACACAGAGAAGGAAAGAAACATCCATGTCCGAACCGGGATTCGAACCCGGGACCAACAGCTTAGGAGTCAGGAACGCTAATACGTGGAAAAGTAGTGTCATAGAGTATTATCATTTGCAAAAAAATCTTAGTGGTCAATGAAAAACAATGTGCATGAACATCATTTATATTAAGTTCAAAGTGATTTAGTTGTAGCGCTCTGCTGAAGGGAAGATCCTGCGTTCGATCCCAGCCACTGATGAATTAGGGGAGTTCCGCATTTTGCTTTTGGTTTCTGCTTGAACATTACTCAGTCTGGTAAGTTTAAAGTTTGTTGGTTTTATTCCCTTAAAGGTCCACAAATAAGCAGGCCCGGTCAACTTGATGAAAATCCACATTTGCTGTATTTAGAAATAAAAAGATTTTTATAGAATTCCGGCATTATTTTATGAAAAACCTTTATATTGAAGGGAAAATACGCGAAATATTTAAATGCTTCAATAGTTTCCTGGTATTGAACGTGCTGAGTTGTTGTTGTGCTTCCTGCACTGAGTTGAGCACTACCAATTAGACAGAAGCGGCCGGGTGGAGTCTTCGTGACTTTGAAGCAGGAATCAAGCGGAAGACCCCATAATACTTGACCTACCACGGTCAGATGCATCAATCATTTCGACGTCATTACGACCTCTGCACCTATTGAACGCATCCCAACCGCCTTTAGTGAACACGGTGGATCATCAGTTAAGCCCGGATTTGTACTCACTACCTTCCGATAATGAGAACGACGCCCTAACCAAGTCACAGCGGCCCCTCAAACATGTTAAATGGCAAAACATTCGAATTTTGGTGCGTATTTTATGTTGCTGAGGTGTTTGATAAAATAATTTCAAGAGTAAATTTTAAAATTAAAAAAAAGTTTGAATTAACTGAAATAATGTTTATTAACAATCCATGTTTATGTAGCTGATTGTGTTGATAATTTGTGCTTGAAATTTATTCAAAGACTTATTTTTATATTTAAATATTTTTAGTTATAATAAAAAATTATCTCAAATTTTTATTTTAAAAATATAACTATATTATATTTAAAGCTATGATGTGTAATTCAATGAGTTTGACTAAATTTAGGATAGGAAATATACACTTATTTTGTTAAATAATGATAGTTTTCAATATTATCAAAAATATAAAAAAGTCAAGAAATTACACATTCTGAATTTCAATATATATATATATATATATATATATATATATATATATATATATATATATATATATATATATATATATATATATATATATATATATATATATATGTATGTATATATATATATATAATCAGATGTCTCGATACATGAGCAGTCATAATTTCCCAAAACTGATATTGCCCATCAGTCAAAATTCAATCTGATGTAAATAGTTTCATTAATTTAACAGAACAATGACGTCACACGGCATGAAGTCATTGTTTCTTCTCCGTGAATCCTCAAGGAATTCCGCTCCGAGCTAGGTTTCACTAGAGAATTTTTCAGTAGTTAGAGCCTGGGACAAAGAGTGGCGCTCCTGAGGGAAGACCACCAAAAGAGGAAAAGAGGGGAATTTGTTTTGTTTTGTTTAGGATTGAGGGAGGTCTGTAGCCTTCCGGCCATGTACCTCGTTTTCTAATGAATTAGAGTCCTTGGATAGCATTGGCCTGGTGATTAACAAACCAGAAATAAAAGATACAATAATGAATAATACAAAGATATTGAGAAATATAATGAAATCGCAGGCAAAATCATTATTCTACATTGTAAAATATTAAAAATTAGAAATCTGTTTCAATGTTATAAAATTATTGATTGCAAAAGTGCACCTCTGCGTTTGTGGCTCGGCAGTTATTTCATGAGAACTTAATTAAGACCAGCACACCTACAGGATAAAGTAATGTAAACTACCTGCATTAACTTAGCTGATTTGCCATGACAGTTACTTTTGCCCATAGTCATGGCAGGACGTTTTAATAAAAGACTGCACAGTTCTGCAAAAAATAACAAATTTATTCAAAATCGCGCTTTAAAATTCTATGACCAATTCTGACGGTCGGTCATTTTACTTTCCTCATAGTAGATTCCCAATCACAACTCACAGAAAAAAGAGTTGTGGGTTCCGAACCCATGAACAGTTGAATCGAAGACAACAGCGCTAACCATTCAGATGCCATTGTGTAACATAGTTAATATTTCAGAATAAAAACATAAAAATAATTTATATTTTAGAATAAAATATAAAAATAATTAATATTTCAGTATAAAAACAATAAAAATAAGTTTAATAAAGAAATATTTTAAAAAATCTTAAGAAATAGACAGTGGCGTAGTGAGCATAATTGACGCCAGGGTACAATACCTTTTTTATGCGCCCCCTTGAAAAAAATAGTAATACAATATAAATATGGGAATAAAATGTGTTAAGTAATAAGAGATATATAATAATATAACGATATATAATACATTATAATAAATAGAGTATAATTGTAATAAGAATACAATATAAATAATAACTGAATATAAAATAATCGAAAATATATTAATTTAAAGTCTCAAGCTCAGCTTTAAATTTAAACAAAATACACAATTCTAATTTTTTAAAAAAACACTTATATTGGATTCGGAAATGTGTCATTAGAATAATCGGACTTATGTGTGATATAGAATTAATTATAAAAAGATAGTGATTTTATATACTAATACAATTATTTTAAAAAACAAAACTTTTTCAACATGAAATAATTCGTTACATATCATTGATATAAGCAGATGTAATTATTTGCAATCTAATGTACTATACTATTCACATTTTTATTGCCTTTGCTGAAGTAAATTGATTAATTACTTTATCACAAAGTTGATCATTTCAAATTTTTCTTTTTCTATACTTAAGATTGTTAAATCACTTAGACGGTTTTGACTCATGGTGGATCATAAATAAATCAAAATTAATTTTATTTTGCTGAATGAATGTTTACAACTTGCAATTGGTGCAGAAATAGTAAAAGTATTTGAATAGGCAACCTCTTCTCTCTATCTTCACCGTTATGAGATAAGGCATGTTTTAAGTTTTAATAGGTTTAGGTTTAATTTCTTTTCTACTGCTGAATAACATCTTTCAGTCCTACATTTCTCCATAGACTTCTGTTCCATGGAAATCTGTATGACAAAATTCTCCCAAACTTTTACATTTGTTAAGGACGCTGACTTCGCGCTCCTAAGGCAGAGGTCCAAGGTTCGATTCTCAGGCTAGGTCAACTCAACCTTTCAGTTGGTCGATCAACTGAGTACCAGTCATGCTTGGGAACTAAACCCCGAGGATTTCGCTTTGGGCTGACCACCTAACCGGGACCCCAAGGCCCTCGGTTAGGAAAACAGAAATGGGCACTGTAGGCCTTGTGATCCGGATATTATAATTTTGAAGTCGGGATATTTATTTATTTATCTATTAATTTTTAACTTTTAAGAAAATTGATTTTAATGATTTAACATTTCCCTAAAAATGTCTTAAAAAATTTTAAATGTATTTTTTCTAGCTTGTTAACCAATTGAAGCAATCAAACACTTTCATTCCCTGTTAAATTTGTATTATCTTATTCATGAAAGACTCTACAAATAGTTGATCATTATGTGTTGAACGTATGAAATAACTTATCTTGACAAATTTTCAAAAATTCTATAATATTACTAACTTTAAAAACTTTAGCTATTTATTGCAAAATAATAATTGGGCAAGACTTTACACCCTAATTTAGAATCAACTCACCTGATTTTTTCACACCCACGCACGCACAGTGATTTCGTTTTGTTTTAAACATTACCACAGATTAAACTGAAAATTTTACTTTATTTTCTTAATCTCAGAAAAATTCCAGTGAAAAACTTTAACTTTATGGGAAATTTCGCATTTAAAATAGCTTTTTAAATTGCATCATTCAGACCATTAATATAAACCAAAACTACTTTTACTGTAAAGAATTTAAATCACAAAACGTAATATTGATAATTTATAGTTCATTTTTATACCATAAAACCAATTTTTCTGATTTCAAAATTAGAAGACCTTTGTTAATAAGTCTTTATCTGATTTCATTTTAGATAATTAAATTATGCCATAGCATAATCAATGCAAATATCAGATAACCAAAGAAACGCTAATAAAGACAAAAATATTTTGCGAGTTTCTCAAATCAAAACACACATAAATTCAAGTAAAATTATGTATATTTTAAATAATCAGAAATTTTCAGCAAAACAATATATATTATCATTAAAAATTATTTTTTCTCAAAACATATGCACTCTATATTTATCTTTCAAGTTTTTCATTGATTTAAATAATTATCAAGAATTACAAGTGCTGAGATAAAAAATATATTTTAACTGTTATATCGCCTAATTTTATTTAAAGAAATTTTCTCGATCAGTTATCATAGTAGTGAAAATTTTCTTCGTATATTTAAGGCATTTAATAAAACTGTTTTTTTAAGATTAAAATATATTTTATAATTAAAATAAGAGGTTAATTTTTATTAAAATCAAAATTTATTTCTATTAAGAATCATTTTGTAAGTGCTGTTCATGCAATGCCATAAAGTTTTTTCATTCAATAAATTTATATCATTTAAAAACGATCTTCAAATTTTACAATGTAGAATGAGAAATATGTACGATTTCTTTATAAATTTCTTGAACGAATTTTTCAAATTAAAAGGTTTGCATTTATATAAATTGAACTATTTAAGAAATATATTCTGCATATTTAAGCATACAAAAAAGAAAAAACATTTAAAATAAAAAAGCAATTAAAAAGAAAAAAATATTGACAAAAGAGAAAAAAATGTATAGATTTTTAACTTCTACCATTTGAAAAAAAGAATTTTTCAATATAAGGGGCTATATGTAAAGCCAACAAAATTACGAGTCAAATAAAAATTATTTCCCCAAACAAAAACATTTAAACATTAAATAAAGACTTTTAAATGAATAGTTTTAACTTATAAGTAATTTAATAATTAATTTTCAAAACTCTGCAAGCAGATGTTCAGAAAATATTTATGCCAGCAAAATATGAAATAAATATTCACATATCGAAAGAATACATAGTAGACAGAAAATACACTTAAGGTAATAATATTTTAAATGTCAAAACTCCAGATTTTCAAAAAATTACATTTTTGTTTCCGATGAAGCGACGTTTGGGAAGAAACGGAATACTAACCATGTGAACTAATAAAAAGGAAGGAAAATTGATGTGTTTTCCAAGAATTTGGAAGTAATTAGTTCTCCATCCCCTCCATTTCGATTCCAGGAAGACAAGTCCCTACGCGGCATACTGTAGTGCTATTTTACGAAAAATTTCCCCTTTCTCTGAAGGTCAGTCTGGTACCGGACACAATATTTTGGACAAAGCGAACCGCTAATATGAAACACGCTTCAGCTGGAATTTTCTCACGAGTGTAATGCGACACTAAACAGAAAGGCTACAATAAAACCTGAGATAAAAAAAAAAAATACAAGGGTTTACTTTTATTTTGGGACAATGGATAATACAATTCACAAAGTCTAAATAACAACTGAAACTGATTTTTCTATATCGTTTCTTGATACCTTAAGTATATAAAATCTGACTTTTCTGTTATTAGTAGTACATATAAATTCTTTCAAGTTTCCATTAATAATATTTCAATTATATGAAATTTTCTTCTTTTGCGAATAATTCTATTATAGTCAAAATAAGATTAATTTTTCACATTTTTTATCATAAAAGGAAATCAAAAATATTAACAAAATACTGCTTGTTAAATAAAAAGATTTAATCTCTTATGAGAAATTAAAAATAGCACGTCAAATAATATTTCAAAACACTGAAATTGTCGACAAAAATTATTTAAGCTTTTAATTTTTGAATAATTATAACATCCAGAAGGGTCCAATGGAAGTAATATTCATTGAAAGTTTTTTTATTTTTTATTTTGAGTAAAACAAACTTATTTGTTTTGTTAATATTATTGTTATGACTTTTTTTAGTAATATAATTTGACTTAGATAACCTGTATAACAATCAAGACTCATAAAGGGCAAAGTGAATCTTGACGTATTCACAAAATTAAATAGGTGTCTTTCATGAGCTTACTCTTCTGTATAATCTCCCTAAGTTAATAGATCCAAAAATTACCCTATAACATTAACACAAATAATTTGGTAAATAACTTCATATTAAAATTAAAACGTCTCATATGCATAGAAATGGAACTGACTGATCTAATGTTCCAGAAATTTTATATGATTATATAATAAAATTAGGATATTTTCTTTATTTACACACTTAAAAGATTTGTTGTACAAAACAATAGTATCATAAACTTTGAGTAAAGTATGAAACTTAAAAAGAAAATGATTAAAAGAATGAAAAATAATCTAACTGATTAAGAAATGAAAATCGAAATATGGTTAAAAATACGATTTTTAAAAGGAACTAAACCAAGCAAAATTATTATTAATAAGGAATTGTAAGAGTAAGACTTTCGTTCATGGCAAGCTCTTGCAACTTTTCCTTATTTTTCATCAACAATCTCTTCTCTTTTCCAAATATAATTCTTCCGTTTTTTTTCTTTCTATTGAAAAATTTATTTTTCCAAATAAAGTTGATATTATGATAAAACTAAGATTGAAATTTTCTGAAAAATTTTGTTTATTATTGAAATGATTTAGCGCCCCTCTGCAAGCTGCGCCCGGGGCATGATAGACCCCCTTGCCCCCCCGTCACTACGCCTTTGGAAATAGACTTATTAAACATTAAAAATGTGAGTAGAAATTTCATATAGGTAAAATAATCCTCTGAGAAAATCTTAAACTAAAATCAATGAAACATGAATTGCAAAATGTCTTATCTTAATGCCTGTAATTTTTGGTTTGTTTGTTGCTCAACGCTCATTTAATGTACACGTGGTCTAGTTGGACAACAGTTTAGTCTATAATTTGAATCACTGAAAAAGTTATACTCAGTGTATAATTTTGAAAAACTGACAATATTATGAATTTGCATTGATAATCTGAAAATTCCAGATTTTATTAAAAGTATCTATGTATATAAATAAATAACTTTGTTTTAAAGAAATTAAACGTATTAAACTATTTGAAGCTATTTAAATATCCTTTCTCGCGAATTTTAGCAACGTATGTGAGCGATTCCCCTTCTCAGCCCATCTGGAAAGGGTGAAATAAATTCCCACGCTCTGATGTACGGACTCGCGCCTTTTTGACTGGAAATTCATTTCCGACTCCATTAGGGGAAAGGTCTAGGAGATACGGGTTGACCAGTAGTTCCAATGACCACAACACTACCGGCTCTATGATGTTGCAGATGTAATGAATATATTCCTTCTAAAAATGAAGTTTCGCTTCTGTACATCCCAAACTTCACCGATTACAACCCGTAAACCACAATCTACTGTCATGTGGTGAAGATGTTTTTTCGAATATGAGAATCGCACTTCAAATTATCCACCTTCAATATCAAGTGTGTGCTAATTATGAACGTTTGGGCAGTGAATTAATTATGACATATTTAATTTCAACCATGGCATGAGATCATCTAAATAAATTTATAAAGTATAGAACGAGAAAAATTTGAAGAATAAATAAGACATATATATGATAATGAAGTTAAAATAATCTGAATAGTATCGATAATTTTAAAGACTCGTGTTATAATTTTAAATACAACTTTTTTACTTAGGTTATACTTTTTTTCACTTATGTATATATTTTTAATAAAGTCAGAAATTTTCAGCTAAACAATGTGAACTTATAAAATTTTTTTGTTTTTTTCAAAATTGATGCACTAAATATAACCTTTTGAAGTTTTTCAGTGATTTAGATTATCAGCAGGCTAAACTGTCGGTCCCTGTCTAATTAGACCACATGTGGATAAAATGAGTGTTGAGTGATAAGCAAAAAAAAAAATTACGCCTATTTATTTAGGTACGAAATTTTAAGATTCATATCTCTTGATTTTACTTTGAAGAGTTTTCTGATTCGGCTATTTTGCCAATGTAAAATTTCTACTTATTTTTAGTGTTTAATAAGACTATTTCTTAAGATTTTGAAGTATTTCTTAATTAAAGTTAGAAATTTTTTACTCTGAATTATTCACTCATTGTTTTACATAATGACAGCGCGTTCAAATGTTCATGGGTTCAAATCCCACCTCGATCTTGTTTGTAAGTAGTGATTAGGAATCCACTTTAAATTTTTGGTCTCAGGCTAATAAACCTTCGTGAAACGCGACTGTCGGGCGACAGACATTTACACAATGGTGCATTTTTAAGTCTAAGTCAATTGTCGTGTTATACTCGTGAGAACATTTGCGTTGAAACGTGTGTCATGTTATCTTGTGTTAGCTAGGCTGGCAATATGGGGTGTGCTGCTCCACTTTTTCAACTGAAGTGTAATTTGGTGTTGAGCCCGACTTCCTCAGAAGACATATCAAAAGTACCTGTTTATAGAGTAGGCAACCATTCACAACCCATTCATACAAGGAAGGGATAAAAACAGGGGAGAGAGAGAGAGATAGTACGTCCATGGCCGAACCGGGATTCGAATTCAGAAACTCCCTATCCGCAGGCACGCAGACCACTAGACATGGTGGGCGGCAACATGTTTGTTTTTAGCGGTTTCTTTAATCAAAATATTTGTGTCCAGCTGTAGACTGAGCTACAACGAAACGGAGGAATTTCTTCCCGAAATTGCAATCTAGGGTAGAAAAATATTTTCCTGCAATCGAAATGGGGTACAACGGTTGAAATCGAATACTAACCTTTTTGTCCTTTTGTTCCATCCTTTTGAAAAGAATAATAAACGACGTTTTATCTTTCAAAAAATGTTGAGTTTCTCTCGAAATTTCATGGTTGTATAGAATGAAAATATTTCCTTTTCTAGTATTAAAATGTAATCTTGTGGTAGAGGCTAAATGCTTTAAAAATTAAATGTTTACTTTTAAATTGGCGTAGTTTTTGTTGTTCAAACTCTTGTTAGAAATTCATATTCTCATGCTAGTATTGAAATGTTTCTAGAGTTCGATGACCTAATTGTAGTGGTCCTCTTAAAAATGTAAGTCTCAATTGAATTTAAAAAAACTAATAGTTGCTAGCCAAGCAGCTGAAATCTTGCTTTTTGTTAAAATATTTTCAATTTGATCACCACCCCATGCGAGAATTTTTCGAGTAATTCGGAATCACCTTTAGGATCAAATAAAATTAGATCTAATGTAAAAATTTTACCCTAAAACTAAAAAACAAACTTAACTATCCATTGAATTTTCTCTATAGTTTTGTCTCATTCATTTTTTAGTTTTTATTTAGGGAGATTCTGTTATGATAAAATCGTTAATGCGTTAGTAATTTAATAACTTCTATGAATTTTTACTGTCGAGTTCTTTGGGTTCAACATCGTTTAATATACAAAGAAAAGGGTGTGCAATAAGTTTCAAAATAAATATAAAAACTATCCATCATTCTAAAATAAAAATTTGCGGTATGCAGGTGAAGATTGGCTGCATGTAGTATATATACACACACACACACATATATATATATATATATATATATACACATATATATATATATATATATATATATATACTAGCCAGCTGAAGGCTATTTATTGACACGCTCACCTGGAATATATCAATCATTAGACAGGTGTTTCCAAGATAATTTGATTGGAAATGTGCATACACTACAACAATGCTACATTTGATTTAAATTTACGTTTACCATTTTTCCACGAAATTTGAAAATTCCCAAGTTCCACTAGTTAGGTATACTCAGTCAATACTATCGATCCTGATGTCAAATTGATATAATCAGAAACACCAATTGATCTTTCTGCTATCATCATTCTACTTGTTAATAATTTAAAATTAAACTACACACACGTGTATTAATTTCCTGTTACTCGAGAATTTGACTAGACATGTTTTCAAATTTTTCATATTGTTGATAGCTTCACACGAGTCAAATTTTCAGTACACATATTTCAACCATTGCTTAAAATACCAAGATCAAAGTAATTACAAACAATGAAGGAATAAATCATATTGCATGAGCATTTTCGAATGGGAATTGTGTTACTCTTTATTCCACATAAAATTATATTATTTGGTTACGATTAAGGTTTACAAGGAAGCTATTATTTTTAGCAAGAAAATCTTAATTTTGATTCAAACTTTCATTAAATTTACATCTTAACAACTAATAATAAAATTCATCAAGAATTGCTTATTTCAGAAAAATTACGAGAAATATTCCCTTAAATGTTTTTTAAGATATGCATATTTGTTTCAGAGACATTATAATACGATTTCACCACATACAAACGATCAAATTTAAGTTTTAAAAAAATGTTTGAATTTATTAATCACACAAACATTTTTCCGTATAAAGAAAACAGCGGAGAACATTTTAAATTATTTAATGTCCTTATTGTGAGATTCAAAATTATTTTAATAAATTTTTTTGTTAAATTACGGATATTTTAAACTAATATTTCGTAAATTTAATATAAAAGTATTGAATAAAAGTTAAAGTTACTTACAAATTCTGAAAAGTATGAAATTCCCTTTATCATGCAAAAGAAATATTTTATATTATTAATTTAATGATTACATTTTAAATATTTCGCTTTCTTTCTCATATACTTCAATATCTAACAGCATTGCACTAAAAATTATAATTTTACCTTCTTGAAACAGAATATTTCAAATAAGCACAATGTTATGGCTTTTTTATTCCTTTCGTGTTTTCGAAAACAAAGTTCAAGGACTTAATTCTATTATTAAACTAAATATTTTGACCTCTTCAATAAGATGTTTCTAACATAAGAAATAAATTTTATCGTTGTGATAAATTAATAAATTATGATATGTATTTTTAATAGATTAACTTTAATGCAAAATTAATATTGTCGAAACTGAATAAAGTATTCGTTTCTGATTAGTGAATTTATGCTTACAAAAAAATTTTTTCTGAATATTTACTTCACTTAATCAAAACTATTAAAAATATTAGATGAATCAAATGAAAAGTAGCTTAATATTTTTATTTTATACCCATCAATAGAAGAAAGATGTTAAATCATTATTTTACTAAAATAAATTTTTTAAAAAAAACATATTTCTCTAAATGATTTGCATGTCAAAGTAGTTATATTCTGTGAAGGGAAAATATTTAATGTAAGACTAATTTGAATACGTGAAAAAATGTGATATTAACATGTTCAATACTAAATATTCTATTTTTAGAATACTATTGTAAACAATATCGTTAAGATATCCTTGTTTTTATATTTTTGCTTTTATTCTCCTTTTGAAAACCAAATTTTCAGGCGAGAGATACATTCATTTTAATATGTGTGCAAAACAATTTAAGAAATACTAAAAGATATATAACAACACGGATTCTTGCATGAAGTAATATATTTACATAATTAGAAACGAAAAGTTTTCGGTATGAGAGGAATTTAATATAAAAGATTTACATTCAAAATGTTTCACCTAATTTTCAACTAAAATCAGTAGCTTACTATATATTCTGGAGTCTATTGTTTGCCAATTAAGTTAGATTTTCCTTTTTTAAAATTATTAAAAATATACGATTTTGTCAAAATTCTTAAATTTGTATGTATTTAAAGCAACAGAAGCGTTTTCTTTATAATGATTTTGAAAATTAAAAAAAATATGTCATTGATTTTGAATAGTGTCTGCAATTATTAAAGCCAATTAATTATAAAACAGAAAATTAGGAACTTATTACAGCTGTTTAAAATCATAACATTTACTATCTGAGAAATAAAAAAAATTCTGATTTTTAATAAAAAGAAATGATTGAAATTATTATATATATGGCAAAATGATATTTTAAATACAAACAATTGCTTAGAAATAAATTAAAATTTTCTGATATTAATTTACAAAATAATTAAATAAAATTCATATTTAGTGTAATAAAAATTTATAATAGGGACTTGAAGAAATTTTGAAGCAGAACATTCACAAAGTAAACGACAAGCACTCGTGGGTTTCTTCAGCTGACAACGATTGATGGTCTTTCCCCACTGTAAGTGGATTAGAAGGTGATTATTGTGAGGCGGTCCAGGGTAAAACGGAATTATGCCTCATCAAGAGTTTTAGAGGCTTTTGTATTCTTGACAAGTTCTAAAGGGGAAAAACTTGCATTGCAGTGAAAGCCAAAACTATGTTGCCACCACGAAGCAAAAATGAAGCACTTTCTTCACAGAAACCTTCACAGAAGGGGTTAATATTATAATTATTTTTATTTATAAGGTACAACAATTTAGTTGTCAGTTATAAATTTCTAATCATAAGTTATTAAATTAAATTGTTCAGATGCTTGTAATTGTTTTGAATCCAAGGACTACCAGCGGTCTATGGAAATTTTTTGGCTCGTAGGGATTGTATGGTTCAAATACCATTACTTCAATGTTATTTATTTTGCATACTTTATTATAGAAATTGAAGGCTAAAAATTTTATGTAGTGGGTGATATTAGTCATCCCCGAGTTCGTTCTAATATGCTCATTTCTAAAATAATATTGTGAGTTAGAAACAATGTCTTATAGAAGCTTGTTTTGTTTGGCTTCCAATATTTCTGGACTCAACGTGCCTTGCGGGGGAGTGAAGAATCCCCTCCCTGTCGCATCTGGGATCTGACAAAGAGGCAGATCTGACAGTTTTAAAAAGTCAATGTGAATTACAGTGGCGGCTCGTGCTATAGGTTCAGTGGTTCAGTGAACCCCCTAAAAAATAAATACCTGGTGAAGTTTAATACATCAATATTAAACCACTATCTATATGACTGTTTCGGTTTATTTTTAGTTATAGCGCCTTTTAAAGAACGGGGTAAATCATTTCAAACACCGCTCCTATAGCATCGGGGCTCTGAACCGCCCAAGTATGTTTTTCGCTTGTGCACGTCATAAAATCGGAAAGCATGATTGGCTAATCCGAGCAAAAACTATTGAACTGGTCGCTAAAGGAAAATTGAGCGACAGTGGGGATAATTTTTCCCCATTCCGATGACAGGTTTTGGGTTTGTATGTCATTGGGCCCCTCTGCTTTTATCAGCATTTTGTACTATTAACTCCAAACCCTATGTTTCCTAGTTCCAGTTGCTCGGGTCACCCACTTTATTAATAAAGTCCGATAACCCTTTCATGGAGTCTAGGTGTCACTCTCTAGTATGGATGATGTCTAAAGAAGTTAATCTAGGGAGGGCAAGAGCCTCGCATTCGTAAATGATATGCTTGGCCGTCACATTTATTTTAAATATTTCAGAAGTATTGGAAGGTCAGAGAACTAATGGCGTCAAAGCCAATTTTTCGGGCATTTGTGGTAAATAAATAAATATTATTTTTTTATGTTATCAAAAGAATTAAGCTCTATCTGATTTTCATTCATTAACAATTTTTCAGCCTTGTTTGTAACAGGATTTAGCCTTGTTTGTAACAAGGAATATCCTTGATCAATGGATCAATTAATCGAGAATATTCCTTGTTACAAACAAGGCTAAATCAAAATTACTAAATTAAAACATGTAACAAAGTAACATTTCAACAACTGTAATTTTAATTATCCAATAAATTTCCTGAATAAAATGACCATTTTCTAATTTTTAAAAATATCTAAAATAAAAATAAAACATTTAACTCGAAAATATTTTTTATTCTCGACCTGCAGATAAATCAAAATAATTCCATCCTTGTGTGTGACGTAAAGCAATTCCAGAAATTCTTCAAAGTAATCAAAACAGACTTTTGTTTCCTTGAGAACATTAATTATGCTGACATTATCATTCCTTTACGGATAAGGAGTCTAAAAGTTACAGTTATCATTCAATAGAATCATCCAAATTTAAATTTTAACTTCATTGGTATGGCCAGAAATATATTTTTTAATAAGATTTTTGAATTTGTTTTCTCTAGTTTTGCAAATATTATATTTTTTTATAAAATAAAAATTAATTTTTTATTTCCAATTTTCTTAGCTTCTTAGGAGAATTTTATAAAAATGTAAATGGTTTAATATTTTTCAAAAACAGTAATCACGTAGTTACAGTGACTGTATTTTGAAAATACACATATTTTTTCCAGACTTTAAAAACACATTTATCTAATTTTTCTGTTTAATAATCTGCTTAATTAATATATCTGTTTTGTAAGAAGTCTGGAATACTGATTCTTTAAATCGCAATTATGTGGAATACTTAAGGATTTAAAGCATATTAATTTTATCATGCAATTATATGAAATAAATAATTAAATCATATCAAGCAATTAGTGTTTTCTAATCTGTGCTCTTCGCATTTTCCTAATAACTTTTTTTTTTTTTTAGGAAAGGAAATTATATTATATACGTCATGATTTCATTTTTATTTTTGTTTATCATTTTGCTTA
Source organism: Latrodectus hesperus (assembly GCA_037975125.1). Classification (NCBI taxonomy): domain Eukaryota; kingdom Metazoa; phylum Arthropoda; class Arachnida; order Araneae; family Theridiidae; genus Latrodectus; species Latrodectus hesperus. Next base: position 8,836,663 of record CM075851.1, on the reverse strand, counting down.
TAATTGTTTATCACCTTTATTTTAGCTATCTCCATGACAATCACTGTAATGTAAGTCCAAGGCTTACATAAATTAGCCCCTGATACAATAAAAGTCAACTTTATAAGCACATAATCCCAAAACTAAACTCCATGGCACGACAGCCCATGTGGACCAAGGCCTACAGTGCTCACAACTGTTTTCCAGAGCGAGGGTCCTGGGGTGCGAAGCATATGTCCCAGTTAGGTAGTCAGCCTAACGTAAGACCCCCAGTGTTTAGTTCCCAAGCATGCTTGGTATTCAGTTAATCGAGCCGATATGAAGGGATGAAAGGCTGAGTCAACCTTGCCCAGCCCGAGGATCGAACCTCGGACCTGAGTCATGGGAGCGTGAAACGCTGCCACTAAGAAATAATCCCAAAGTAGTAAAAATCACCGGATAATCGGTAATAAAAAACTAAGATTAATTGTGAACCTGATACAATATTACAATGAATGAAAAAGCCCGTTAATTATAGGGTAAACAAGAATGTTCTTGCCGTTTTCATATTGCCATTGAATGAAGTGAGAATAAGTACGCAAATTAGTGTATGATATAGTTGAGACATCAGTCAGCAGTGGCATAGTGAAGGGGGCAAGGGGTCTATCGTGCCCCGGGTGCCGCTTTGAGAGGGGCGCCAAATAGTAGTTACGAAAATTGTTTCAGAAAAATTTTATCTCTTTTTAATTGAAATATCAATTTTATTCGGAGAAATATATTTTAAATTTAATAATTATTTTCTCCTGTTGAAGAGCTTGCCATAAATGTGAAAGTGTTCCTTTTTTTATATTTCCATATGAGCTGCAGTGGCTCAGTAGCTTCACGCCGCTTCCCGTAAGCTCAGCGAAGTGAAGCATCATTTGCCGTGGGCAGTGGTTGGGAAGGTGACCACGGTGTACCCTCCTTCCCTGGGTTGCTGAAACTCCGCGGGTTGGGGACGTGTCCACGTTAATATGTGACGTCCAAAGTCCTTCCGCTGGTGTGGCGTGGATGTGGAGAGGAGGGTGCCAGCTCAGGTGTGACCTCGTCACCTAAATGGGGTTCAAAATGACGAGGCACCTTAAAAAGAGCAAAGTCGTACTTTCACCTTCGTGGTGCTCTGATCCAAACGAAAGTACTCTCTATTGACTTAATTCGCTGCCAAAGGCATAGCCAGATTGGCTTGTCCAACTGTCATAAGCAACAACAACACAACAACATATTTCCATATTAATAATTTAGTATAGTTTAGTTCATAAAAAAAGTGTGTTCTTTTAATCACACGTTTTCCATTATCATTTCTCACAATTTTTTATACTTTGCTCAAGATTTGTGGTCCATTATCATTATTTTGTATGGTAAATCTTGTACATGTAATGATGTGAAATATGTTAAATTTTTTTCTGATAAAAATTCTGAAATGTAAATTATATTGGTTATTTCCTTTTTATGCATTTGATGTGTTTTTAGTTTCAACTTATTTACCAAATAATATGTGTTGATGTTATATCTCTTGATTTACGAATCAATAATTTAGGAAGATACCAAAAAGGTAAGCTCATGATCTAACCTGTAACTGATTTGACGTAATGAATGCAGCAAGATTCACCATGTTCTTTAGAATTCTAATTTTTTACAAGGTGTCTAAATCAAGTTGCATACCTATGAAAAATCGTAACATATGATTAAGCAAATAAATCTTTTCTGCTAAAAATACAAGAAAACAAAATATCTAATAAATATTGCAACGATTAGGAACTCGCATAATGTTATTTACCATTTAGGAATTCATAATAATTTTGTAGAAATTTTGATGCTCTAAAATATTATTTGACTTGATATTAATTTTTTATAGTTGTAATAAAACATTTTATTTAATAAACAATATTTTCTCTTATAAATAAAAAATGTTAAGTTTTAATCTCATTTCGGCTAAAATAAAAATAAAAATCACTCTTTAAAAACGAAATTTTATAAAACTGAAATATTATTAATAAAAACTTGTCAAACTATAATTAAAACACAAATGAAAATTTTTCTTTAAAGATTCTTAAAATTTGTATTTTTTAATAGTCAATGCGAAAGGTATAAAACCTACAAAAAATTTCATTTCAAATGAAATAATGGATGTGTATAAAATATTTCATTTCTCAATTCTTAATAATTTACTTTCATAGTACAACTAATATTATAAATATATAAGTTACGCCATATTCTAATCACTGAAATTTTGAATAGACAACAATTATATGATAATGGAATTATAGTACCAAAAATTTTGTCAAGTAAATAAACTTTATCTCAGAGTTTATATTCTTTTGCGAAGCTCCTAAATAATAAGTTCCTTTTACTAGTAGCATGGCTGTGTTCAATAAAATCCGAGAATAATATATATAATAGGTATTTAAATATAATATATATATATATATATTCGCGACATAGCTTAGGGCTTCAGTGAAGCTAAATATGGATGATATAGTGAATCTGTAGAAAACTTCATTTTAAAGAATATATAATACTAATATTATAAATAATTAATGTTGCATAAAAATATTCTAATGATTTTGATTATAAATTTTTTCACTTGCTGATTAAATTAACTTCACTTGAGCCCCGTCCTTATCAAATAAAGAAGGGACCCAACAAGGATGAAAAAACTAAAAATGTTAAAAAAATCAAATTACTTAATTTTTATATCCATTTCATTTACTAAAAATCATTAAATGCATCAGAAAAGTAAGGAATATAAAATGTGACTGAAAAATGTTATTGAGACTTAAAACTTCTGAGATAAATTCCTGTATTTACCTCAAGCTTTGTTGTAACCTCTTAGTCTACTGTCGCGTTATACTCGTGAAAAAATTCGCGTTGAAATGTATTTCTCATTAGCGGTCCTCTTTGTCCAAAAATGTTTGTGTTCAGCAACAGACTGACCCTTACAGAAGATAATACTTTTTTTTCAAGATAGCACTGCAATATCCAATCAAGAGAATTGTGCTCCAGGAATCGAAATACGATATATAAAACGCTGGAAATAGAGAAAAGTAATTACCTCCAAACGCTAGAAAAATTCATAATTTCCTTTTATTTTAACTGTTTACCCGGTTAGAATACCATCATTTCACACTCACAAATTTTCGTCTTTAGGGTTATTTCGTTAAAACCTTCGTTGGAAATATTGACTTCTGAGTAAATTTTATATATTTTCTGTCTACAACTTTTTTACACTTTGCTTATTTAGCAGATTTTTTAGCCATTACGAATGTTTATCAACAAACATGAAGCAACAAACATAATCAACAAACATGAAATTTAAAATCAAATTGATTATTTAAAATTATTTATTAATAATTAATTTGATTTTAAAATCAAAGAATCAATTTGAAATCAATATTTAAAATTTAAAGATTTTCGAATATAATTTTTATCTGACTTGTAATTCTGTCGCCTTTTTATATTAATACATTATTTTGAAGAAATCTTTTTTGGAAAGTTAAAAGATCTAATGTATTAAACATTTTTTATATTTATACTTAAAATGTTTCTTAATAATTAATATTTAACTAACTTTATATTTCAGTTTATATAATGAATGCATGTTTAGTTTAGAAATCATTTTAATGAAAGGTAAAATTATTATGCTTTGTAAAAAGCTACAGATTAGTAATATTTTTGAGTGTTATAAAATGATTCAGAATAAAATAAGTTCTTATTTTAATTAAAAAAATATATTTTAAAGTCATAAGAAAGTCTTATTAAACATATTAAAAATAAATTGAAAATTTTCAAAGAGAAATGTTTTCAGAGTAAAATCATAAGATAGTGTGACGGTATAAGTGACTAATCCGGCAATTATGTTTTACAGGTGTAAACTTACTGTAACTTCAGTTGCCTTGCAAAAATTATTAAATGGAAGAATATATTCAGAGTTTAAATCCCAATCTTGTTATAAAATTCGGTTACCTTACTCAGACATAGATTTTATTTTAGCTTTAATGTCATAAGAACCATTATTCATAATAGGAATTATCTTTGTATCGTTTTTAATTTCAAAAACAAAATCGAGATTTTTTCTGCTATTAATGCAAGATCGTTTTTCCCATCTTCTGTTTTCGTCTGAATACAATTTACATTCTTTTCTATTATAAGTTGTCCTTCTGCTTTGAGCTTTATTTGTTGATGCTTCGATTCGACTTCCGCTTCAGAAAACGATATGCTATTCAAATACCAGCTGTTCAATTTGGGCTCGATTTCTGTTTCGTCTAGAGATATCTCTCATCAGTTAGGTCAACCGCCGCCATAGTATTGTCATTTACAAACGATAAATACCTCAAGTGCTGTGCTAACGCAGTTGATTTTTAATTCCAGATGACTCTTTAAGAGTGAAAACAGATGTTGCAGTAGAGCCAAATCCAAACAATTCTCTCATTAACGAAATTATACTTTGTTAATTGCTTCAGAATCCACTTTAATCGTTTGCCCCGGTCTAATTAGTCCTCGTCTGAAAAAGATGACCGTTAAAAGACAAACAAATTTAGAATTATATGTTTTTGTGTGTTTATTTCATAAAAACTTTTAAAGGGGAAATGTTTTCAACGTTCACCGTCATACTGTTTTTAACTTTGTTTTTCGAACAATGCCGTTGGGTATGCCTATGCTCACCACATTCTCTACACAATAAGCTTTATCTTTCTTTTGGGCAGTCTTCAGATATATGACCATATTCATTACAATTAAAATATTTAAAGAAACTATCACTGCGAGAGTTAAGATTCGAGTTTCATTTTTCTTTCGAATAAAAACACTCATTCTGTCTGGGAAAATCTTTTAAATTCGCGGTTTTCTCTTATTTTATTTTTTAATTATTTTTTTTATAACAGCGATCTCATTAACTTTGCTTACATAATTATCTGTAAAGTTATTTTCTCAATAAATATAGCGTTCTTGTTTTCAACTTAATAATACTTTTCTTTATTGTTGTTGTTACTGTTATCTTGTGCCAGCTAGGCTGGCAATATGGAGTGCGCAGCTCCAATTTTCCAACACTGAACTGTAATTTCCCATATTTTCTCAGTACACATAGGCCATAGGCTCCCGTTTATAGGATAGGCAACCATTCACAACCCATTCATACAAAGAAGAGAAAAAGATAGGAGAGAGAGAAAATACATCCATGCCCGAACTGGGATTCGAACCCATGACCTCCCTATTAACAGTCAGGCACACTGATCACTAGATAAGGTGTATGGCTAGTGACTTTATATTATATGTAATTATATACAACTTATAAGATATATAAAATATTTATACAATTCAAAAATTTGCTTGAAATTAATTACAGATTTTAGTAGAGATTATAATCTCTACTAAAATCTGCTAAAATAATTTAGAAGAGATAGTAAATATCATAATTTATTCGAAATTTTATATACATATATAGTCAATAATAAACTACATAAATAAATAGTAAGGCAAAAAAGTTAACGGGGGATATCCGTTATGTACAATGTTTCGAATATTACTAAATTTACATTCTTCATTTATTAATAATAATCGCCGACCAACTTGTCTAGTGGTCAGCGTGCCTGACTACGGATAAGGAGGTCCTTGGTTCGAATCCCGTTTCGGGCATGGATGTACTTTCTCTCTCCATCTATCCTGTTTTTGTCCTTTCCTTGTATGAATGAGGTGTGAATGGTTGCGTACCCTATAAACGGGTCCCTATGGCATGTGTGTACTGAGGAAGTCGGACTCCACACGAAAAAATGGTTCAGTTGGAAAAGTGGAGCAGCGCACCCTTGTTGCCAGCCTAGCTGGCACACGACAATGAATGAATGAATTAATAATAATCACACTTTAATATATACAAGGAAAATAAGGTGCACAAGTTATTTTTTGATACATTGTAATATCTGGAAAATAAACAATATGTGAGTTTGCAAGTTAAAGCCAAATTAATTAGATACTTAAGATATAAGCAATTCATTAAGGCAACTATGACCATATTATGTATTTATTTTAATATTATATATTTATTTTTATTTATAAGCTCTACAACATTTTAGCTGCCAGCTATAAATTTTTAACCATAAGTTATTAAATTAAATTGTTCAGATACTGGTAATTGTTTTGGAATCCAAAGACTGTCAGCGGTCTATGGACATGTTTTGGTTCGTAGGGGTTGTATGGTTCAAATACCATTACTTCAATGTTATTTATTTTGCATACTTTATTAACCTTTTCGTCCCGGCGGTACAACTGTTGTACCACGAAAGTGAGAGTCTCAGAAAACGGCTGTGGGACAACAGTTGTACCATGGATTTTTTCCCCTTTCAAGCGCCTGACTTTTTCCCGCTAAACTTTCTTTGGGCAGTTAAGGGCGATTTAATTGCTGCTCTTTTGTGTATGAAAGTCGTAAAAATTGGGGACTTGTCTGAGCGGCGAATTTTGGCGAAAAACGGTTTTATTGGCTCCTCTTTTTAAAAAGGAAGCATATTCATTCTCACTTTAGCAAATTTTTTCATTGTAATCAGTTACTTTTTTCGTCGCTAGAAAAAATATTTTTGATGGCTGCACGTCGTAAAGGGTTGACTGATGAAGAAATTAAAAATTTATTGGAAGAAACAGAAGCAGAAAATTTTGCAGACAGTGATTCTGATTGCTGTGATGAATCTGAATGCAAAGGTATTAGTTTTTTTGACGGCAATAATGATGCAAATTCCTCTGTATCATTTGATTTTGATTGGCGTAAAGCTAAAGCAGATGATTAGCCCATCATTTTTAAATTTAAGGGTTTTAAGTATTTCTGAGCCAAAATAAAGGATTTAGTTGAGGAACACGAATTTTTTTATTTATTTTTTCAGAAGAAATTTTAAACTTTATTGCAGATGAAACAAATAGATATGCTTCCAAAATATTAGAATTACATCCGGGAAATAATAAAAGAAAGCATGGGACAAATTGGACTAATATTGATGCACCAGAATTTAAAAAAAATTCTAAGGACTTATCTTTATCTATACGACCCATTATAAGAATAACATGAAAGATAATTGGTCGACAGATGAATTGATTGAAACTCCTGTTTTTAGAAAAATTATGTCCTGTGATAGATTTTTTAATGTATTGAGAGTTTTACATTTTACAGACAGTAAGAATAAACCAAAACTTGATGAAGTTGGGAAAATCCTAACTCCCCAAAGATTTAATAGTCTTAGAAACATTTTCATTAAGAAACTGTATTTATTGTAATATAAGAGCTTTTTTCATATTCTGGATTTTTATATGAACTAATGAATTAAATTTTTTGCAAAGAAATAATTTTGATTTAGTGTTAAAAATTTGCTCTTCAAGGTGAAATATATTTTATTCACTGTTGGATAATGAATACTAAACATCTCTTTTTTCTGACGTGCACGAATATCGGAATAGATGCTAGACATTTTTCTTGATTTCTTCCTTTCGAAGTATTGTTTATGGAAAATATTCCAGGGCCACATTGCATTTTTTAATCTCACAACAAAAACATGCAGGTAGAAATAAAATAAATATAAAAATGAAAATACTTTCAATCATAAATTGAGATGCGGTAGATATTTAAAAAAGTTGCCTTTTAGTTGTGTCAGTCTTCTACTTAGTTTTAATTTCTGTATAAAATTAAACTAATCACGATTTTGGTTTTTAAAAATAATTTAATAAGCATAGTTTCATAAAAGCTTAAAACACTCTGAAGATAAGAATTTATTCTCAATATAAACTAATGTTTTCTTGCTAATGTTTTGATAAGAATTTTATAAAAACATTTTCTGAGACGAATACGAGTATATTTTGGAATGTACTATTTGAATGAATATTTTCAAATTCTCAGTCATTGAGAAATGAACCGAATATTACTATTTATTGTATAACAAATGTAATTTTATTAAACAATCAACCTGAATGCTACATATAAAGGAGAAACTCAAGATTCGTCTGGCTACATTTATTGTGCAAAACGTTTCATACTTAGTTACAGAAACACGCAGAAAGGAAAATTCCATTTTTAAGCTTTTTCCTTAAAAGTGAAAGATAAAAAAGCATATATTTTAATCCATTCAATATAGAAATTTGTCATAAATAAAAATACTTAAATCAAAAGAAAACTGGAATCATTACTGTATTTAACACACAGATTACCTTTAATCTTTTTCAAATGCAACTTTGGCAGTTTGCTTGTACTTACTCATAAAAGAAAATATTTGTTCAAAATATCTTTATTTATTAATTAATTTATTATATTAATATTAGGCAGGCTGCTTTTATGAATGTTTTTGAAATATTTAGTTAGTTTATTGCTTATCATTTTTATTATAACTAATTGCAAATTCATTACTTTAAAGAAGTCTGTAATTGTTTTAAATAATTATTTCAGAATATTCTCTGTAATAAATAAATATACGCCAATATAGTTTTTGAAACAGACTAGATTTGTTTCACAAATGCATGTATATAATCTTAAAATTCTTATAACATTTCTTAATGTGGTATGTAAAACAACGAATAGAAAAAATCAATAGCTTGTCGATAAGTATAGTATTTATGGTAACCACATTTACATTTTCATGAGAATTACGGCAGACCTAGCGCGGCGTATCTCCCTCAAAAGATATAGATTCGTCATGGTTAAAATGACCCTCTCTTTCGGTCAAGGGGGTAGGAAATGTCATCTTCTCGCGCCGTCCTAGGAGCAGTTTTTTGAAACGGGGACGCCGGACTCAAAAGGTTAAGGAAATTGAAGTTCAAAAATTTTATGTAGTGGATGATATAGTCATCCCCGATTTCGTTCGTATATGCTCATTTCTAAAATAATATTTTGGGTTAGAAACAGGCTTATAGAAGCTTGTTTTGTTTAGCTTCCAATATTTCTGATTTTGTAGTCTGTGTCCTAATGACTCAACATTCCTTGCGGGGGAGAGAAGAATCCCCTTGCTGTCGCATCTGGGATCTGACAAAGAGGCACATCTGACAGTTTAAGAAGCAAATGTGAATTATTGACCACCTGCAGGATGCCACCCTCTGCTGCCGCGGGGATAAACAGAAGGACTTCCTGCACTTGATTGCTTTATTACATTCCCTGTAATCCTTTTCTCAAGTCGGGTTCCTTTCACAAGTTTGTGGGGGGCGGGGGCGTGACAACGCTATATTCCGCTTTATCTTTGAGGATTTCTTAAAAGAAGCAAGGTTTTGAACTCAACACCCTCATAAATTGCTAGAAAGATAAGCCCCCGCGTCAGCCTCAGGCCCTGTGGTCGTTAACTGAGGAGTGTCAGAGGGACGAGTGTGTAAAAGATATCTTATAAGGAAAGGGTGGTTTCTAATCATTTTTCAGATACTGGTTAAATGTCAACTATAAAGAGAACGAAATAATGCTTGATATAGAATCGATATGTTCCATAAGTTCTTTCTATTCCCTTGAAAATACCTCAATATTTAATGACTGTTAAATATATATAAAAAGACTAATACCACACATGAAAGTGATTCGATATGTTCGCATATTGGCTATAATATGCGAAAATGAATGAGGCATTCCTTCACAATTTGCAAAAATAAATGTTCACAAAATAAAAAAAAAATAAAAAAAAATTTGAAAAAATAAAATAGGAATAAATTAATGTGACATTACTTGTATAACGATTAACATAACATAAATGATACAAAGTATAAAATAATAGAAACACAGATGTAGCGATTTTATTCTTGAACACGAAATATTTAATTTATAAATGCTGGAAATAACAAGCAATATTATTAAAAAATTCCAGGAACTTTTTAAGAGAGCTTTTATTAATTATAGAAAAGAAAAAGGGAGAAAGTATACATTTTAATTCTCTTATATTCGAAAATGTGAAAATATAGTGGTATTCTTAATTATTATTTATTATCTTGTAAACACATTATAAAAATCTGAAGTTAAATTGATATAATTTAATTTCTTAACAATTTTCGTCACAAGTAAAATAACGCTATCTTTGAAATTTTTTAAAAATATTAATATTTTTTCTTTCTGAAATTTCTTGGAATTATCATCACCAGTCGTAAAAAAACTCAAAATATGAATATAGAGAAACTTGTAATATTTTAGCTAATATTCAAAAAGTTTTGATTGTAAATACAGAAGAATCTAGATGTTTTGAGTTAACCCAGAAATATTGTATGTTAATTATATATGCATATAAATGCTTCAGTTTAACCAGCATCTACTTCAACCAATCTAATACTTTTACTAAACTTCCTTTGTTGAACACAATAATCTTCGAAAAAAAACAAAAAAACGATGATGCTGTTGTAAAAACGGAAACAGAATAGAATAAAGAAAATAGTTTCCAAATAGAATTTTTGCTGAAACGAAATAAAATTATTATGCAGAAACAGGAAAATTTATATAACATTGTCATATATTATCACATGTTTTTTGTTTGTCCCCCGAAATTTTGCCTGGTTTTAAATTAAAAATCACGCACGGAATGGAATGAAATTATACTACAATGCCCTTTTGTGCCGCCCAACTTGTCTTGTGGTCAGCGTGTCTGACTGCGGATAGGGAGGTCCTGGGTTCGAATCCCGGTTCAGGCATGGATGTTACTTTCTCTCTCTGTCTATCTTGTCTTTATCCTTTCCTTGTATGAATGTGTTGTGAATGGTTTCCTACCCTTTAAACGGGTACCTATGGCATGTGTGTACTGAGGAATTCGGACTCTACACCTAAATAAGGTTCAGTTGGAAAAGTGGAGCAGCGCACCTATATTGCCAGCCTAGCTGGCACACGACAACAACAACATGTTCTTTTTGTAATCTTTTTTTAGGGATTCAATCCTTCAAATTGGCAAATTGTACACTGGGGCCCATAGGGGTGTGCCATCATCGCCCCGAAAGTGAAGGACAAAGAAATACACACACAGAAAAAAAGAACATCCATGCCCGACATATGATTCGAACCGGGGACTTGCTGCTTCGAAGTTAGAGATGCTAAGCACTCCGCCATCGGTTACGCACCATAACTAAAATTCATGCAAGACATTAAATGATTCGTTCAGAAATGAAGAAAAACGAAATCGTATCTCGTCATCAAAATCAAAAATATTATAATAAATATCAAAGTACTTTTTCTTTTCTTAAAAAGAGAAATAGCTTATTAATATTTATATAAAAGCCAACTTCTTATGCACTTTAAAATCAGATTTTATACTGAAGGGTAGAGAATTTCTTCCTCCCCCCCATATAGAAGGTATATCTGCAACTTGAATTCTTTGCTACCGCGTGCTTTGTAATTTTATGTTTTTATTTATTTTTTTGGAAAAGTATATTCTCTTCTTTTAATTCATTTAAGAATTATTCTATCATTTTCACAAATCTGTTTTTAAATGTTCGCAATGTTTTTAAATGTTTTGAAGTAACTGCGTTTGTATCGAGTCTGTATAAATAAAATTCTTTACTCATCAAATTTTTTTGGGGTTGAAGTGAGCTCTGAATAAAGCGAATCTTTTACTACGATGTTGGCATTTAAGCTAACTTAGTAATCAATAGTGATTTAAACTTGTTGTATTGTTACTTGCCGTGATCATTTTGGACTTTGGTTCTCTTCAAGAGAATAAACAATGTTTCCTTTTCTTTAAATTTCTCATCGCAGCTCAACTATTACGAGTGGAAAAAAAGCACGGAATTGGATCGCCAGATCTGATCTTCGATACAAGAGCTCATGGATTCGATTCCCATCTCGGCTAGAGGTGTTTGTATTGTTTCAGAATCCACTTAAACTGTAGGTCTTGCTTAAATTAATCCTTAGGTAAAACAAATAGTTGTTTAGTGATAAACACCCCAACATCCCGCATTAAAATTAATTTTGATGCTCAAATTTTTAATTATATTCAATGGAAAAATTGTGTCTTCCTCTATTTCGATTCATTACATCGTTTATGTAAGTGCAATATGCAATTCTGATTAAAAGTTTGGTTCTTACGGTTTCGAAATGATTTTCCGATGATCTCATTCGGTATCATCAAATGAAACTATATTGCCGTCTTTCCATAATTTTTGTAAATCTTCAGAATTGCTTCGCCACATTTATGCAACTATAAACTCGCTTGACTGAAGATGTTTTAAATTCTTTTGCGAACAAGACAGTTTAAGGATACTATTCTAAATACTTCATTAGGTGATGTTTAATCGACGCCACCAATAAGAGAAAAGGCTACTACTTATTCCAAACAAAACTCTAGTGAATCTGTATACTATTAGTAGTTTAGAAATGTCTGTTATATGCCCTTAGTTAAAAAAAAATCTCTTAATTTCTTCGTGGACTAAAATATTCAAAGGGCTTGTGTGTCGCATGTCAATCTTAAAAGCTATGAGCGAGTCTTCGCGACGGGCGAGTCGTATATGCATTTCGTACGGACGAAAGCGAGGGTCGGGCGGTTCACTCAACACCTCCTAGAGTAGGGGTGTTGTAGGAGGTGTTGGTTCACCCGTGCATTCCTG